>JADLZN010004020.1:0-154767 GCA_018155175.1 Sinocyclocheilus anophthalmus | reverse complement strand
GTGTGTGTGTCTGTGTGTGTGGTGTGTGTGTGTGTGTACGTAACGTTATTATACTGATTGGATACTATACATCTTGGGCTTGTTTTGGTTAAACCCATTAGCCTATGCAATTACTATGTTTGAAAACCGCCCACTGCCCAACAGCCCACATTTTGTCCCACCCGCGCCAATCAATTTTTACCCGCACAATCAAATTCAAAACCAGGAACCCCCCCCAATCTGGCAACACTGAGAATCAATGTGAATCTGTTTATTACCAGCGGCAACACCCATGAAGCCATCAAGGAAGTGACTTAAACTGTAGTTCATCGACTGGCCGCTAGAGGTTGGCTGCAAAAGGGAGTCAGTCCCATATACTCCCTATGTTAAAATGCCCAACTTTACCGCAGAAAAAAAACATGTTTACAGCCTCGTTCAAAAAATGATTTTTGTCTATATAGCTAATTTTGCCCTTCATGACAACTGTGAGGGGGGTGAATTTTTTTATGATTCATCTGTTTAAATTATATTAAGCTTTAAAGTTCTGCATAATTAAGGGTGTGGCCTCTTGAGTGACAGGTGGATTGCCGCTGCTGTCACCACCGTCGAGCTAGGTGGGCGTGGTTTCAGCAACCAGCTCCTGCCTCTTTGCCCATTTTCGATTATCCAGGAGTGACACGCTGCCAAGATGGCGACAGCCGGCTCCGCCCACTTTGAGCTTCAAAAACACTCTTCAGAAACCTACGAGTGACGTCACGGACACTACATCCATGTTTTTATACAGTCTATGGTTATTACCCAGCTTTAATCATGTCAGCAGTGATCTTCTTGTCAGGCTTCAGGCCTGCTTTTCCCTGCTGGCTGGTGTGAAAGGGTTTTATTCAGACTACAAAGTTATTAGGTGCTGAGAGGATCGTCTTTTCATTAAACCCAAATCGCTCTGTCATATCTGGACGGTCCTTTTCACATGTGCCACATGTGTCCACCCCCTTCCCCAAACTGCTCTTTCATAACCTGGTTATTATTATAAATGGAGCCATGACAGAGTCTTTACCCGCTTAGCCTTGTCATTCATAGAATAGATCACCTCGTTTTGTACTAAACTCATAATTCTTCTGTAATGAAGTTTGCATTCTTCATTACAACATAAAAGGGGACGTTTTTGCTGAATGTCTGAGAAATAAAACTGTTTTCAACAGTAATTACAGTAGGAAAATGTTTCTTGATCAGCAAATCAGCATATTAGAATGATTTCTGGTTCATGTGACACTGAAGACTGGAGGAATGATGCTGAAAATTCAGCTGCGCATCACAGGAATAAATTACATTTTACAATATATTCGCAATAGAAAAGTTCTATTAAATTGAAAACTGTTGAAAAAAGATTAAAAACTGTTCTTACTGTACTTTCGAGCAAATAAATGCAGTCTTGGTGAACATATAAGAGACTATTTTCAAAAACATCTAGTTTGAAGTGGGTATATATGAGCGAACAAAGCAAATAATCACAAATAAAAGAGTATAGATTAGAGTTTTCCTAAAACGTAAAAGCATCTATGCATTTTCTGTATAAGAAACAATGTAACTCTTTATGAAAACCTATCTTTAATATTCTAAAGACATTTCGAGCCTTCATTTTGGTTGACATTAAAATAATTAAATATTGACTTCTACATAATAAGAATTAATATATATTTAATATGTTTGACTTTAAAATTAGTTGTATTGTTCTTTCTCAGAAATCATGCTGTCAATAAATTTAGAGACAATTTTCAATTATTTCTTGGTGGTTTATGGCCAGGTTTGTAGAATGAAACCAAAAGATAATACCATCATATTTGGTGGAATGTGGAGAAAAAAATAAAATAAAAATACATGTGTGGTTATGACTTCAGAAGACTTGAAATGAGAATTTTTCGTCCTACTTTATGTTTTTTTTTGGTCCTTTTGAGCTAATATAAAATCGCCATCCACGGTTCATTGAATGGATGCATCGCGCTCCCTTCATCATATGGCAAGATGTTTCTTTGTGTTGGATTCCTTTCAGAAGTGTTGTGGATGAATGACAACAGTTGTAAAGTTGGCATGAACGACCCTCCGTTATTCATCCCTGCCTCTGGTTATAGCTGTGAATTCGCGTTCGGTCGTGGTTATTTCGCTATGTGTGTTTGGCTTTGATTATTCAGCGATGCGTGACACTCGCACCTCTCGGAGATTTGCCCATTTAACTCCTCCAACAGCGAGACCTGATACTCTCCCCCCATCATCCACATTACAGCTTCTGCCAAACAATGACTCAAATAACAGCCTTTTCCACAACCAGACGGCTCTGGGAAAACCAGATCCATTTTGCTCCATTTACGCTCTGAATGAAGTGTGAATTCTACAGGGAAATTAACGCAAAGGCAGGAAAGTTGAAGCATGGTTGGTTCATGTCAATAGCCTGCTTTCAGTGCGTTTTTGGCAGCTGTTTATTATATTACGCTTCTGCTTTTTGTGTGAATTTAAAGCACAAGTGCACGAACAAATAGGATGCTGTTTGTATCACTTTAGCTATTTTTTGCATTTTATCATCTCTTTCCAAGTTTAAATCAAGTCTCATGCTATTTTTTTTCTTTTCTCATTGACTGGCAACCATTTTCAGATGTGTCCTAGTGGTTATTGGACTTTAAATCGGGTCCACGGACTTATTTTAGGTCCCATTCCTCACTATTAACCACCTTAAATGGTTAGTTCACCCAGAAATGAAAATTACCTCATGATTTACTCACCTTCATGCCATCTTAGGTGTTTATGGCTTTCTTCTTTCAGACGAATCCTGTCAGAGTTATATTAAAAATGGTCTTTGATCTTTCAAGCTGTTTAATGGCACTCAGTGGGTGTTGCAGTGCATCAGTCCAAAAAAAGTTAAATATAAAGCGCTCATCTATAAAAAAAAGTGTCTCACACGGCTCCGGGGTGAACAAAGGCCTCCTGTAGCAAAACGATGCGTTTTTGTAAGAAAAATAACAATATTTAAAACGTAATAATCAATTTAAACTAGCTTGCGCTCACTGTTGTAAACAGAAGCATTTCCGGAGGAATGACGTATGAGGTCGGCTTTACAACCGCTCCATAATTTGGACGACTGCAGGGTATAGATAAACAAACAAACAACGGTCACTTATAGAAGTACAAAACGAGAGGATGTAAGAAGAATGTTGGAGGATTTCGATATAACCAAAGAGGAGACTGGGTTTCCTTTGCTAAAGTAAGAAAACTTTACTTCCTTTGCTCCTGTTAACAAACGTTGGTTTTCACTAGACTCCGGCCTTCACATGGCTAAGCGTGCTGACATCTTATGTCATCCTCCCGGAGCTGCTTCTGTGTACAATTGCTGGCGCAAGCTACATTAAAGTGATTATTACGTTTTAAATATGGTTATTTTTCTTAAAAACGCATCGATTCGCTACAGAAGTCCTTTGTTCACCCCCCGGAGCCATGTGAGACTTTTTTTTTTTTTTAATGGATTGGTGCTTTTTATTTAACTTCTTTTGGGACTGATGCATGCAACACCCGCTGAGTGGCATTAAACAGCTTGGAATAGCCAGGACAATTTTTTATAAAACTCTGATTGGATTCATCTGAAAGAAGAAAGGCATATACACCTAGGATGACTTGAGAGTGAGTAATTTATGGGCTAATTTTCATTTTTGGGGGAACTATCCCTTTAACTATGACTTTTGCCTCAATAAAATCCTAATTTGCTGCTTATTAATAGGAAGGTAGTTGTTAAGTTTAGGTATAGAATTAAGGAATCTAAAATATGGTCATGCAAGATGATTTGCTGTTATAACTAGGCCTACTAGTAACAGGCCAATATGTTATAATAGGCATGGGCTATCGCAACGAGTTAAAAGTGAGAATTGGTCCCTAACTGACGGCTCCAACATTTTCGGTTCTGCTCCCCCTTTAGACTTCTATTATAATATATCATGTTATTTATATTAGGGGAATTAAGGTCAGTGGGGGGTCAATTTTTGGTTATTAATATTCTGGTACAATGGCCCAATTATCCCTGACTTAACACTGTTATTTACTAAAGTTTTATAAATGTTGTCTGTATATTATTTATACATGTGTATATATATATATAGTTCATATATAATGATATATATATAGATATCTATATATATATCTATATTATAAAACGCATCACATTTATTTCTGTTTAAGGAGAACAAATGTTATCTTTTCACCGTCATTTAAGTTTAGCTGCGGTTCACAGAGTTTATGGCGGTTGTGCAACTGAGTAATATGTGACGTGTGTTTGCTTGTGTGTGTGTGTGTGTGTTTGCAGGATGGAGAGCAGTTTGTGAAGAAGATTGGAGGTGTGTTTGCCTTCAAGGTGAAGGACGGGCCGGGAGGAAAGGAAGCCATCTGGATCGTTGATGTTAAGAACGGAAAAGGCTGCGTTCACAATGATGCTGGTGAGTCTGTTCTAAATGAAGACAGTATTGATCTGTGAACAGATTACATGTTCCCGCTGGCAAAAGGGCTTACAAGTTGTTTTTTGGGGTCAGGATTGAACGCGGGCTTGTATTGTCCCCCAAGAGTTTGACATTTTCCTGTGGGTTCTGAAACTGTAACTGGTTATCGAACAACTACTGCTTTGACACACAGCACACACACACACACACACACACCCACAAGGTGTAGCCAATTAACAAACTGAAATGAAGTAACAAACAAATATATAAATGTGATTTTTAATAAATTATTTATAATTTCAAGAGCATTTAAAATAGTAATAAAATGTTTTAAATTAATACAAAGAATGCGTAATTACCAAAACGGCTTCATTTCCAACACAAATTATCAACAGCTCTTTAAATTATTTAAAAAATGTAAACAAAATACAGTAATCCATAATACACATGATACATAATTAACAATACAATTAAATAATATATTTCAATAAAATATATCAATGAAATACAAATTAACATTATTTCTCATGTTTAAAAAAAATGTTAATTAAAATCTATTAAATACAAATTATGCATAATTAACAATACTATTAAAATAAAGCAGCTTTGAAATCACTTAATATATTGCATGAATACATATACATAATAAACAATTATTTTTAAAACTTTTGAAGTATTTTAATTAAAATATATTGAAAATATTGCAATTAAAATGTATTAAATGAATACAAATTATACATAATTAACAATACTATTAAAACCGCTTTTAAAATATTCTAACATTTATTATTTATGCAAATTATACATATTGAACGATACTATTAAAATAACAGCTTTTAAATGACTAAACAATGTATTAAATGAATGCAAATTATACAAAATTAACAATTCTATTAACATTACTTTGAAAATGTTAAAGACTATTAAATGCAAATTATACATAATTAGCTATGCTATTAAAAGAACAGCTTTTAAATTATTTAAGAACTTTTATTAAATCAATTCAAAGTTATACGTAAGGAAAGGATAGTCGCCAAAAATAATTCTGTCATGAATTATTCACCCTCATGCTGTTCCGAACCGGCAAGACCTTCGTTCACGTAAGACCTGCGTCAAAGTACTCTCGATAATGGTGGCAGATGGTGTGCGGAGGAGGAGAATCGTTGAATAAAGTCGCTATTTTTGTAAAACATTTCAAAAGCTGTTATTTCAAAAGAACTGTTAAAGGGATAGTTCACCCAAAAATGAAAATTCCATCATGAATTAGTCATTCCTAACCAGTAAGACCTTCGTTCTTCTTTGGAACACAATTTAAGATATTTAGAATGGAATCTGAGAGCTGTCTGACCCTCCCATAGACAGCAATGCAACTGAAATGTTTCTGACCCAGAAACGAAGTAAGGACATCGCTAAAATAGTCCAGGTGACATTAGTGGTTCAACCGTAATTTTATGAAACTATGAGAATACTTTTTGTGCACAAAGAAAACAAAAATAACGACTTTATTCAACAATTCTTCTTCTCCGCCATTATCGAGAGCAGGCTACTGTGACGCAGGTCTTATAGTGCAAGCGCTTGTGTTCTTCCTCATCTGTTTTAATGATGTGTGGGTGTGTGACGTCACAGATATTCACAGGTGTGTGTGTGTCCAGGAAATTTGTGTGGAGGATGAGAAGGAACTGAAAGCCAGAGAGTGTGTGTGTGTGTGTGTGGGGCCTAATGACCAGAATCAAAGCTGCTCACGCGTGCCAGATTCTCATTCGTTGTGTAACAAGAGCTAAACGCACCAAACCAACAAGTTTTGAGCTGCTGTGTCGGCCTGGATCCCATTCCTTATAAATGTTTTGGCTTTTTCTTTCTCAGAAAAGAAAGCAGACTGCACCATTGCCATGGCCGACTCGGACCTGCTGGACCTCATGACTGGAAAGATGAATCCACAGACCGTAAGTGCTGATGAAGCAGACAGACAAATCAGCAAAAATCCCTCCGTCCGTCCGTGGAATAATATGAACCATCTATACCAGGGGTGCCCAAACTCGTTCCTGGAGGGCCGGTGTCCTGCAGAGTTTAGCTCCAGCTTGCCTCAACACACCTGCCTGGAAGTTTCTAGTATGCCTATAAGAGCTTGATTAGCTGCATCAGGTGTGTTTGATTAGGGTTGGAGCTAAACTGTGGCATGACACCGTCCCTCCAGGACTGAGTTTGGGCACCCCTGATCTATACTACTATTCAGTTACAAGCTAGACTGCAAAGAATGAATGCAACCAGATTTAGTCTTTTTTCCCCCATTAAAAATATAAAAACATATTTAAAACACATTATGTTTCTTAAAAAAAGTTTTTAAACAAGAAAATAGCTTGCTAGTGGAACAAGTAAAATAAACTTAAGTCAAGGCATATTCTCTGAAAGTTACTTTTAATATCTTGTGTGCAGATTTCATTTTGCTTGTTTTAGGAGTTGTTTTTTTTTAATATATTTTAAAGGGGACATATGATGCTACATGCACTTTTACAAGTAGTTTTGAACTGAAATGTGTGTTTGGCAGTGTGTGTACACAACCACCCTTTAATGATAAAGATCCACCCAGTGTTTTTTTTTTTTTTATCTGGTTAAATGTTTTCCCCTCTCTCAAATCGAGCCGATCTCAGAAGGCCCCTCCCACGTTAGTTTGCTTTCGTCACGAAAATTATGACTAAATTCGCGTCAACGCACCTTTATCACATACGAGAAAACGAGACAGACGCATCAGAAATGCTGGTCCATGTGACGATGACCTATAAGTAATGTATATGCAATATGTTTGAGCGAATAAAACGGACTGAAATGTGGTTTACAAATAAAAACTATGCAAATCTCTATACAATCGTGACCCAAACGAGACGAACTAAATGTTTATAAATGTGATTTCGTCTCGTTTATCGGCTGTTATTATTATTATGTTTGCAGTATTTCTGTTTCCCTGTGTCTTCGCTTCAGGGGCCTGCTCAGGTCGACTGCGCAGACGCAGGCGCACGTCACTTCCTCAAGCCCCACTCGCGGCATTATTTAGAACAGTGTTTCCCAACCGGGGTGCCACGTCTGTCGAGAGCAAGGGGTGCCGTGTAAAAAATATTTTTTTATATTTTTAAATTGCTAAAATGTTCAAAAAAGCAGCTATTATATAATATCCATTTCTGATGTCGCCAATAATTAGAGATGCACTAAAATTCCGGCTGCTGAAAATTAGTTCACTGCTCAGGTTTCACTTTCATGTGGTGTGATGCTCTGCGTATTATCCGCTCTATGCGCATGTGTGCTCCGCTCAGTCGCTCATGGCCCATGTGAGTGCTCCACTCGTATACCATTCATGCTCATCGGAACAGCAAAGTCCTGACAGGAAACATCGATGTAGTACAGTATTGTGTTGTAACATAGTGTGGTAAATGGGCAACTCTGGTAACTCTGCCCTCTCATTCATTGATCTGCTAACAGCAATGCTTGCGTGTTCTTATAATAATAGCTTTCTAGGATTAAACTTTATTTGGATAATTGGTAAAAAAAATAAAAAAAATCTTTTAATACCCTACTGTGTGTTAGACCTACCCGAAAAACTAAAAGCAATTTATTTCATTTGTAGGCCTGTCGTTATTTTTTTATTTGTGCTATCTTTATTAATTTCTTTATTTGTTCTTATTTTTATTATTAACTGCTTAGCCTCCTTGTCATTTTTTATTCAATTCAAAGTTTTAAATCAAGCTATCTCGTGCTACTGCAACAAAATTACCCAGCTGTAAAATCAAAAATACACTTGAGTGAGCAAAACTTTGTTTAATTAACATTATAACTAGCTATCTCACAATGTTTACATATGAATAAAAGCCTACATTTAAAATCTGTCATATAAATTGGTCTCTACATTAGAAATTAGCCTACTGATTCCCCATTGATGACACCATTTTTTTTATATATTAAAATATCGATGACTTATATTCTGCAGTTTTCTAGCCCTGTTGTACCGAATATCTATACTTTTCAAATTATCATATCAAAGTTAGAAATTCAAATATTGTGACAAAATTAATTTTGTAGGGTGCCACAAATTTGGTAAAATTTCCAAAGGGTGCCGCGACTAAAGAAATGTTGGGAAACACTGATTTAGAAGACGTAAACCAAACAAAGTTAAGTCTGACAGAGAGAAAGGGACCGATGGCTGGCCAGCCGGGGTTCGTCTTTATTTACGTTTATGTGTGTGTACTTCTAGCATGTTTGGTTGGTAAAATAAATGTAAATTCAAATCAGAGCGTCTTCCGTGTCTGGAATGGATGTATTCTTGAGTCTATAAGGTAACAATAATATAATAAGATAACCTTGTTTGAAATGACCTTTCAATAACCTTGTTTTGGTTTCGTCTATACTACTAGGTACTTATACTATATTGACTGGATTAAATAGATTTGCATTTCTAAAAAGAGACTAAAATACAATTTTCATATTCAGAATTTTTAGACTAAATGTCATCAGTTTTCGTCGCCTAAATCGTCCCCCCCGCCCCCCCATGATATTCTTACTAATACCTAAAATGCTCAAACTTTTAGTTGACTAAAACTTGACTAGACTAAAAAGAGTATGAACGTGACTAAAACGAATAAAAACTAAAATGACCGCTTCACACAAAGACTAGACTAAAACTAAAATTAAAACAGGCCGCCAAAAACAACACTTCCCCTCCGCACGATTAGTTTGATTGACAGTATGTTTCAGCACAGCTGGACTGGTGTCGTTTACCTAGCTGCCGCCTGAGTGAGCTGTCATCAGTCCGTCATTGTTCATTGTTTCACAGCCGGAGCAGATGTAGACCAGAATGACTCCTAAGTGATTGAGGTGTTTTGTTGTTGGATGTAATAATGAACATAGAAGTCGTTGTTTACTCCCGACATCTGAGCCGTTGAAGACGCTGTGGATTACGTTTGTTTCTGAGGGGAATGCGCCTCCGATCTACATAAATGCGTCGTAAGTTCGCGCGAATCATTCATGATCCAGCCTCATCAACAGAAAAAGTGAGTATGTTTTGTAATGAATCTCTGCAAATCGCCTTTCCTAATAACATGCTAATTAGCAAGTTTAACGATGAATCCTAAAGTAAACAGTCCCTCAGAGAGCAGCTCTGAAGAGAGGGGAGGGGCCAGCAGAGCTCATTAGCATTTAAAGGAAAATGCTACAAAACGTCTTGATCTGAAAAGAGCTGTTTTTGACAGGGTAAAAAAGGTGTTTTTACACTACCATTGAGAAATTTTAACCAAACTATGTTACAGACTTTTCATTAAGACCCTAAAGAATCATATCAATTTGTGGAAAATGGGAATCATATGACCCCTTTAAGTGATTTTATGTTTTATTTTTTTAAGTTCTTTTTTAACATTTCATTTGGAAGTACACTAGCATGTAAAAGTTTGGAGTCGGTAAGGTTTTTTTGTTTTTAAATAAATTCATACTTTTATTCAGAAAGCATGCATTAAGCTGATCAAATGACAGTAAAGACTTTTTTTATATCCATTAAGCGTAATAATAAATCTTTCTTAAGCAGCAAATCAACATATTAGAATGATTTCTGAAGGATCATGTGACACTGAAGACTGGAGTAATGATGATGAAAATTCAGCTTTGATCACAGGAATAAATTACATACATATTCACGTAGAAAAAAAGTTATTTTGAATTGTAATAATATTTCACAATTTTTCTGAATTTTTTGGCCACTAAATCGCCATGGTGAGCAGAAGAGACTTCTTTCATAATAATAAAAAAATCCTTTTGAACAACAGTGTCAAATTATACAATTAAAATGGGTTGCAAATGTAATTTCATGCTGACTTTTAAACAGTATTATCCTGAAAAATAAAAAAGTGGGAACCCTAGAATGTCTGAAAAAGCAGATCCCTGACATTTCCAAGTGGTTTGCATGGTTATAATTATGATTTTGGCTGATTAGTCTCAGTTTTCCTGTTTGGACGTAGCACAGAGACTCATCCCACATGAACCCAGATGTTTTTCTTTCCTTACACTGTCCTGCTTAGTTTTTTTTTTATGCATTAAGATCTGCATGTGGTGGTGAATTCAAAGAGGTATTGTTTTTAGCTAGGAGAGTGCCTTTTTATATAACTCTGTGATTCACAATTGAATAAAGGAAATGTAATTCCTCTCTGTAGAGGAACATCAAGGTTGAGCACTTAAAAGCACAGTTCGTGTAGCTCCCACCCTCCTTTTTGTACATTGTCTCAATCCACCTCCGGTTTTCCATGAACAGTTTCTGCACAGATGCTCAAAAACACTCTCTCCCCACCCACTTTCCTTTTCTAATGCTTATGGGCCACATTGAGAAAGAGAGATCATTGTGAGGCTTCCCATCTGGAACAGAGAGAGTTTCTTTAAATTTCCACACCACACCACCCTTCATGGAAAAGCCACGATGGAGCGAAAGATGTTTTTGACCCCTGACTGATCAACAAGCTCCAGTGAGAGCGTTTAAACTGACCAACCTGAACTGGTTCAGTAACCAAGTCCACAAATGACTCTTTTTTAAAAAAAAAATTTTTTAGCTGGAGACACATTTTAAATGTGGTCTGAAAGTTTAGTTTATTTTTTTCTTTTTTCATTTGTTTTTTTTTTTAGTTCAGATTTTTACACCATACAGCCTGAGACAAGGTTATTGTAAGGAAAATATTTATTTAATTTTTGGGAAATACGGGTTTATCAAAACGAAAACGAAATAACCATGAAAGTGCCATTATTTTCCTATTTAAATCTCAGCATTCAAATCTAAAGTGATTGATCTTTTTCTAGCAAGGACTTCTTGGATTTGACTTGTTTTTCTTTCTGATAGCCACCTTTGCATTCATTATTGTTTAGTAGTTATTAGATCTAGTGTTAAATTGTGATATTACGCCACCACAAAGCCAAGGAATAGCTTACACAAAAATTAAAATTTGCTAAAATGTACTCACCCGCAGGCCATCCAAGATGTAGATGAGTTTCTTCATCAGAAGAGATTTGGAGAAATCTGCTAACCAATGGGTCTGCAGTGAATGGGTGCCGTCAGAACAAGTGTCCAAACAGCTGATAAAAACATCACAATAATCCACACCACTCCAGTCCATCAATTAATGTCTTGAGAAGCCAAAAGCTGTGTGTTTGTAAGAAACAAATTCATCATTAAGACATTTTTAACTTCAAACTGTTGTTTCTGGCTAAAATATGAGTCCTCTATTCACAATATTGCTTTCTCCAGTGAAAATGTCATCTTGTCTGAATCAGGAGAGAAATATGCACAGATCAAGCCCAAAAACAGCTCTAAACAAATATGTCAGTGGATTTCGATGCGAGAGGACAACAGGAGATGGACCATTTTACTAGAGGAAGCGTTATTATGGATTATGGACTCATATTTTGGCCAGAAGTGATTAATTTGTTTCTTTCAAACATGCAACTTTTGGCATCACACGATGTTAACTGATGGACTGGAGTTGTGTGGATATTGTGATTTTTTTATCAGCTGTTTGGACTCAGTGCAGAGGATCCATTGGTGAGCAAGTGATATAATGCTACATTTCTCCAAATCTCCAAAGAAACAAACTCATCTACATAATATTCTACAAATCTTAATGTAATTGAATTCAGATTCCTCTCACTGAGTCATGTCTTGTCCTTTCTCAACTATCTGTTCATAAACCGAGTGGGAAAAGTGAGTTTCACAAGCTGGGATGAGTAGTGAGGTGGTTTCCTCACTCGCTTCTTAGTAACATCCATCAGCGTGAAATCTGGCTATATTTACCTGACCTTAATTCATTTTTGTATTCTAAAATTGCTTCCATGCAGCTGGTAACCGATGTTTGGGAACAGACTGAAACGAGAAGTTATTAACCACGTTCGCTGGCGGCTCTGTTTTAGTGCTACCTGAGTGCTTCCTGTTAGCAGGGATGGAGGCGTGCGGTTGTGCACCGCTTACAAACAAAGCTTTAATGAGTCACTCACTGAAATGACTTCAGGGTTCATCCCTTCTGCGAGTAGCATTTCTACCCTTCAAAAAAACACTCATTAAAGCCTGCTGTTGATCTTGCACGATCATGTCACGGCACGTCTTTGTATGTGACTAGAGAGCAGTTTATGAGATAATTCACCAGACAGTTAATAAAGGTTATTCGAATTGTTGAGCTTCGTTGTACCTTGAGTTTTTTTGTGAATTGTTTTTCCTTGCATCAGAAAATCATAAATTATTTCTAAGATTTTGAGATTTCTTTTTTTTTTTCAATTGATATAACATTCACGTGTGCTATGCCTTTGCATGAGATGCATGAGACTCCTTTATTTATTATTCTTAACTTCACATAAATGTTAACTTCAATTAAATATATATAAACCAAACTTTCCACATAGTATTGAACTAGTTTATGAAAGGTATTACAAAATCATTTGCTTAAACAATATTTACTTTGTGACTTAATGTGTTATATATAGTGTATATATAATACATAGTCTATCTTTGTTAATGTAAATATTTAATATTTTACAGAGTATTGCATTTATTTGTTGATTTATTAGTTTTTTGTCTTAGCTGTGTTTTTCAGCTTATTCACATAAATGCTAACTTCCATTAAACATACATAAACCATTTTTTTATATAATGTTCAATTCCTTACTCATTACACAATGTGTTACTACATACAGTAAAACAATACATATTGTCTAATTTTTATGAATCTTAACTATTCCATACTATATTAATACAACATGTGATTATTTATGTATTTTTATTTTATATGCTTATTCCTGATGTCCAATGTGTTTAAAAAAAACAAACCAAAACAAACAAATTCAATGTATTTATTAAAAAAAGACAATCATATTCTACTTTATTAACTGTAATTTTTCTGAGAGGCTTCTACAAGAATGAATCTGAATGTCAATCAGATACAAAAATTAAATACAAAATCACTGTTTTTGTTCATTTGTTTTAAAAATCCAGGCAGAGGATGTTTTCATGGCCAGATCCCCATTTAGTATCTCTGAATAGCCCTGCATGTGGTTTTTGAGATGCTAAAGTGCGGCATGTCACAGAAAAATACTTCACAAAAACAAATGTCCTCTGCCAAGACCCAAATACATTTCTGGGACACAAATGAATAGATTATCCTCTCAGGAGGTTAAGTTTTCTAAAAAGTCAGTGTTAATCACTCTCTTGTGCTCTCTCGTTCATGCAGGCGTTCTTCCAGGGCAAACTGAAGATCACCGGAAACATGGGCATGGCAATGAAGCTTCAAAACCTGCAGCTGCAGCCGGGCAAAGCCAAGCTGTGAGAGGTGGAGCCTCCAATAAGGCGGGGCCTCGAGTAGCCCCTCCCACCGAGTTCACTCTGTTAGAGTAGCTAGCTGCAGGAGTCAGACACCAAATGAGTTTCTGTGCTGTAGTTTGAGCCTCTTTCTAACAAGGTAAAGTGATAGTTCACCTAAAAATAAACATTTGGTCGTCGTTTACTCAGTTTTCCAATACTTTTCCATAATGTAAACCATTCGACTATTCTTAGTCTTTTTCTGAAGATAAACTTCAAATGTTATGAGCGTGGGTTTGTGAGTGAATAATGCCAGAAATCGCATTTTTGGGTGAATTATTTAAATGAATCACAGGAGTCTGATAGACGGTTACGAAAATACTATATTAATAATGTTCTTGATTCCCCCCCCCCTGTAAAGTGAAGCCCTGTAAAGTGCCTGCGAACTATAAACTTACACACTGGGCTCAGATGGACAGATGTGTTGTTCAAATGTACGACAGCATTGCGATTCTTTCTCTTTCGTCTTTATAATTATTCTAGGTTATTAGGAGCAGGTTTACAATGCTGCTTTGTTAAAACAGACACCAATTAATAAAAATATATGCATCAGAACAGTGTATGGATATATCTCACAGGTATGATTGTAGCATCATGTCAATGTTTTTTTGAGTGTTTCACCATCAGATGCTAAAATACTTTTGTACTAAATAAACCTAATCTTTCTCATTAAAATGGGAAGTATCTGTTTTTAATTTATCAATTTAATTTGATTATCATGAACAAAACGTGTATGAATCATAAACTTGTTTTTCTCAATCCAAAACAATTGGAGGGAAAAAAAAGGGAACAGTCGAGGGAAGCAGGGCCTACAAAAGAGGATTTTTCCTGTAGTAAGACTAATTGAAGTCAATTTGCACACAGGTCTGTTCAACAACTAATGTGGAGGCCAATGCTTTAGCATGCAAACAACTCCTACATAAACCAGCGTAACGTTTTTCTTTTTGCTGAGTGTTCAGATCATGTTGAAGCTCATTTGCCTGAATATCATTTCTTTCTTTTCTCGTGAGATGATCCGGTGTAAGTGTGCGTTCCAGCGCTCATGGAAAGCTCAGACGTTTCCACCCAAAGCTACTGGCCGATGTCCAGCCTGCCACGCTTTTGTTTTTCCTTTGAAAACTTCAGCTGAAACTCAAAATCCCTGAAATTGTTAACAAGCTCTGACCTACATTCCACAGCCCAGACTCTCGCTCTGTCCTTCATTTGAAACCTTCATTTCTTCTGTATTATATGCATTATTAATTACAGTTCTGAATGCTTATCGTATCATATTATGTTAGTCATATTATGAAATGATCATATCATATACTATTATTGTAGCTGTAAATTGTGAATTTGCAAAAATGATGTTTTTCAAACAGGTTTCTTGAACATTTCCCCCTCTACTACTGGCCAGACAAACAAAGCTGATGTCAGCTGTCAGGCAGAAACTCTGCAAACACAATGTTTCCCCAATGTCAGTGTATGGGGTGTAACACCAGTATATATATTATATCAATATATATTTACAGTATGTATATATACAGGTGCATTTAAAAAAATTTGAATATTCTGAAAAAGTGTAAACTTTTTCAACAGGGAACTTTTCATATTTCTCGTCATTACTGTACAGTAAAACTTTCAAAAAGTGTTTGTTTATATTTATAGGTCTAATATAGAGACTGTAAATATAATCTTTTTGTATATACATATATATATATACATTGGGTACGGAAAGTATTCAGACCCACTTAAATTTTTCACTCTTGGTTTATATTGCAGCCATTTGCTCAAATATTTTAAGTAAATTTTTTTCCTCAATGTACACACAGCACCCTATATTGACAGAAAACACAGAATTGTTGGCATTTTTGCAGATTTATAAAAAAAAACTGAAATAATCACATGTCCTAAGTATTCAGACCCTTTGCTGTGCCACTCATATATTTAACTCAGTGCTGTCCATTTCTTCTGATCATCCTTGAGATGTTTCTACACCTTCATTTGAGTCCAGCTGTGTTGATTATACTGATTGGACTTGATTAGGAAGCCACACACCTGTCTATATAAGACCTTTCAGCTCACAGTGCATGTCAGAGCAAATGAGAATCATTAGTTCAAAGGAACTGCCTGAAGAGCTCAGATACAGAACTGTGGCAAGGCACAGATCTGGCCAAGAAAATTTCTGCTGCACTTAAGGTTCCAAAGAGCACAGTGGCCTCCATAATCCTAAAATGGAAGACGTTTGGGACGACCAGACCCTTCCTAGAGCTGGCCGTCCGGCAAAAACTGAGCTATCGGGGGAGAAGAGACTTGGTGAGAGAGGTAAAGAAGAACCCAGACTCACTGTGGACTGAGCCTCCCAGAGATTGCATGTCGGGAGATGGGAGAAAAGTTGTGAGTCAACACCTCACTGCAGCCCTCCCCCATCCCCCCCCCCCCCCGTGCTTTATGGCATAGTGGCCCGACGGAATCCTCTCCTCAGTGCAAGACACATGAAGCCCGCATGGAGGTTGCTAAAAACACCTGAAGGACTCCCACTGTGAATCATTCTCTGGTACGGATTCGAAACCAGATAGTACTTTTTGGCCTTAATTCTAAGCGGTTATGTGTGGAGAAAACCAGGCACTGCGCATCACCTGTCTAATACAGTCCCAACATTGAAGCATGGTGGTGGCAGAATCATGCTGTGGGTGTGTTTTTCAGCTGCAGGGACATGACGACTGGTTGCAATCGAGGGAAAGATGACATGCGCCAAAGACAGGGATATCCTGGACGAAAATCCTTCTCCCGAGTGCCAGGACCTCAGACTGGGGCCGAAGGTTACCTTCCAACAGACAACTGCCCTAAGCACCCAGCTACATAATACAAGGAGTGGCTTCACAACAACGCTGGGACTGTTCTTGAATGGCCCAGCCAGAACCCTAACTTAAACCCAATTGAGCATCTCTGGAGAGACCTAAAATGGCTGTCCACCAACGTTTACCATCCAACCAGACAGAACTGGAGAGGATCTGCAAGGAGGAATTGGCAGAGGATCCCCAAATCCAGGTGTGAACAACTTGTTGCATCTTTCCCAAAAAGACTCAAAAAGGCTGTATTAGATCAAAAGGGTGCTTCAACTAAATACTGAGCAAGTTCTGATACTTATACCATGTTATATTCGTTTTTCTTTTTTACAATAAATCTGCAAAATGTCAACAATCTGTGTTTTTCGTCATATGGTGGTGCTGTTGTCCATTGAGGACAAAATTAACTTAAATGGATTTTAGCAAATGGCTGTCAATATACCAAAGAGTGAAATTTACGGGGGTCTTGAATACTGTTCCCGTACCCACCTGTATATATCTAATATTAGTTGATTTGATTCCCTAATGTTTTAAGTAAACATCATCATCATCATCCTCATCATGTATTTATTATAATCCGTAAACTATTGTTCCTAGAATGTTCCTAAGCTGAAGCTGCACACCTGTTATTGCAGATCAGTTGAGATTCATATCAAAATATCATGTTGCATATTAACTGTAGGATAAACAATTTTATATTATTATTAATCTTATTATTTTTTAGAAAATCAGTATCTTTCACTTATTCCGGTTACATTTTCTTTACCCCAGTAATCGACTTGAGTCTCCACTTTACTGTGATTTTTACCATGGTTAAGATTGGTTTTCTTTGTATGATGCATATAACACCTCTTACCATGGTAAAAACACTAGAGTTGTTGTTTGCTTTACTAAGCAGCTTTATATAATTCGCTGCTCCTTCTAGTGCTCTTGCATTGATATAATTACAAGTCATTGAGATGAGAACGTTTAGGTTTGGTGGAGTTTTGCACACGTCTAGTTATAAACAGGTGCTTTGAAACTTCAACCTTTTAAATGTACAGTAAACATGGAGAAGCAGTAGAGTAAAATGAGTG
This sequence comes from Sinocyclocheilus anophthalmus, assembly GCA_018155175.1. NCBI lineage: Eukaryota > Metazoa > Chordata > Actinopteri > Cypriniformes > Cyprinidae > Sinocyclocheilus > Sinocyclocheilus anophthalmus. The sequence continues at coordinate 137,054 of JADLZN010004020.1, read as the reverse complement.
GAATAAAGAAATTGATTCAGATTCTTACTTTTACAGTTAATGTTGTTTTTCACTGGTTTCAAAGAAGCCTGAGAAAGTAGTGCTATATCGAAATCAATGTTTTCTAGAAAAGCAGCTGTTGATTTTCATTCTCATGAAAGCATCCTAGAGCTTTTCACAGTGAAATGACTGTTAAAAGCCTTGTGTTTTTCTGTGGGCGTTGTATTGTATGCCATGTTTCTCAACGACCTTCACTTTGAAATTGTTTTCTTGTAGCTTCTTCTCCTGAAAGCTGAACTCCAAGCATCAAATGCACCTTTCACAAACTCATATTGGTATTTAAATCGTGTCCTGTTTTCTAAATTTCAGAGGAGAGATGAGCTAAAAAGAAGGGAAATGGAGTTTCAGATTGGTTTGCCAGCTAGTGTGTTGTAGGTCTCATCTGTTGTCTGACCTCAGGCAGTGTTCGCCGGTCAGACTGACGGAGCATTGCGCTTCTCCAGGAAGAGTTTCGAGGTAGTAAATTTCTAGGCCATCAATTTTATTGTCTGTTTCCTCATGTCCGACATAATAGCCACCAGACCAGAATTTTATTAAGCTGTGGCGCTGAGCTGGTGTTTGCTCCTGGAGGTCCGTTTCCTGCAGAGTTTAGCTCTGCTACACCGGCCCTCCAGGACCGAGTTTTTTGTGGACCCCTGCCTCTATCTTCTTAGTTTAAAAGCCTCGTATCACACCGAAATGAAAACTTGCTAACGATTTACTCACATTCAGCCAATCCATCCATGTACGAGGAGAAATTATTTGTTTCTGTTCTTCTTTTCTGCTTCTCTCTCAGATTTTGAGAAGTTTAGAAGCATTCGTTCCATCCTTGCTCACTGCAAAGATCCCTCTGGCAGTGACTTGGGTGCCGTCAGAATGAGAGTCCAACAGCTGATAAAACATCACAATAATCCACCGTAATTCACTCCAGTCCTCTTTACATCTTCTGAGCAAAAATCTGCATGTCTGTAAGCCACTCCATCATTATATTTTTTTTAATTTTAAACTGTTGCTCTCTGCCAAAATCATAGTCCTAAATCCATAATAACACTTCCTCCAGTGGGGGGGGAAAAATCCTGTTGTTCTCATTAAACATTCACAAACATATTGGTTTAGAACTGGTTACACTTGTAAACGGTGCTCGATCTGTGTATATTTCTATCCTGATTCTGACCAAACGACTTTTTCAATAAAAAAAATCCCTATCATTTTAGCCGGAAACATTGGGTTGAGGGTAAAAATAGCTTAATGTATTGGCTTTGTTTATTACAACCTGCAGTTCTTCTCTTCTCAAGATGGCTGGAGTGGTGTGGATTATTGTGGTTTTTATCAGCTGTTTGGACTCTGATTCTGACGGCACCCATTCACATGCAGAGGACCCTTTGATAGAGCAAGTGATGGAATTCTAAATTTCTCCAAATCTGTTGAAGAAACAAATTCATCTACATCTTGGATGACCTGAGGGTGAGGAGATCGTCTGCATTTTCAGCATCACAGGAATTAGGACTCTATAGTGCCACAGAAATCATGCACTTCGATTTTAAGAATCAACAACACAAAAAAGTACATATATGTTTGGAACGACATGAGGGTGAGTAAATGATGACAAAATTGTCTTTTTTTTTCAGGTGAACTAGCCTTTTAATCTTTTAAATTGGGGCTGAGAGGAAGCGTTTGTTAAACGTTTGTTGTGTAAATTCATTTTTACTGTGTCACAGATGATCTGCTGGACAAATGCAGCTGTTTTCAGTCCAGTTTATAAGGCTGAGAGAAAAATGTGTCTAGACTGGACAGAGGTGGTTAGGTGAGTATGCTTGCCGGTTTCATCAGTTGTCAGTAGAGGTTTGAAGTGTGAGTCTGACTCACTGTAACATGCGCTCAAATATGTATTAATGATTTTTCCCATCATCAATGGTCTTTTCAGGATGTGCAGTGTGTTTAATTAGTGATCCCTGGATTGCAAGACCTGTGTAACATGAGGGATCTTCATCCACAATTAATGATGCTTTGCCCTTGATAAGACAGGAAATAATAACGAGGTGATCCTGTTTCTATCTATCTATCTTTCTATCTTTCTATCTATCTATCATTTGATTGGTCTGTCATTCTGCCATTCTTTTATAAATATTATAATGATATAAAGTTTATAATAATAACTTTATATAAAGCATAACTATATGATAAGAATACAGTTATTAGAAACTATAACACAGATTTCAAAGTAAATGACATCTACAAGCTGAGTTTACTTGAAATAATGTTGTTGAATAGGAACAATGATTCAGTTTGTTGCATTTAGTTAAACTTGTAAGTTGTAAATATCCTGTTTGCTGTAGATGCATGTGGTAGATTTACACTTGCATTTATCCGGTTAACAGAAATTTAATCTGAATGAGGAATATTTTGTCATCAGTATTCATAGCATACAATCTTAGGTTTATTTAAAAGCCAGTTTAGGAAGCATCTTTGATAATGCAGAAATAATTTGATGTGTGTGTGTGTGTGAGTGTATTTGTTTATGCTACATTGTGGGGACCAAATGTCCCCACAAGGATAGTAAAACCTGACATTTTTGACATTGTGGGGACCGGCCTGCAGTCAATGCAAACAGGTTTTCTGTAAGAGGTAGGTTTAGGGTTGGATTAGGGAATAATTTTGCCAATTTTGAACTTTTCATAAAATATTATAATTCGTTTTCTTTAATCGTCTTCCTAATTTACAATGGACAGTGCTTGATCTGTGCATATTTCTCTCCTGATTTGGACAAGAGGACTTTTTCACTAGAGAAAAACGCAGTGATAAGATTATACTGTAATGGGCTCATATTTTAGCCCTAAAGCAAAGGTTTGACCGGTTAAAAAACATCTTAATTTGACTGTTTCTTACAAACACCAGCTTTTTGCTTCACAGATGTTACTGATGGCAGGAGTGATGTGGATTACTTGTATTTTGCATCAGCCTGTTGGACTCTGATTCTGACGGCACCCATTCACATCCATTGGAGAGCAAATGATGGAATGCTACATTTCTCCAATCAAACTCATCTACATCTTGGATGGCCTGCAGGTGAGAACATTTTCAGTTAATTCTTCCATCCTTCAACTTAAGTCCAAAGTCAGACAAATTCTGAATATCCTGTGTTTTAAAATAACGTTTTCTATTTGAATATATTTAAAAATGTAATTTATTTCTGTGATTTCAAAGCTGAATTTTTTAGCATCATTACTCCAGTCACATGCTCCTTCAGAAATCAGGTAATGTCACGGTGCGTTGCGGGGCGATGAGCCGAGGACTCCAGTTCAGATAAATGGTTATTTATTTAATAATAAAAATGAATGGAAAACCACACACCTCAAAACCACGCCGAGGGGAAAAACAGACATAACTGCCATAAAGCGTAACCCATCATACACGAAACACACACAACGCGAATGATGGATCATCACCCAGGATGACAGAAACCAGGAATAATAGGAACCACCGAGGCTACGAGGAGACCCGGTGGATCAACTTATATGAGGTAACAAGATGGGAAGGGCAGACATAACTGAGAGAGCACATGTCAACAGACCAACACAAGCATGTGCATCCCCGAACACATTCGTCTGGTGGCCCGCCGGGCACACCAGCAGAACCGTGACAGAACCCTCTCTTTAAGGAGTGGATTCCAGACGCTCCACCAAGAGCAATCCTGGAGGGAGGCGGAACGGAGTTGGATCAGAGGGAGGGATGGTGGGCCAGGCCCATGCAGTGGAAGAGGGCCTGGAGATAGAGGTAAACCAGGGTGCCAGGGCGCGGCCGGCAGGGCAGGAGGCCAGGGCGCGGCCGGCAGCAAGAGCGGAGCCTGCCTCAAGGAGGGAGCCGGCAGGGCAAGCAGCTGGGGTAGAGCTGACAGAGAGCGGAGCCTAAGTGGAGCCGACAGGGCGTGACGCTTGAGCTTGGGCGGAGCCGACAGGGCGTGACGCTTGAGCTTGGGCGGAGCCGACAGGGCGTGACGCTTGAGCTTGGGCGGAGCCGACAGGGCGTGACGCTTGAGCTTGGGCGGAGCCGACAGGGCACCATGCTCTAGGGAGGCCTCCCAGCCTTGAAGGACCCGTAAATCCTCTCTCCTCCGTTTCCGAGAGGTGGGCACTGCAGCTTCGCTTCCACCTCCGGGGAGCGTGTCACCTCTTCGGCCACCACCGGTAGCGCTGCAGTTCATCAGCAGCCGCCTCTGGGGCGCATTACAACTCTTCGCCCACCACCTATCTCTGCAGCTTCGTCATCCTCCTCTGGGGGCGCTGCAGCTTCGTCCAATCCACATTCGGGCGCTGCGCCTTTTCGGCCCACTTCGGGGCGCTGACAGCCTGTCGGCCCACCTAAAAAAAAATCGTGGGCGCTGCGCCTTGTTCGCCAACCTTCGGGGGCGCTGCAGCCCCGTCGTCGGCCTCCTTCGGGGGCGCTGCAGGCTCGTCGGCCACCTTTGGGGTCGCTGCAGCCTCGTCTGCCACTTCGGGGCGCTGGGGCTCCTCTTCGCCACCACTATGGGTGGGGCGGACCCGTCTACCTCCTCTACCGTTTCCGGAGTGTGGCAATGCGCTTTCATCTGCCCCGTCTGGGGGCGCTGCAACCTCTTCGTAAAAAAAAAAAAACCACCACTGGGGGTGCGGCAGCTTCGTCGGCCACCTTCGGGGGCGCTGCAGCCCCCTTAGCTGAAGAACGTGCCAGGAACTCCACAAACCCCTCAAAAGATACATGATTGCATCCTAACATGCTCTGGGGCTAATGGGCTCATCAAGGGCATAATGTAATAAGTCCTTAAGTGCAGAGTCATTATAGCCCAGCCCCTCTGCCGCGTTCCTGAACTCCACGGCAAACTCCCTCAGCTCGGTCCCTCATTGACAGAGGGAGCTCAGGGTCTCCAGCTGGAGCATGAGCTGGTAGAGTAAGACCGGTAGCGGTGTGGCCCATTCTCTCTCTGAGTTCCCCATTTTTGCTGATCCGTTCTGTCATGTCTAGGCGGGGAGATGGAGCTAGGACTGCCCAGTGCAGGAGAAATTTATTTATTTTAAATAATAAAAAGAACTAAACAAACTCAAACCCCCGCGGGAGAAACGACATGCAGGAAGGCCTAAAGCTGCACCCACATGCCGACACGAACACACACATGAGAAATGATGCTCAGCGGATGACAGACACCAGGATAATAAATAGGAACCAACGAGGAGGCTAACGGGATACACAGGTGGAGCCTTAAACATATGAGTATAAAAACAAGAAAAATGGAGGGGCGAAGACAATAGACAGAGAGAGCCATGGCAACAGACACACAACACAAGCCACGTTCTCACCGAACACAGTTTTTCTTGGTGGCCGCTCCTGTGGCACACCCTCTGATACGGTGACATTAATTGCTGATTTTGCTCTCAAAAACATTTATTATTATTATTATTATTATTATGCTGAAAAACAGCCGAGTAGATTTTTTTGTTCAGTATTTCGAAATAAAAATTATAATGACTCCAAGCTTTTGAATGGTATGTGTATAATGTTACAAAAGCCATATATCAGCAAATATACACTGCTGAATGGTAGTGTATATCTACTGAAAATGAATGTTCAAAGATGAACTTTTAGACATGCTAACATTTAGATGGCATATCATATCCATATAATAATGCCAAGTTGAATTTTAATGCACATTTTACAAATAACAGTGAATTTTCAGTTGGCAATGAATAAAAACAACAGCATGCAGTTGGATTTACCGAGATCTACAGATGCATGCGTATGATAAGTGATGCAGTTCAAACCCAAGAGACAAATAAAAACCACATGTTCCTCTGGGTTGACCTATTTGTTTCCTAAAGGCTCAGGAACTTTCTTAATGTGAATGTCAAACTTATAATATTGTTTATAGAGTAAAGTGAGAACATTTCTCAACCAGCTACTTACAGTGTGTGCAAAATTACTGTATGTTTCCCAGAATAAGACAAAAAAACCATACCAGCTTCATATGTCAACTACAATCATGGAAAAGATTGTTTTCAAGAGGAACAGAAGTAAGACGTTAATTTCTTGGCGACAACACTTTCCTCTTTCCTCTTCTGCGTTCTCTCCCTCTCTGGCTCTTCACACATCTGGAAGGTAATCCGGCTGACCGTGTCTCTCCAGCGCTGCTGGTCTTATGATGTGTTTGCGCTGTTTTAGGAAGCTTTCGTACGCTGGACTTTGGCTTTAACTCTGCTGGATACTTTCAGAAGAAGCGGAGGTATGAATTTATACTTTTATACTTGTTGTTTTCCTCACGATCCATTCAGTTTTCCCAGAGCATGTGAACTGATTCCAGTTGTTTTTGATGTTAAACAGGTGTGTTAGAGGTTATCTAGAGTCATGTGTTTTTCATAGTACCATATGTTTTAGTAGCTGACCTGAGGATGATGTTCTTGAGTTACAGTCAGTGTTACATAACAGTGAACTTTATGGAAAACGTGAACAGATGGTCTGTTTTTGTTTTAGAAACATTTTATGCATCAATATGAGACTTTTATTGTTTGGCAAAGAATTTGAGCATTAAATATGCTCCAAACATTTATTTAAAAGCTTCCTTTTGTATTCTTTTTTTAAACTTTTCTTAACAAATTGATAATAGTTTGAGTGATTTTGAGAACATCTTAGGTGTCTCTTTTGCTTGATCATGTTGTCCAGCATGATTTGAGATGTTCAAAAGAGCTTCAGGATCAGCTTTATGATCAATTATTTGTTATTCACAATCCTAAAAATAAAGGGTGATTTTTTTTTTCACCTTTTAGAGAATTTTTAAAAAAATCTAAAGAACTTTTTGGTGTCCTTGTTACTCATGTTACATATACTTACTATTATAATAACAAATAAATGAAGCATAGTTACATGCAAGTAACCCTAAACCAAACCCTAATCCTAACCTAAATTAATATTACTCAGAACTTAAATGTATAATTGCACTGTAACAAGGACACCTTAAAATAAAGTGTAACCTAACTTTTTTCCACCATAAAGAACTTTTTGTGAAATGTAAAGATTCTATGAATGTTAAAGGTTCTTTATGGAGTGGGTTTTACAGCACCATATTTCCTTGTTTTAATTTATTATGATCTCTTTTGGACCTCACTGTATATAAACTGCCTCCTATGCATGTGATGAGTCACTGAAATTGATATTTCAGTATGCTAAATATGATTTTGCCAAGTAGAACATGTTCCTGGGTCAACATCCTTGTTGTTACTGGAATAACATTCCTGTCAGATTTTAAGGTCCAGTTCGACCGATGTTCACATCAAGCTATCGTTTCCCTTGGTTTTAGTTAATGGTTGTGGTTGGGACTACAGTTACAACTATGCTGTTTGACTAAGATGTTGTAAACAAATGATGGTCATGAGGGGTTTGGAGCAGTGTTGCTATTGTTATATAAACCTGAAACATTGAAATCATTTTTATGAACAAACTTTATGTTGGTTAGAGAAAGTCATAGATAGATTTTTTTCAGAATTTTAATTGCCATTTTTAAGAAAACTGTAAGACTGATCAGTTACAAAAGATAATAATACTAAAATAACTCCGGAGCTGCTGTAAGAATATTCTTTCCTCACTGGTTATTAGACTGAGATTTTTCGTGGGTTTTTCCCCAAGCGCCCACTTCAGTCGAGCTCTTCCAGCTCTCGCGGCGACCTGAACCGTGTTTATGTTAGACACCTGTTTGTGATTGTTGGAACTCATTCCAGAATTTTTTCCCAGTTCATTTTCCTTCCAATTTCTTAGTAGGACTTTGGGAAACTGGGCTTCAAGCGTGGAATGCTAGGGTTTGTATGAACACGTTGGAGAAAATTGTGTTTTCACGTGCTGGATGAACCCAGAGCTGTGGCGAATAAACCACATTATCATATGGAGCGCCACAGTAATTGCTGTTGTATATGGCTGTTTGCTAATGTCCAGATATAATCACACAATGAAACTGTCCTGTATCAACCCAATTTAAAATGTCTGAGAATTGAAAGAAATAGTTCACCCAAAAATGAAAATGTGCTGATAATTTACTCACCTTCGTGCCATCCAAGATGCTGTTTGTTTCTTCAGGAGGATTGGATTTAGAGAAATGTATGCTTGCATCACTTGCTCACCAATGGATCCTCTGCAGTGAATGGGTGCCGTCAGAAAACAGCTGATAAAAACATTCCAATAATCCACACCACTCCAGTCCCTCAGTTAATGTTTGTGAGAGAAAGCGCATGTTTATAAGAAAACAAAAATCATTATTAATGTGTTTTTAACATTAAACTGTCACTTCTGGCCAACATATAGCAAACAAACCTGGAAAATTATATTGCTCAGAAGTTGCAGAGAGTACATTTTTGACTGAAAATAAAAGTATAAACATATAAATTGAATTCTGATAATGTAAATAATTTGTTCTTGGATATATCTGATGTAAAATATTCAAGTTCATATAGAGAACTTTGTACGGTGGCAGTGAAGTGCAAAACAAATCACAATTCTGAAAACAAAATAAATTACAAACGCAAATGCAAGTCTAAAAAACAAAATAACAATTCAGAAAGCACAACAACGATTCAGAAAACATTATAACAAGTCAGAAAACAACGACAAATCCGAAAACAAATTAAAAAGTCAGAAAACACCCGAAATTCAGACAAAGTAGGTATAGTTTGAGACAGCGCCATTGGTTTGGGATTACTCCCCGCTGACTGGACGAGACATCTGTCAATCAACGTGTACAGGGAAGAACCAGCCGAAGAACAGCAGAGTCGTGGTTGAAAGTTCAGAGATGGTATTAAAGTAGCTCAGTTTAAATGTATTGTATGAATTGCCCTTACTATGGAATTAAAAATACGGGGTGTCTATTTACATTTAGTTAAAAGTGGCTGTAAAACATCAGCTCCAGTGGCGCAGATGGATAAGCGTGTCACCATTTTTTTGACGCGATCGACCCGGGTTCGATCCAGTTTTTGCCAAACTTTTTTTTCCTCCCTTTTCAAATCTCGTATTAGCCATGGATTCTATTTACACTAAGTGAAAATACCTAGTTACACTATGTTAAAATAGCAGGATTTCAACTATCAAGTATACTACTTGTTGCAAATGGCAATTATCTGCACTTCAGTATTGTATTACATTAGAGGCAACGTATCATAACCTATTTGATGTAACTTATACTTTTAATTTTAATTTTATGGATGCCACCTATTGGGACATAAAGCCTTCCTACCCTAACCCACCCTACCCTATACTTTATTTAAACTTTTTGGCATTAGTTCCATAATTTTTTCAAATAACCTTTTCCTATGTGATAGTAGGTTTGAAAAAGGGAGAAAAAAAAGTTTCGCCAAAAAGCGAGACGAACCCTGGTCGATCGCTTCAAAAAAGCCAACACACACACTTATCCTCTGCGCCACTGGATCTGAGCCTTACAGCCCTTTTAACCAAATGTACATGGAACCCCAAACCCGTATTTTTTATTCCATAGTAAGGGCAATTCATACTATACATTTAAACTGAGCTACTTTAATGCCATCTCTGAACTTTCTACCATGACTTTGCTGTTCTTCGGCTGGTTCTTCCCTGTATCCTGTGATTGACAGAGTCTCTCGTCCGTCCCTTTGAGTATCCCCAAACCATGGCGCTGTCCTCAAACATCCCTACCTCCTTCCCTTCCGGTTTGTCTGGATTTTGTTTAGGTTGTGTTTTCTGACGGGTTCGTGTTTCCCGGATTTGTCATTGTTTTTCTACTTATTATTTGTTTTTCGATTTGTCATTGTGTTTTTTCCTGACGTGGTATAATGTTTTCTGAATTGTTGTTGTGTTTTCTGAATTGTTATTTTGTTTTTTAGACTTGCATTTGCATTTGTAATTTGTTATTTTGTTTTCAGAATTGTGATTTGTTTTGCACTTCTCGGCCACCGTAACTTTGACATAATTGCATATTTTGCTTTCTTCGCACATTTTGAGATGCTATTTGTGTTTTTTCCTTTCTTTTTGGAAAACTTTTGTCCTTTTATTCCTTATTTTTTTTAGCATATAAATACTCTAAAAGTCACTTAGTGAATCCAGAAAGCATCAATTCTTTTGAATCACAGGTCACAAGTGTCTAGTTTTCAGATCTGGTTTGGCCCGAGGGAAAGCACTGAGGCCCGGAAGCGATGGGTCAGCGACGCGGCCTGCTGGAGCTGCTGTGTTTGGTTCTGCTGGGCTGGACTCTGGTTCGAGGTCAGGCGGAAACAACAGACCTAAAGCTGGATGAGGAGGATGGAGAGGCGGAGGACCCACCCGGAACAGTGAAAAATGTGGAGCTGCAGATATCTTGTCCGGAGAAATGCAGCTGCAGCGAGGAGGGAGCGGTGGACTGTAATGGAGTCAGTCTCACTGAATTCCCACAGGATTTATCCGAACAGACCCGTCAGCTGTCCCTGCAGGTGCGTGGGTTTGTTTGCAGATTCTGATTGCTTCCCCATGCACACTTTTCCTGAATATTTTGCGTCTTGTTTATTTGGCGATCAAATCTGACAGATCATCAACAGAGCCGTAAGCATCTGAAATGCTTGGGATGTTAGAGTTGGGAGGTCTGCTCCTCTTCAACTGATTAATTTATTCATAAATAAAAAATGTCACTCATTTAAAAACAAAATGTTTTTTCGAAAATGTCTCTTATGCTCACCAATGCTGCATGTATTTGATCAAAATGTAGTAAAAACTGTAATATTGTGAAATACAATTGCAATTCAAAATAACTTTTTTTCTATTTGAATATTTTTAAAATTTGTTTATGTGGTAACAAAGCTGAATTTTCAGCAGCCATTAATCCAGTCTTCAGTGTCACATGATCCTGCAAAATTTGCTGATTTGCTGCTTAAGAAACATTTCTTATTATTATATTCTCAAGAGCACCATCGATCTTGATGAAATATCAATAGAAACCTTTTTTACATTATAAAATGTCAAGTTCATCTCTTGCTAAATAAAATAATCAATTTTGGTCGTGGTTGATATATTAAAATAGAAACATTTATTTTAAATTGTAATAATATTTGACAATTACTGTTTTTACTGGATTTTTTTTTCAAAAAATTGCACCCTTGGTGAGCAGAAGAGACATCTTTCAAAAACATTAAATAATTGAAATAATTCCAAACTTTTGACTCGTAGTATATATATAAATATGTATATGTATGTGTGTGTGTGTGTAAATGTATACATTTAAAAACTAATTAATATCTTTTTCCAACACATTAAAGGGATAGATCACCTAAAAATGCCCCTCATGTTATTTCCAACCTGTATGACTTCTGTTGTTTAAAAGAAATACAAATGAAGACAGACTGCAGAATGTCGAGATTATTTTTCATTCCAAGGCTGTTGAATTTCAAAAATGACAATAAAATGCACGATAACAGTTCATGCGACTGGTGCACTATATTTCAGTTCTTCAGATGCCATATGATAGCTTTTGTGATAAACAGATGAAAATCATATCAATGTTCACTGAGAAAATATGATGGGTGCTTGTATTGTAGGCCTTTCAATTTAGTGGTTTAATTTAGGGTGATTAATAATAAACACACTAATTATCATACTTTGTGATGTTTTATAATTTATAAGTTGCTTTATATAAGAGGGTCTGCTTAATTAAAAACGTACATGTAATTAAAAACAAACTTTATGTAATTAATCACAAAAAAATCTGTATTAAGGGATCCTTCTGCTGTTTAAGCTCAATCAAACGCTTTTGTAATTAATTCTTTGCATAATTCATTTAAAAAATAATTGACAGTCTGATAACTGATAATGATGCACTAGTTTGAATATGGAAATGCAATTAAGATTGGAAAGCAGACTAAATTATTTTATGGCTCCAGAAGACTGGATGAACAACTTTTATGGTGCTTTTTTGTCCTTTTGGAACTTGAAAGCATCCATTCCCATTCACATCCCATTCCCATCATGGAACGTTTTTATTGAGAGACAACAGCAGCCGGGACGTTCTGCTAAACTTCTCCATTTGTGTTTCACAGAAGAAAGAAAGTTGTAAGGGTTTGGAACAACATGAAGGTGAGTAAATGATGACGGACTATCTCTTCAACCTTTAGCCTGACATATGATATAATAATCCGAAAAATTTGATTTATTGCAATGGAACAGTTTATCAAATCTTTAGACAAATTCGGAAAAAAAAAAATAGACAGTTTGCATGTGTTTTTGTTGAGATCACTTTTGATCCTCTGCGTTTAAGTCTCACATATAGTGAGAATATGGCTGGGGGGGGGGGATTATTCAGAGCAAAAATACCCAATTTGGTGCAGATACTGATATTTATACACTCTAAAAAATGCTGGTTTAAATACAACCCAGTGCTGGGTAAAATAAGGACAAACCCAGCAATTGGGCTGTTTTGACCCAGCAATTGGGCTGTAAATGTTTAACCCAACCTTCTGGGTAGTAACCCAACCGCTGGGTCAACACCCAATTGCTGGGGTGTCCTACGTTTACCCAGCCTGGGTTGTATTTAACCCCAGTTTTTAGAGTGTATGTGGAGCGGAAAAAGTAAGATGAAATTCTTGGATGAAACAAATGATCTATATCATAGAGCAGATATTTACATAAAATGACAATATCAGTTGTCACTCTACCTCCAATAATATGTCCTTACACTCTAAATAATGCTGGGTTACATATAACCCAGCGCTGGGTTAAAAAGGGCCAAACCCAGCTATTGGGTTATTTTGAACCCAACCGCTGGGTCAAAAAAACCCAACAGCTGGTTCAAAACAACCCAAACGCTGGGTTTGTCCCTTTTTAACCCAGCATTTTTTAGTGTGTAGTAAGATGATATTTAAATGCTTACATTTATGATCAAAACTTAATGCAATGCATTATGCAACACAATGATGATTGATGCATGTATGATCAAGTAAACCAAAGTTGCTATAAAAGTTATTCTTACATTTACTTTATAAACATCAGTATAGATTTGACAGCAAAAAAGACATGTGAAGCCCAAGCTAAATGTAGGTGTATGTACAATTATACTAAAAGGCCTTTTACTTGCTAAAAAGTATGAACTATCAATCAGACGACAGAAAGCATGCAGTAGATTGTGTTCAACAGGTTTTTCAGCAACGGTTTGATCATGTTGATATGTGGCTTTATATTTTTCTGGCGTCACAGGGTTAAATGTGATTTATTTTTCTGTCCTGTCCCAGAATAACCAAATCACTGAGGTCACGCTGGAGCATCTGTCACGTCTTCAGCAACTGGAGACCCTAAACCTACAGAACAACCGGCTCACGACACAAGGTACGGCTGATGAGAGGGTCAAGGGAGTACAGCGGCTGAAACAGCACAGATATCTTTACAGAGGGGTCAGGATGAGAGAGAGACGGAGAGGAGAGAGTGCAGCTGGATGATGCAGAAGGGAAGTGTGCTGAAAGAGCTGCTGGCTTTGGATCGCACTCTTTCCTGCATGTGTGGTCAACATGACTGTTTGAAATGGAAATGTTTTTATTTCAATAAATCGGCAGAAACATCCGATTACTTTAATTTAAAGCACAAGCGTGGCCAAAAATGAAATTCTTGATATTATTTACCCCCTCTCAAGTTGTTCAAACACACATGCTGTTCCATACATGTACACAAGGATGCATTCAATTAATAAAAAGTGACAGTAAAGACATTTATAATGTAACAAAAGATTTTATTTCCAATAAATGCTGTTCTTTTTAAACTTTCTATTAATCAAAGAATCCTAAAAAAATATGAGCGGGACACTGTTTCACATTGATAATATCAGAAGGTTTCTTGAGCAGAAAATCAGAATATTATACTGATTTCTGAAGGATCATGTGACACTGAAGACTGGAGTAATGATGTTGAAAATTCAGCTTTGATCAGAGAAATAAATTACATTTTACAATGTAAACAAAAGGAAAACAGTTATTTGAAAGTATAATAATATTTCCCAATATTACTGTTTTTACTGTCGCTTGATTAAACAATGCGCCTTGGTGAACATAAGAGACTTTTAAAAAATGTCAGGCTTTTGAATGGTATAGTGTTTATATGTATATATAGCTTAGATAAACATTAATAATTCTTGAAATGAAACATGAAATGAAGGTGAATAACGTGCAACAATGACGTGTGTGCTGTGCGGGCGGCGGGGGGGGGGGTGTGGTTGGTGGTGTGTGTTGTGTGTGTGTGTGTGTGTGTGTGTGTGTGTGTGTGTGTGCAGGCCTTGACGATGAAGGGTTTCATATTCTGGAAAGGCTGAGTTATTTATACTTGGCAAATAATAAGGTGAGTCATCGATGTTTATTCTCAAACTCTCATCTCTCTCTCTCTCTCTCTCTCTCTCCTTTTTTCAGTAACTTGAATGCAGATCACAGGCTCAGATGTGAAGCTTTCATTGGCTTGAGTTTAATGAGGCTATATCCTACATTTTCTCCCTGAACATATATCATTTTAAGAAAAGGTTTTGCACCAAATCAGTTGTAATTTAGTATTCCATCACTATTTTTCCATGCTTAGAATTAGTTGGTTTTTTGCTACCCCGGGTCCTAACCGCCACACCTTGTTCTTGTTCCGAGTGGGTCTCGAACCCGGCGTCAGTCGCTAGTGCGTCTCTTGAGATCAGGGGAGTTAGGTTTACCTGCACAGCACCTACCCGCTGGCCTCCGTTACACACGCTTTTCACAACAAACTAAAAACAGAATTAGATGAGTCTACAAATAAAACCTCTAAAGTGTAGTTTCATTTAATGCCAGGGGTTTCGGTCACGGTCCCTGAGAGTGACTCACTAACATTCGCTTTCCAAGACCGAAGCCTTTCCCATGTCTGTTTAACGTTGACTGGTGGGAACTGTAGTTTGATGTTTATGTTGGTCATGAGACAGTCAGTTGTGTTCTGTTATTGACAGCCAGTTTGGCACGAGGAGCTCCTCTCAATCCCTCATTCCGTCAGTGCTGTGGATTGTTCTTATGCCAGCTGGTAACAGCGATGGCAAGGCTTTAACGCGCACACATACTCTCTGGACGTACCATGCCAGCTTTCCCCGTTAATCACCCAGCTGTGTGCGCCAGGCGGCGGGAGCTAAAGTGGTCCCGGCGACCTCCAGAGCGTGCCCTGGACAGATTTGTAGCTGATGGACTTAAAAAGGATAACGGCAAGAGAAAGAAATCCTACTGAGATTTGATCCGACACTGGCCAGTGTAATCTCACCATCCTGCTGGAAAAGCAAGACAAAAATGCACCAATGAAAGCCAAAGCAAACGGCAGAATCATGCGTGCCGATGCAAATTTTTTGCTGTTGATTATGTTGGACATGTAACATTCATTCTTGCCGTCCTGAGTCAGTAAATTTGGCAAAGTTTACTATCTTCATGGCTTAAAATACATGCAAGATATTCAGACTTGTTCTAGGCACTTAATAGCATGTTCGTGAGCAGAAGGATATTTATTGGAAATAATCTGTACTTTTTTACTTTTGTACATATCCTGACCACAATGTCTGCATAGCCTACATTTTCACCAGTTTGTTGTTGTTGTTGTTTTCTGTACAAACTGCCACCCCAGTCTATTAAAGGAATAGTTCAGGCAAAGATTTACTCCCCCTCAGGCCACCCAAGATTTAGATGAGTTTGTTCTTCATATGAACAGATTTGGAGAAATGCTCATCAATGGATCCTCTGCAGTGAATGGGTGCCGTCAGAATGAGAATCCAAACAGCTGATAAAAACATCACAATAATACACAAGTGATCCACACCACTCCAGTCCATCAGTTAATGTCTCGTGAAGCCAAAAGCTGCAAGTTTGTAAGAAACAATCCATTGTTTTCACTTTAAACTATTGCTTCCGGCTAAAATATGAGTCTATAATCCATAACAACACTTCCTTCAGTGAAAAAGTCCATCTCCTGATGTCCTCTCATATATTTGCTTAGAACTCTTTTTGCTTGTAAGCGGTGCTTGATCTGTGCAGATTTCTCTCCTGATTCAGATGAGACGACAATTTTGGAGAAACCAATAGTTGGATAGAAACGCTATAGTTTGAAGTTTAAAACATCTAATTGATGTATTTGTTTCTTAGAAACACACAGCTTTTGGCTTCACAAGACATTAATTGATGGACTGAGCGTGAGTACGTTTTCAGGGGAAAATCCAGCTACAATTTGAACGTGCTTGGCATGATTCCATGACACTTATTGACCTGAGAGACAAAACTGACTGTGGAAGAAGTACTTTATGCATACTGTAGTGACCCTATATTGCATTATCATTATGCATTGCAAAATTTGCCTAGCTGAATCTGAAGTACAATGAGCAGAAGTGAAATCTCGATATGAAACACATAATTAAAGTTCATTACTGAAAATAGTTTAATGGCCAATCAGACGATGCACACTATAATGTATCTTGCAGCTCTGACTGCAGTAATTAAAAAAAAAAGGGAAAAAAAAAATATGTTTTGCATATTTTCTTTCGCCTCTCTGCTCATATCATCTCTCTTTTCAATCTGTTCACTTCACACTGTTATGCTCAGAAGGATCTCTGGACACCCTCATCTCGTTGGAGGTCACAGCATTAGGAGGCACAACACACACTTCTGCTCTTTCAAAGGCTCTGGTTCATGATTTCCTTGAGCTCTGAATGGAATATTTCTTTTGCTCACATAACTTTAACATAAACAACAACAACTTCTTTTTTTTTAAAGACAAAATATTTCTCCTTGAAGTATGTTAGAGTTGCATAACAATGGAGATCCAGGGTTTTCAATGCAATATTGTGGGTTCTTTCTCTTTATGGTGTCTGGATGCATTTTTTGCATCATGTTGAAGCAAAAAAAATCATTCAAATCTCATGGGAAATCTGTATTTCAAGGTATTGCTATATTTTACCTCACAATACTGTATTGATATCCTTTTTTTGTGTGACTTTTTTACATTAATATTTTGTGATGAAGGAGAAGCAGTGAAAATGGAGCTTTGAATTTGTAAAAA
The DNA here is from genome assembly GCA_018155175.1 of Sinocyclocheilus anophthalmus. Lineage (NCBI taxonomy): Eukaryota > Metazoa > Chordata > Actinopteri > Cypriniformes > Cyprinidae > Sinocyclocheilus > Sinocyclocheilus anophthalmus. The sequence continues at coordinate 120,014 of JADLZN010004020.1, read as the reverse complement.
AATATATAATTTTTTCTGCATTGATGCATTGATGCATTCAATTGATCAAAAATGACAGTTTCCATAAAAAATATGATCAATGTTTTCAACATTGATGATGATAATAATAATAATATAAATGTTTCTTGAGCATCAAATCAGCATATTTTGATCATATGATTTCTGGAGGATCATGTGACACTGAAGACTGGAGTAATGATGCTGAAAATTCAGCTTTGCATCACAGGAATACATTTAATTTTAAAATATATTCAGAAAACCCCTTTTTTAAACTGCAATAATATTTTACAATATTACTGTTTTTACTGTATTTGTATTCAAATAAATGCAGCTTTGGTGAGCAGAAGTAATGTCTTTTTAAAACATTTAGAAATCTTGCCAACTCTAAACTGGAGCTGTGTTTGTTTAGCTCTTTCTTCTCACATAATGAAAATATTTCAACCCAAATCAATCTTTCATGTCCATTTATTTATCTATTTGGTAACGGTCCATATAAATAACCCATTCCACTACATTGTGTTCATTTTGCCATAATGCCCGACTTGTTTGGACATTGTGCTTTAAACTTGTTCGCAGCTCACAGCAGCTCCCAGACACCTCCCTCCCTCTTTGGTCAGCGCTGATTTCGCTGCTAACCAGCTCATTAAAATCTACCCCAACACGTTCGGCCAGAAGCCTGCTCTGAAGTAAGCCCGAAGTGCTCTCTCGACAGGGTTTGTGTGTTGCTTTGAGACTCAGTGTTAACGGTCTGTGTGCTGTGCTTCAGGTCAGTGTATCTCCATAACAACAAGCTAACAGATGCCGGTCTGCCAGAGAACATGTTTAATGGATCAGACAATCTCGAGATCCTCATCATGTCCAGTAATTTCCTCCGTTATGTCCCTAAGGGTCTACCCACCGCCCTCTACCGCCTACACCTGAAGGTAAGACCACTGCGAGGCTCATTAAATGATGAAAAAATGAGTTCAGTCATCATGTACTCAGTCTTATGTCACTTTAAATCACTTTGTTCTCCTAAGAAATGCAAATATGCATTGTACAATGTCTAAAGTGGTATTTTTTTCACAAAAAGCACTATAAACGTGGCTTGTAGGCACTCTATTTCAAATCTTCTGAAGCTATAGATAGTTTAGTGTGAGGAACAGAGGGTTTTGAACTGAAAAGAGCAGCAGCTATTTGAATGTGAGACTAATTGTGCTCTTACGTTTATTAGTTCTTGTGTCTCCGCCCCCTCATTCTCCTCCACCAATCAGAATCCTCGACTAATTGTTCTGGCATGGTTCTCTCAAAGTTACAAATAAATGTTCTTCCAGTATTGTTTATGAACATTTGTTCAGCATTTCATCTGTTCTCAAAACGTTAGTGCAAAAAAAATATATATTTATACATTGTACATGGAATGTTTCATGTTTAGTTAGATGTTCTGCTGACGTTATTTAAATGTTACTACATGTTTCAAAATATTCAGAGGACATTAAAATTAAAACATAAAAAATAATATTACCATAGTGTTTGCATGTGCCCTTAATGTCCATGTAAGCAATAATAATAATAAAAAAATAAATAAAGAACTGGACATTTTGAGCGTTCAGGGAACATTCGGAAATAGCGTTTTTATAACTTAATGAAACGTTAGCAAAACGTTCTTAGAACTTGTTTTTTGTTAGCTGGGAGTTGTCTAGTCTTTAATAATGTTCTCAAAATGTTAGCACAACAACGTTATTTATACATTGTTCATGAAATGTTTTAGTTTAGTGAAATGTTTTGTTTTAAAACGTTCAGAGAACATTTGAAATTATAAAATGGAATGCTTCCTTAATGTTAAAAAAATATCTGTAAACTTTTTGAATGTTCACAGAACATTCAGAAGAAACGTTTTCAAAACGTTCTTAGAACATATTTTTTATCAACTAGGTAGTTCCATCTTTTGAACTCCCTCCTCTTCTGTTGTTTTGGGTCTTTAATAGTTTAGGCCTCTATTTTAGGCTCGTTAGAGGGTGTTTAGTGTCTCTTCGACACCTTTGAGAAAACCATTGCGCTTTAAATGTGAATGAAAACCAAGGTGGTATACTTGCATTACTATGAATGGGAGAAATTGGAGTTCAAAAACCAATACGACCAAATACGTCCCGCCTCCTACATAAAAGAGCCAATCACCATCTGGTAAAGTCACTGCAACTGCCGTTAGAAGCTCCAGATCCCATAAAAAGTGACCAACCTGGAATAAGCTTTTAAATGCCGTTTTAGCATATTAAACAACACTTATGAGATGTTCATGTGAAATTTCATTGAAATATGTTATTGAAATGTGACTTTGGCAAGCAGTTTTTGAGCTTGAGATTTTTTCGTTGTTCCAGCATGAACTAAAAAGCTGTCTGGATGCATTGCACATATGGCCGCCAAGTATTTTTTATTTTGTTCGAGTTTAATTCCAGATGGAATTCTTGTTGTTCAGCCTGCTGGAATGACCTGAATGCAGGTTGTAAATTAATGACTTGGATCTTTTGAATTTTCTTTCAGCCAAATGAACTAATATTTATTCATGTCATTTTGTACATTTGCAGAGTTAAATTAAAATGTTGTATTTTCAATTGCCAAATTCCCCAAGCACGTCCCCATATGCGATCTTTGATAATAGTTTGAAGTAGGTAGTCACTGCAGTGCAGCCAAAAATAAATTTGACAAAAATGATGAGTTCCTCTCCTGATTCCCTAATGGGTCTTCTGGTTCAGATCTGACAGAACTGACAGTCTTGTTTTATTCAAATATGGTGTGTCATGATGTGGTTGTCTCATTGTTAATGTCAAACGTGCGTGGTTTGTCTTGACTAGAGTTTCACAATATGCCACCACCATCAAGTGTGAGCCAATATCTCCCTTTAAAAAAATAACTTTATGATAAAAAAAAAAAATGAGTAGGAAATTGTTTTAGCTTATTTTAACATTTTAATGACTTCTTACATCATTTAGTACTGAATTAAAAGGGAAACGATACATTATGGCAAAGTTGAACCATTTTAAGAACACGTTGAGAGGAGCATTTTTGTGTGTGTGCACTAATAAGAAACTTTTTATGTAGCAGATTTTTAAAAGAAGCATTTATCCATGTTTCATACTACTAATGATGATAATGATTATAGTGATACATTTGCTTGTACAGTAGCTTGCAGTTAAGGTTTACTTTGCTTTACTATTTTTATTTTATTATTTTTTTGGTTGTAGAATTAAAATATTAGCAAGTAATTATCTATTGAAAATGTCCATTTTTTATTTTATGCAAATCCTTCATATTTCTTTTCAATTTTAGATATTCTTCAAAATGTCAACATCGATGCATTGCTAGTCTTGATGCACCATATTTGAATTAAACGAGATTGTCAATAATGGCAAATGTCATTGGTTCATTGACATCAAACCAGGCATTATACGTTTTGATGCAAATTGTTAATTTGGGTGAACAAACCAAATAAAACCTCTTTCCGACATCAAGAGAAATGCAGCAGGACATCAAAACAAAAAGCAAATATAAAATATAAGATACATAATGGCATCATTGCATCAATGCACGTAAAATGCAATTGTTATTTTTTTTCTGTTTCTATGCAGAACAACAAGCTGGAAAAGATTCCCGCAGGTGCGTTCGATAATTTGTTCCATCTTCGAGAACTTTACCTGCAAAACAACTTGCTGAGTAATGATGGCATGGACAACGAGACCTTCAGGTCAGCATGACTGAACAATCCAAGAAAAACATAATTTACCTCGCACTCTTTCTTCTGCACGGCTCTCTCCTTCCTAACCTTCTTGTACAAGCCCTACCTGAGCTGTAACTGATGAAAACTATCCTGCCTTCTTTCATCAGTCACTTGAAAAGTCTGGAATATCTGGATTTGTCTAATAACAACCTGACCACGGTTCCTCTCGGGCTTCCTCGAAATCTCATCCTGCTTCACTTGGAGAAGAATTCCATCCAAAGCATCACAGTAAGCGCACTGACGTCCATCCGAAACCTGGAGTACCTGCTCCTCCACAACAACCGCCTCCGCTCCCGCTCCATCCATCCGGCCGCCTTCCAGGGTCTCAAACGTCTCCACACCGTCCACATGTACAACAACCTTCTGGAGCGCGTTCCCCGCGGCCTCCCTCGCCGCGCCAAGACCCTCATGCTGCTCCACAACCTCATCACCGAGATCGGACGCAATGATCTGATCACGCTCTACACTCTGACGGAGCTCAACCTCAGCTACAACCGCCTCACCAGCGACAAGCTCCACAGAGAGGCCTTCAGGAAGCTCCGCATCCTGGAGACCCTGGATCTGTCGGGAAACAAGCTGCAGACGCTGCCGTTGGGTCTTCCCAAGAGCCTCCAGGTGTTGAAGGTGAAGGACAATCAGATGACCGAGATACCGGAAGGAGCTCTGATGGGAATGGGTTCGCTGAGGGAGCTCTACCTGACCAACAACCAGCTGAAGCTGAACTCCATCTACCAGGGAGCTTGGCAGGAGCTGAGCACGCTCACGGTGAGAGATAATCAGTCACTCAAGAAATGTTATGATTTTTACTTTAATAATTAGAACAAAATATGGCAACCATGTATGAATGAAAATGGGCGAATGCATTTTACAGAGCTTGGAAAATTCTGGGCTTGTGGTGGTGCTTGAGACATCTGATAAAAAAAGAAAAAAACTATAAATAATATGAAACATGATCAATTCTGACAGACTGCTGGGCTCCGGAATAATAATGAATACATACTGTATATAGACAAATGGGGTGAAGTTTCTAGATTACAACCTTGACTGACATTATAAGTGAACCTCATGAAAGTAAATTATTTATTTTATTTCATATTATTTAATAATTTTTAATAGGCCTAGTTTTTTCCTACTTGTTTGTTTTGTTTTGTTTTTCCTGTGGGATAAGCATGTTGTTTGTTATCAGCTGGATAAGAAAAGCAGACTCTATGCTCTTAATAAATAATAAATAATAGATAAATAGAAAAATGGGGTAAGTTGTCAAGTGAAATCCACACTAGATTACCCATAAAGCAAATAAATAATCAATCATTAACAAGTCCCTTTGCCTAAAAAAATTATAAGGGACCTCATGAACATTGATGTATTTTAAATTTGTTTATATTATAATTATTTGTAGGTGGTAATTAAAAAAATCACATAATTTTAACAGCCACAACACATGTGGGGTCGGGGGGGGGGTAACAATTTAATTCTTTTTTGTTTTTAAGAATTATTGTTACACGTTGCCTGTGGTGTAAGACCTGGTAGAGAAAACCATACTCTGTTGTCTAGGAATAAGAAAAAGATCATGGTTAGTATATTTATTCGTTTATAGTGACACACAATCATTCATAATGTTGTTGTTCTATAGTTTTTATTTTATTTTTTTATATTGTGTTTTCCACTCTAGGAAGGAAACGTGTTTATCAGCATAAATAAGAAAAGCAGATAACTCGTAATAAATCAAGACCAAAATTATAGCAAAATGTGTACAGTTCATCCATGAGCGATCACTAGATTGCACCTGGAATTTTTATTTTATTTATTTTTGTTTTGTTTTGTTGTCCTGGGAGTCGTAATCACGAGAGAGAGAGGGTATTCTTCTATTGGTGCGATGGGGGGCTGATAATGAGAAAAGCAGATGCTCTTAATAAATAGCAAATTTATAGAAAAATGGGGTAAAGTTTGTCAGGCGATCAGCTAGATTGCAACTGTAATTTTATTTTATTTTATTTTGTTTTGTTTTGTTGCCTGTGGAGTACGTAATCACAGAGAGAGCGTATTTTCTGTTATCAGCTGGATGAGAAAAGCAGACCCTCTGCTCTTACATGGGGAAAAAAAAGATACGATACAAAAAGAAGCAGCTCTAAGAGCTGTTTCCAGCCAAGGAAAGATTGTGCTAGACCGTAATGTCCAATTTCCCATTTCAAAGGCTTAGCCGAGTCTCCCTTTGATAGATGGAGAAAGAGGATGCTTGAACATGTTTTATGTGTGTTTCAGACACTGGATCTCTCCGGTAACATGTTGTCACACGTTCCTCCTGACCTGCCCGAGTCTCTTGAGTTCCTTCACCTGCAGAACAACAGAATCAGCTCCGTTTCTGCCACAGCCTTCCTCAACACACCCAACATCAAAGGCATCTTCCTCAGGTGACTCACAGATCCTTTACTTTCTGTCTTTTCACTCATCTTTCTGTGTTTTTGCATCCTTTAGGTAAAAGTCATAAACTGATTTAGCAAAACCTGATCAGCACATATAGACTTTTGTCTATTATCCTGATTTTGCAAACACATTTTAGGCATGCAGAAGCACATGCAGACACTGAATGTTTATGTTTTGGTGTCTAAACTGGATAAAAACCAGACGAGTTCAAACTCTCATGTAAACATGGTTTTCTCGCATGTTGGATTTTATAATAGCTATCAGCATTTTGTTGTACATATAAACACACTCACTGCAAGCAGATCATTTGTGTGCTCAGAGCTGGGCTTTATTGTGTGTTTCTTTTTCTGAAACCGCTTGGATCTGCTCTGCTGTAATGAACTCAATATTGAAGCTTTCACAGCTGCACTTACTGCCACAATAACGTGAGGCGAGAACATTTCCCATAAAATCATACAGTAACAGCGTTCAGACTGTAAACAGAGACTGAGAGCATGTGGAGCGAATGAAAGAACGGACAAAATAGTTTTCTCATCTTGACCTGATTATTGGTTTCAGAAACATGTGAAACGCAGAGATTTGGACTAGTTTAGGAGCTGGTTGTGTGTTTGCAAAACCAGCAGGTGCCACGGCAGATGAACAAATGACTTTCTATATGGTAGTTATTTGGGGTTTAAATGCGACATTTTTAATATAATATATATTTTAAAATGACAAACACTCTTTTTATGTAACATTTGACAACGTTTCTGCAAATAGGTCACTATGTCGCAACAATACATTTTGTGTAGCTCATAATAAAATAATATAAACAATATGTATATTTCAGACACCAGTTGCAATAAAAATCATAATAAAAACATATGTACCTCAGTGAAAATACCTCTAAATATTTACTATGAAGAAAATATTTGTTGTCATTAAAATAATAATTCATACTTGTAATAAATCCACCATAAGTATGGTTGCATTTCATAATTTTGAATAATACTAAATCATTTATGTATTTTAATAATGCATTTTGAAGATGGGTTTGTTTAGAAAGGCTGAAAATGAGGAAACGTTGCAATTTATTGTTATTTTTAATATGATAAACCATTTAAGCAGTGAAGATGTAAATGTTTTTACTGAGAAAAACATGAACAGATTTTATTTTTTTTGTTCTTTCAGCTTTGTCACTTTTTCGTAATGAAAAGAGCTTTATAGAAAAAAATGAGATGGAAAAATATCAGGTCATTTCAATTTACAGTAAAATGTTAAGATGTTATATGTTAAGGCACAATGTACTGTAGTAATATAAAGGATTTTTCTGTATTTATTTATTTTATAGGTGTTTTATCTATATTTTTAATTTTGCACTTAAAATTGCTGGATAATGTCCTGGCAGAAAATTAACAGTACATTACCGTTTTTTTAACCAGTGCAGACCTACTGTACATTGTTCTTTAATCTGTAAAATTTCAGGAGTCTTTTATAAAATTCAAGAAAAAAATATTAATAAAACAATACAGCTTTGCAGGAGCAATATAAAAGGAACAGTTTGTCCAAAAATTGAAATGGCCATTCTATCACACTGGAAAAAGAAGACAGATGCTCAAGAACATAACATAACTGTTCAATTGTGATGTGTAGAGTTGATTCCCAAACCTAATGCTCATGAGAGGTGGATTCCTCTCAAACATAATGTCCATGCTCTCTACAGTCTATCAACAAAAAGATGGATTCATGTGCATCAATAAAGCACTCTGTGCTCAGTCTCAAGTGGACAGACATGACTCGATGGACGTTTCTTAATGGACATGCCCCTGAGCCATTACAACCCATGTCAGTGCAACTTTTGGGCAATTTAGCTAGTCTGTTTATAAGAGTACAGGCTCGTTCTCGCTGAATTCCTGTTTGATTTGAGAACATGTGACGTTTCAGGATGAAGCCACTCATCTTTTCTGAGAATTCGCTCCACTTGCCGTTTAAACCGGAATGAGCCTGATAGTGTCTTCCAAACGGCTTTTGATTGGCAGGTTTCACTTGTGATGTTTTTGAATTTAGACTTTAAAATCAGCTTTTATGTGCATTAACTCTTTCTCTGCCTCTCGTTCACTTTCTCCCTCAGATTTAATCGTCTCTCAGTTCATTCGGTGTCCGAAGAGTCTTTTTCTCACCTGTCCAAGCTTCAGGTGTTGGACATTGGCCACGGTAACACCTCTCCCAACCGAGGTCAAGCCGGAGAGCAGGTGGAGGAGGAAGAGGAGGAGTTACCATATGAAGAAGAGGAGGCGAAACATTCATGAGTCACGGATGGAAATAACAGTGCCCTGAACTTTCCCTCACTCAAAAATAAAATAAAAATGACAACCAGTTTGAGATTATAAATGCATTGTGGCTGCTGCTGACAGAAAGTGTTTATTTCCAAATGCAGTGTTTGATTACATCTGAGTGCATTGGAAGATATTTTTAGACATGAGAAAGGAAAATACGAATTGTGCTACTGCTAATTTCTGTGTACTAATTTCAAAAATGTGGCTTTATATTGTAACAGATGCAATAGTAAAAGTCATATGCATTAATATCTGGTGCAGGATGCTGGAAAATTGTATTGGTTGTCTTTTATTTTTTGTTTTTGGGGTGTTTGCTCAGTCATGGCTCATTGCTCATTGTGTTTACATGCATACAGCTGTTTTGTGCTATGAAATTATAATTTCTTTCTCCAGAGAACAGACTCTGGGTATCTTTTCTGTAAAGAAAGACTTTATTGGAAAAAAAAAAGCTTTTTTTCTGAAGTCATATAATAGTTTTGTGAATTTAAGTTGAAACTCCTACATCTCATTTCAGATTCAAAAATCATTGTGCAACACTACATTTGATGTTTGACAGTTTTTTGATGAATAACAGCTTAAATTTTAAAGTTTCTTATAGAGATCTGTCATATGACTATATAGCGCTCAGGTGATATGGGCTACAATTAGCTGCTGTGATTTTATTGATTTGATTGATTGATTGATTGGGAGATTGACCGCTGGATTGTGCACCATTCAGAATCAAACTGAAGCTGTGTTTACACCACAACAATACACTAAAAATGACAGTTGTTCCTTTGTGTTTTCTGCATACAGACAATGTTGGCAAAATGATCCTTGTTCACACGGATCTGCGAAAATAACAAAATGCTAGCAATGCATGTCAGACCAGTAGCTGGCAATGTCAGTTTGTAAAGTAAAACTACACAAACATGTAATACGATGCGCATAACATCACCGTTTTCACAACTTTGTGTTTTTGTAGTTTACATGGAGATGAAAATGGTAGAATTTTCAAAAACGTTCACTTTGAAACCCGTTTTCAAATGTAAACGCTCCCTTTGAATGCTTTTTAAATTCGTATTCAATGCCTAATCGGAACTGGTAGCAAAGAGGAACCAGAATTTAAATTTGACCCCACCAATCCAATTTAAAAGAATGAAAAAAGTTCAGAAAGCCTTGAAGTTTGAGTATTTTGAAGGCTTTAAGGCTGGGACACACCAAGCAGACCTCAAAGAACTAGCGGACGGCCTCGCATCGGATCAGCAGCGTCGGACCAAAAAGCTGCGCTCGAACACACCGTACAGCCGAAGGCAAACGAACACATGCGTTCTGCGCATGGGGGTCGGGACCCTCGGCGGCCCTGACGCCGATTCGCAAACTGTCGCCGACGTGAGCCTGACGAGAGCAGACGAGTGGAACATACCAAACAAACTAGCCCGACCGTTGCTTGCCGTCGGCCCGACGTTGGCCCACGGCCAACCGTCGGCTTGGTGTGTCCGGCCTTTAAAGACAGATTTGTGGGTTGAAGGGTTGAAGAACACTTAATTCCCCAGAATGCACCCAAAATTCCTATTTCTTTTAATTACATGGAAATTTCACTTTCTGTCATTTCAGTTCAAGTTCTTGTCAGGTTATACCAATTTTATTCAGTTTGAAAACTTTTTTGGTCATTGTGTAGAAAAGACTTCAAAAATCCTCCTTTTTTTGGACTCGTTGGGAAACAGGAACATATGGGGGGGGGGGGGGTAAAAATAATGATAGAATTTTCATTTTTAAGTGAGCCGACTGTTAGTTTGACAGCCTTTCGAGTCTGATAATTGATAATTTTTCTCATCATCATGTACGGGAAAATTTGAGCACCACTTCATTTTGTTCAGACATATCTATTCTTCAGTGCTACTCATCATAATGTGTGGTGATTTTCTCAGAAAATCGTTTTCAGAGCTTAATGAATGGAAAGTTCTTCTGTAGCAGATGGGGTGTATGAACTGGTAGTCGTTTCCCAGAAATATTTTAATTATGTTCATTTCCTGTCTGAACTAATGATCGTAAAGCGGTGGGTAACTGTGCAACTGTATATAATACTTGGACAAACACATCTTGTGAAGACAGAAATCTCGCCCACCATACTAATTAGCTCTACTTTTTTCCTTCTATTAAAAGCTCAAGATTGTAAGCCTGTCATCCTCGCAATACATTTCATTTAACATGTTTTGAACATGACGTAGGTTTGATTTTGACATTGGTGGGGACATAACAGCAGACAACACCCCCTTCCATCCAACTACAACAACATTTTCACATTTATGATGGACTTCTGATCACAGTTTTATGTCATCTAAAGTCTTTATTTATAGCTATGGTAGCCAACATACTCATAATTCATAAAGATAGTTTATTTTTATGTTAGCATATTCATCAGACAATAATTAAACAATTTTGATTATGTAATACCAATAATATTACAGCAGCAGTTTTCTTTGCATTTTTTATATACTCAAAAGAGAATATCGCAAAATATAACTTAATTTGTTTCCTGCTAGCTAAATTTCACATACATAAACAAAAATCTGTCTCTAAATTGATCTAGACTAGAATAAGGAAACTATTCAAAGCTCTGTTAATCCTAAAGCAGTCTCTCTTAAATGGTACTCTTAAGGTGTACATTACATTATTATTATTTTTTTTTTAACAATATTTCTGTCATGACAACTCTCGGAGGGATTGGCATGGTAATGTACATGACAATGTTAATGTATTTGGTCTTGGCGGAATAGATCTGCTACGCTGCGGCAGAGCAAGTGCCGAGACTTGCTACTGCCAATACATCCACAACATGCTGCTGTGAGCATGTAAGAAATATTGCTGCTGCAAATATAACACATGAAATAACCCCCATATAGCATACATGAATCACCTCGTAGCAGATCTATACAGGTGGAGCTGGGGAAGGTGGAGGGTTTCTGAAGCAAGTTGCAACTGCTACCACAAGCACTAGTCATATATTTGAATGTTGAGCAGCGTGCTCATTGGCTACCGATACAGGAGAGAACCAATCAGCTGTGCCATGTGATAATGATGTCATTAGGTCAGATTGAGTTAGACCTATCGGACTGCGCCATCTAGAGTTTCATGCCAGAACTCAGTATTTTCATGGTCTAGAGGTAAATAATGCTGTTTCTAAGCTCAGTGTATCTACTCAAGCAGAACCATGTCTTTTAGTGATGCACATCCACATCAGTGTCCAAAACTTCAATTTTATCACCCACAAACTCAAACAAGGATGATTAAATGCAGCAGATCAGAAACAATGAGTGATGTACTATTTAATTTATTTCCTTATGAAAAAGTTGATTTCACAAAACAAGACAGAAAAAATTCCATAGCTTTTTTAATTACGCCATTTACACATTTCCAATAAAGCTGCTGTCATATAAATATCCATATGTCTTTTCTCTACCTAGGTGGAGCAGAACTGAAGCATTTTTCTCCATGCATGGAAATCCTGTCCGCGTTTATCCATGGAGAACAGATTCTGTACCTGTGCATCAATGTCAAATGCTGAGAGAGGGATTTCAGCCTAATTCAGTTAATCACAAAGAGCACATGGAGCACTCTATATATGTCAATGAGAAAAGCTGTGAGTACAGCTGGACGCTTTAATCAGCTCTGAGAGAAGACAGCAGCCGGCCATGAACTGCCCTGCGTGCCTCGGCTTTACTGAGATGGGCCTTCATAATCAACTCAAATGAGAGTGAGCCACGCTTCAGCAGAGATTAGAGACCATGACGGACCACAACACACACGTTTGACCGCAGAGAGAAGCCTGAAATATACTTAAACACATATGTGAGTGCAAATGGTTTTTCATTGGGCTATGAAATGTATAGGTTCCATATTCAGTATGCAATAGTTGGTATACGCTTATGGTACAGTTTTTTTCCATCTACTTTATCATTTTCTCTGAAGTAGTAACAATACAATTTTGCATTTCTTTTTTATGTCATTTAGATCTTATGTATAAATTCCTCTGCTTGTGAATCTACAAACTTAACCACAGTAAAAATGTACACTTCTATATATTTATAGAATTTATAGGGGCTTTCGCACCGGAGGAACCTTTCATAGTTCCTAGAACTATTGGCGGAAATACACGCTTTTTGGCATGTTTGCACTGCAGGAACTAGGAACAGTTCGTTTGAGGAATCAGTTTTGGGGGAAGTAAAGGTATAGCATCCTAATCACGTCGGGTATAAAAACCGTTCTTTGGAAATATCTAGTGGATGGTCTGATTGGCCAGACGCATACGAAACACCAGCTACCTGCCTTTAAAATGCCATGTAATAATATTTTTCCACGAACATGGAAAACAGCGAAAATGGCATTTACCCGTTGTCTGCAGAGTTGTGTTCTTTTCTCAGTCTCGATGATAACACTGAAAGTTGTCTTAAGAGATGTCACGATTTGCAATCAACAAAACAATGGTGTGGCTCTAATTCCATCGTTATTGAAGAAAAAACCACGAAGCAAAACATTAAACAGCTAAGGATACGGCACTTCCATTCACTGGTGGTTGACGGTTGTAAGCTCAAACATAAAGACGTCGCTGTGCCTCTTCAGGAGTCATGCTGCCGGTGCGAATGCAACCAGGAAAACGGCAGAAGGAGAAATTGGTTTTCTAGGAACGGCCATGCTGGCTAAGTTCCTAGAACCATGCAGTTCGAGAGCCCCTATGTATTTTGGCCAGATTGCCATCATCTGGTGATAAAAGAGTCCAGTTTATTCTTATTTGTAAAGTTTTCATATCTGAAAAAAATAGTCACAAAGTTTTTGAAGCACTCAACATCACTCACTCTCCAATGGGCCCTCTGCAGTGAATGGGTGCCATCAAAAAGAGAGGCCAAGCAGCTGATAAAAACATCACAAAAATCCAAATCCAGTATAAGTAACATCTATGAAGCGAAAAGTTGCGTCTGTGTAGAAAAGACATTTGGCAACTGTACAATGCGCTCCCAGGTGAACTATCAAGTCCTATACGAATTCCTAACTATTGTTTTCTTTAGTGAAACAGTTGTCTCAACTGAATCAGCAGAGAAATATGCACATATCAAGCAGTGTTTACAAGCAAAACAGTTCTAAACGAATATGTGGGTGGATTTTGATGTGAGAGGACAACAGGGGATGGACTTTTTCACAGAAGAAAGTGTTATTATAAATTATGGACTCGTATTTTGTCCAGAAGCAATGGTTTGAACGTAAAAAAATGTCTTAAGGATTAATTTGGTTTTTTCTACAATCACGCAGCCTTTGGCTGCACAAGATGTTAATTGATGGACTGGAGTTGTGTGGTTTACTTGTGGATTATTGTGTTGTTTTGATCAGCTGTTTGGACTCTCATTCTGACGGCACCCATTCACTGCAGAACATCCATTGGTGAGCAAGTGCACTCTGTATGCATACACATTTGCTCCACATAACTCTGGATACAAAACGACCACCTTCTACATACGTGGATGGAAGGAGGGTGTTCATTTTGCAAAGTTCATTTTGGTGAACTTTCTTTATGTGCACAAAGAATGATGTAAGTTCAACAGGATATGCTTTTGATGAGTCGATACAGTATATAATCGCTTTGTTTGGTACTGGGGCACAGGAGTGAGTCTGCACTAATTTAGGGCTATGACTTCACATTACAGCCCTATTTAGCTGAATAATCTAGTTTCACAGTCCATACAGTATATGACTGGGATCACCCTTTATTTAGTTTTCCAGGCAAGCGAACCCTCTTACACTTGACTGGTTTTTTACGACCGTGGCGATTTGAGCACAGAAAAAAGTGGAGCAGGAGCATTTCCATAAAGCATATTATCATAAACATCCACAAATATCAACGCACACAGTCAACATTGATCTTCACGCAGGCCTGCGAGCTTTAAAATATTTTAAAGACAAGACATAAGATATAAAATTATATATTAACTTGAGAAATAAAAAAACACATTAGAGTACATAGCTATGTTGTATTTACAGTCCATTCATGCTTTTTGACAGTCTTGCATTACGCTGCAGGATATGTTTCGCTCTCAAGGCCTTGAATGCATTGCGCTACGACCCAAAGAAACAGGCTGGCTTGGTGTTGTGGACCTTGACCTGGTTTCTCATCCCATCCCATCCCGGCATTATCTAACAAACTGAATGGGTCAACCGGGATGTGCTGCCAAGAATGGCATTACTGGGGCAGTGGCCCATATGTGCAGGGTCAGACCATGTGTTGCCTGTTAGAGCAAAACAGAAAGGAAATAATACATGTCCTGTCTTCCGTTCCCATGCAAGTGGATTTGTTTTGTTTGATCGATTTCAGTCTGCGATATCAATGGTCGCTATACGTTAGTCTCCAGACCGTTCATGTCAATGGCACAATGGTCCTTGTCTCTGTGTTTCAGGTGTCGCGGTGGTATGGGGGGCTTTTTCTGATCAGGAGGGGGCGGACGCACCCCTTCCTCCAGCTGCATGAGACGGGCCACATCTGGAGGGATGTGCTCAGGTTTGCCCCCTGGTGGTGGGGACTGGAAACTACCATTGTTCTGGTGACAGTTCGGCAAACCCTGGTTAGTCATGGGCTTTGTTTCGCAGATAAGAGGGACCTACGGAGAAACAGGGAAATGCTGATTCAGTATTAATTTTTATGCACTGTTTAACTCAAATCTCAGGATCAAGTCAGCCTACCAGAGCGGTGTTGTTATCATTAACTAAGTCTTAAAAAAATAAAATAAAATTGTGTTCCTTGACATAAAGCTAATATAAAATCTAAATAGTAGTTGAAAAACTAAACGAAAATTGGAAAAGATAGAGAGTAGCCAAGCGTGGCAATGGTACACGGAAATAGAGACGTTAAGTGACAATTGCGCTGCGAACATTTCATTGTAAAATTAAAACAAGACTTCCTCAGTGTAATGACTCCGCATTAAATAAAAGTCTCCATGTAGAAAGGGGGCATACTGAGTGTTGCTAAAAAATGAAAATTATTTGGTGTACATTTGGGTGTAAATGAGAAATGTGTTTATGACAGGTTTGAACGGGTCAAAAGCACAATAATTTTTCCACATACTGCTAAATGATTTGTTTGCCAACTCTAGGGGGGAGATCACAACGCCCATTTTCGAAAACCCACACTGGAGGTACGATGTTTACAGAAGAGGCTCATCGCTCTGAAAAGAAGGCAAAGGTGTGACTCGATGATCGATCCATTGGCTAGCGATACCAGTGCGTTGATGATGGGGAACCGAACTACCTAACGAAGTGATGGAAATGTTAGGCACGCCCTTACCCATATGTGATGCCACGAGACAAAACCAATAAAACCCATTACAAACGAGGAATTTGTTTGACAGTGGGGGACATAATTAACTTGTATTATAATGACTTATACGTCTTTTTACGCGTTGAGTTGCATCGAGCCGCGTAAACATAAACACCATGTCTGCACTTTGTGATCGGCGAAAAATAGACAAAACATAAAAGTGCTATCTAACAACTGCTACAAAACATCGATGGCCCACGTTTGAGGCAAATACTGTACACATCTGGGGTATGAGGGTTCGATGGTTTGGGCCAGGGAGAAGTTTGACAGTCCTGAAATTGTGCTTTTTTTCAAGTTGTATAAAACAGTGTAATGACTAGTTTAGTAGCACCATAATCACAGCACAAACTGAGGCTACAATAATATGTGAGCAGCATGTGTGTATGTGATTGTGTTTTTGAGAAAACGACGTTTATGCGTGCTTAGTGAAAAACAAAAATTTAAGTCACTGAAATAAGGCCATAAATCACATACAGAACATTTGTTCACAGGAATATTGAGAACAGATATTGAAGGTAGAGTTTTTGCATCAGAATGATGTGGAAAATCATCTTGTTTACTCACTCACAAAAAACAATATATTGATTTAAATTTTCAAAGACACTTTTTGTGTAGAAAAGGAATATGCGAAGGGGCGTGAATGGTCATGTATACTGATGTGATTCACACATGAGAAGACAAAGGCCTGCATAATGAACCTTTCAGTCAGGTGTGTGACTGAGAAGGAATTGCTACAAGAAATAATGAGGAAAAGACTGTATCTATTTTTTGTTGGAGTTTATTGAGAAATATATAACTATCCCTATTGGGAGGTGTGGGGCATCACATGGTATAGCTGTGGTCCAGGCTCCTTGTGCGGGGCAGAAATTCAGAGTCGTGGAACATGTCACAGTCAGTCTCTGGTTTCCCTGACCAAGTGGGCTGCTTATTGCTGTGGCCTCTTTGCAACAGGTTCTTTGCACGGTTATTCTCATATAAAAAACTTACTTACAGTCTTTGAGTTAGAACAGCCGGCATTGTAGTCTATTCTTCCAGGATCAGGAAACAGTCCTCATCCTCCGCAAAATGTGCTGCACGTATCTGAATATTTGGGTTGAACTGTTTTTGAACAGTGTTGTAAATACAACTTAAACCACTGATTTCTAGTCGTGTCCTCTTTTGGAAAGCCAAAAAAAGTAGTTTCGCTTTCACAAAGAAAAACAAACAGCGCCTTCACGACATGGCAGCGGCGGCAGCAACAATAAAGTTACGCCTTCTTTCCTTGCGTGAACATTTGGGCGCATTATGGCAAATCTTCCCACATAGTGATGTAGAAATGTGGGGGCGTGTTTAAACGAGGCGTTTTAGTTGGGGAGGCTGTGGACGAGTCTTAACTTTTATAAAGAATATCTCTTTGTTTTTGAGACTTTAGTATTTGCAACTTTAGGAATCTTATCTATTCACGAACAGCTTGTAACACTCCAAAGATAAAGGAAAACTTGAAATCGCATCATTGACCCCTTTAAGATGAATTATAGAAAAGAGCGCAGATATTATATTTATTATATTTGATGAAGGAACCAACAGTTCCCTCTCAGGCGGTCACTCTCGACGTCACGTCGGAGGACTGATGAATTGGGATCTCGCTTAGAGGGACAATTTACTTCGAGTGTAAACTAAACAAGCCACTGCACATTGGCATGCGATTATTGCATCCAGCTGCCGATGATCACAGCGTGAGCATAAAAAGGCAACCGGTGCAACGCATACCAGCTTTTCGCTTCGGAGCAGAGCGGTTCTATCGTTCTGTTCCTGACCTCTGCAGTAGTGATAAACTACAGTCAAGCACGATCTTCGGTGGGCTCTCGTGCTGGTGGTACGGTGCTTCAGCGGTGGTGGTTTTCCCGTGTCGGGTGGGTTGCACACAGCAGGCTGCACTATCCCTGTGTGTGTTGCAGATGGCCATCTCCTCTGTGCGCTTCAGCACACTAAAAGAGAAATTTCTATCTAAAAGAGCTTCACGGGTGGAACGTCTTTTTAAAGAAACGTCTTTTTAAAGATGTCATACCATCCGTGTGTTTCTGGGTGCGGTCGTTACCTGGCGCTGGGTGATGGTCACGATTGCTGCCTCTCGTGTCTGGGCATGAAGCACGCTGGGGTGGCTTTCGTGGATGCCTCATGCTCCCATTGCGGGGGCATGACAATCTCGGAGTTGCGGACTTTGGACAGCAACGACTCCAAGGAAATGACAGTAGCACGAATGGGGGGCGGCGTGAACCGTGCACAATGCCTAAGAGATCTGGGTGCCTCTGGCAAGCAGCCGGGGGCGTCCTTATTTATAGCAGTGGCGCGGACATGGATTACGGTAACGGGGAGGAATTCCCTCGGGCGATGCACGAAGAAAAGCCGAGCACTGAAACGAAAACAGCGGGAGCTATTTCAGGCGGACGCAGGGATGGGACCATTTACGGGGAAAAGGGTAACCACTTGTTTTCTGATGAGGCTCACCACCCTGGACGAACAGATGTCGATGTGCAGAATCGGGGTGGAGCCGGACTTTGCCGGGAGCAGATACGTCAGACAGCTGCCGCCCCTATGGGCGGTCATGACCAATCGGTGCACGGAGGACGGACCGGAAATGATGGGCTATGCTTCACGGCGCCAAGAGTGTCGGGGAGCCGAGTGGAAGACAATCCACCGGTACCGAAACCATCAAGGTTGGACGATTGGTTTCTCGGAGTGGCTCGCGCTGGTTCTCAGCGTCCCGCCTCTGTGCCTTTCTTCCCGGAAGTGCATGATGAGATCGCTGGGTCATGGACGGCACCTTTTACGGCCAGAAACCGGCCCAGTGGCTCATCCTCCCTCACCACCCTCGATGGGGGGGTTACAGGCGCTAGGGGGTAACGGGAGTTCCCCCAGGTGGGCGGTCGGTGGCTATGCTTTGTGTCCAAATGCCGCTACCACTTGGCGGGGGAAACCGTTGCTCCCCTCCCGGGCCTGTAGACACTCATCGGCCTTGATCGATACTGCCAATACGGCCTGTGGAGAAGCTGCGTCCGCCTTACACGCTGCGGCGTTATTGCAAGTGCACCAGGCACTGAGGGACTTGCACAAGGGTGGTCACGACCCGGAAGTTCTCAAAAAACTCCGCACCGCGACGGACCTCGCGCTACAAGCGACGAAGGTTACGGCGCGGTCTCTGGGTCGTGCCCTGTCCACTATGGTGGTCCAGGCTTTTTTTCCAGGAGCGCCATCTCTGGCTGTGTCTGGCCGACATGCGCGAGGCGGACAAGACAAAATTCCTGAACGCCCCCGTGTCCCAGACCGGCCTCTTCGGCGACACGACGCCCCCGGGCGCACGAATCTGGCCAGCAGTTCTCTGCTGCCCAAAAGCAGACTGAGGCCATCAAGTACATCCTGCCCCGGCGTGCAGCGGCTGCCCAGCCGCCGGCGGCAGCGCCTCAGCCAGCTCGTCGCCGAGGGCGGCCCCCTGCCGCCACCCCCGCGCTCAAGCGCAGGTCCGCAGCAGCCAGCACGGGACAGCGTCGTGGAGCTGGGCGTAGGCAGGCCGCCCCATCGGTCCAGGCCCCGTCAAACCTGGTGGTGAGCGAAAGAGCAAGAGGCCCTTGGATGGGTGACCCAGAGAGGGAGGAAGCTGTTATTTGGGGGATGGTGAAGGCACCTCTCCTTTCCCCGGAGGAGGGCCGGGTGGAGAATTTTTTGTTTCCTTTTTTTCTGCCACTGGCCTCGCGGTCAGTGGTACCCAAATTCTCGACGAAAGAGCAATTTCTCCCTTCTCTGGGTCCCCTCAGGGGACGGGGGGCTGTGGACGGTCCAGAGCCGTATCACACACCTCATCTCTCGCCAGTGAGCAGCAGTGGGCGGATCGGGAGGAACGAACCAACGGACTACCCACGCACCATCTGCTCGAACGCAGGTCAGTGTTACACACACACCCAGACCCCGCCTCGGACCGGCAAAGAGAAGCCCGGGCAGGGGGTCCTGCGTTCTTCAGCGCTGCCCCACTGCGGGTACACCTGTGGTTCCGTTGATGCCACTTACGCGGTGTTTGGGAGCCTGGCTAGAGCTACCCAGCATGTCTCCATGGCTCCGTCGAACCGTCAGGCTCGGCTATACGATTCAGTTCGCCCGGCGCCCTCCCAAGTTCAGGGGCGTCCACTTTACGTCAGTGAAAGCAGCAGATGCCCCTGTCTTGCGGGCAGAGATCGCAGTCCTCCTGGCGAAGGACGCGATAGAGCCGGTACCTCCAGCCGATATGAATACAGGGTTTTACAACCCTTACTTCATTGTACCCAAAAAAGGCAGTGGGTTACGACCAATCCTTGAACTGCGCGTACTGAACCGGGCCCTTCACAGGCTCCCGTTCAAGATGCTCACGCAGAAATGGATCTTCAGGTGTATCCGTCCCCAAGACTCGTTCGCAGCGATCGACCTGAAGGACGAGTACTTCCATGTTTCGATCCTTCCGCGCAACAGGCCATTCCTGCGGTTTGCGTTCGAGGGGCGGGCATACCAGTACAAGGTCCTGCCCTTCGGGCTGTCCCTGTCGCCCAGTGTCTTCACGTAAGTTGCGGAGGCAGCCCTTGTTCCCATGAGAGAGCAGGGCATTCGAATCCTAAACTACCTCGACGATTGGCTCATACTTGCACAGTCTCAGGGGCAGTTGTGCGAGCACAGGGACTTGGTGTTTTCACACCTCAGCCTGTTGGGCCTTCGGTTCAGCTGGGAAAAGAGCAAACTCTCCTCGAAGCAGAGGATCTCTTTTCTCGGTATGGAGGTGGACTCGGTCGAACAAACAGCACGCCTCACCCAGGAACGTGCTCAGTCAGTGTTGAACTGCTTGAATACATTCAAGAGCAGGATGGCGGTCCCACTGAAACAGTTTCAGAGGCTCCTGGGGCATATGGCAGCCGCGGCGGCAGTCACGCCGCTGGGGCTACTCCATATGAGACCGCTGCAGCATGGCCGAGTCCCGAGGTGGGCGTGAAAACGCGGCACCTTCCGGGTCCAAGTTAAACCGGCCTGCCGCCAAACCTTCACCCAGTGGTCAGACATTGCGTTCCTCCGGGCAGGAGTGCCCCAGGAGCAGGTCTCCAGGCATTCTGTGGCTTGCACGGATGCCTCAACCACCGGCTGGGGGGCCACGTACAAACGGGCTTGCAGTGTCAGGGGTTTGGACAGGGCCCCGACTGCACTGGCACATCAAATGCCTCGAGTTGCTGACAGTGCACCTTGCCCTGGGCCGTCTCAAAGGGAGCTTACGAGGCAAGCATATACTGGTCCACACGGACAACACAGCAACCGTTGCGTAAATCAACCAAGAAGGTGGTCTGCGCTCCCGTCGCATGTCGAAACTCGCCCGCCACCTCCTCCTCTGGAGTCAGAAGAATCTGAGTTCGCTTCGCGCCGTTCATGTCCCAGGCGAGCTCAATCGTGCAGCCGACGAGCTCTCACGAGCTGCGCGCAGGAGAATGGCGACTCCATCACCAGACGGTCCAGCTGATTTGGAGACGCTTTGGGGATGCTCAGGTTGACCTGTTTGCCTCTCCAGAAACCTCCCACTGACAGTTGTTCTTCGCCCTGACCGACGGAAAACTCGGCACGGACGCTCTGGCACACAGCTGGACGCGGGGCCTTCGCAAGTATGCATTTCCCACAAGTGAGCCTTCTGGCACAGTTGCTGTACAAGGTCAGGGAGGACGAGGAGCAGGTCCTGCTGGTGGCACCCTATTGGCCGACCCGGACCTGGTTCCCGGAACTAACGCTCCTCGCGACAGCCCCTCCCTGGCCGATTCCTCTGAGGAAGGATTTACTGACTCAGAGACGGGGCACCCTTTGGCACCCGCGTCCAAACCTCTGGAAACTTCATGTCTGGTCCCTGGACGGGACGCGGAGGTTATAGGTGGCCTACCCCAAGGGGTAGTTAACACCATCACTTCAGCGAGAGCACCATCTAAGAGACACGCTTACGCCTTGAAGTGGAAACTGTTCGTCGAGTGGTGTTCTTCTCAACGAGAAGACCCCCAGAGATGCTCGATCGGAGTTGTGCTGTCCTTCCTGCAGCAAGGGCTGGAGCGAAGGCTGTCTCCCTCCACCCTTAAAGTTTATGTCTCGGCGATCGCTGCGAACCACGACCCCTTAGAAGGGAGGTCGTTGGGGAAGCATGACTTGATCGTCAGGTTCCTTAGGGGGGCGAGAAGATTAAAATCCTCCACGGCCCCCCTCTATACACTCTTGGGACCTGAGTCTGGTGCTCACGGCACTACAGCAGGCCCCATTTGAGCCTTTACAGGCAGTGGAGCTGAAGTTCCTCTCAATGAAGACTCTGCTCCTGCTGGCATTGGCCTCCATCAAGAGGGTAGGGGACCTGCACGCATTTTCGGTCAACGATTCGTGCCTAGAGTTCGGGCCGGCTGATTCCCAGGTAACCCTGAGGCCCCGGCCCGGCTACGTGCCCAAGGTTCCTGCTACTCCCTTCAGGGATCAGGTGGTGAAACTCCAAGCGCTGCCCTCGGAGGAGGCAGACCCAGCCCTCGCTTTGCTCTGTCCCGTCCGAGCCTTGAAATGCTACGTAGACCGGACACAAAGCTTCAAGACCTCAGACCAGCTCTTTGTCTGTCACGGAGGCCGGAAGAAGGGAATGCCGTCTCAAAGCAGAGGATAGCCCACTGGATAGTGGATGCATCACCATGGCTTATCAGGCACAGGGTGTGCCCCGCCCGCTCAGGTTGCGAGCTCACTCAACTAGAGTGTTGCATCCTCCTGGGCGCTGGCTCGTGGCGCCTCGCTGACAGATATCTGTAGGGCTGCGGGCTGGGCGACCCCTAACACATTCGCTAGATTCTATAGCCTTCGTGTGGAGCAGGTATCCTCCTGTGTTCTCACCTCAAACGGTTAGAGGGGGTAGAAGCCCTGAGACGGCCCCGGTTCGGGTCGGCTTGACCCCCCCCCCCCCAAAACCACTCCAGAGAGTCCATTTAGTAGACCCTGTTGAGTTCCTCCGTTCCCTCGGCAGCCAGACGTGGCGGAGCGTCCGGCGCCAGGCCTTCACTCGCTGAATCCTCGAGAACCGGTAGAAGGCTGGGTTCCATATGTAAGACCTAAGTGGATCTCATATGTGTAAAGTCCACGGTATAGCCTTGCGCCCGTGTTTCCCCGGCAGACTTCTGCCATTCCAAGAGGGTTCAATCACCTCCATTCTTCCATATGCACCTAAGGGATGTCCATATGTGTATTGCTTCCGAAACCTCCTTCGGGAAGGTTCGAGCTTCCGTAACGCCCCTGTTCCAAGTAGAACGGGTACGTTTTCCCAGTGTTATCCAGTCTTACTCATTGGGTAGTGCCATTACAACAGTAGCTGGTCCTCTTGTGAAGAAGCCCTGGCCTACGCCAAAAAAAAGGGGCGCAGGTGGCTTTCACAGGGACACTGGACAGGGCAGTAGCTGGGGCCTTTTGTAGGATCCCAATTCGTCGGTCCTCCGAAGTGACGTCAAGAGTGACCGACTGAAAAGGAACGTCTCGGTTACGTATGTAACCCTCGTTCCCTGAAGGAGGGAACGGAGACGTCACGTCCCGTCGCCACAGCTCCTGTGCCACCGCTGAGCGGCCGGGTCACCGGCTCGGCTCCTCAGCGAAAACCTGAATATGCGCTGCACCTGCTGCCTACTTATTACTCCCGCTGTGATCAGCGGCAGCTGGATGCAATAATCGCATGCCAATGTGCATTGGCTCGTTTGGTTTACACTCAAACTTGATTGGTCTCTCTAAGCGAGATCCCAAATCGTCGGTCCTCCGACGTGACGTCTCCGTTCCCTCCTTCAGGGAACGAGGGTTACATACGTAACCGAGACGGTCTCTCTGCAGGGACTGCAGAATAGTGTTGGTATACAGTAACAAAAAAAATATCAAGTTAATAGTATTGAAATAAAATAAAATATAAATAGTAGATAATCAAAACTTGCTAAAAACTAGTACTACGGAATAAAGTGGAAAACAAATTAAATAAAACAAGTTTAAACTATTTTCTTTTTGTAAAACAAATACAAATCACATAAAATGATCAAAAATTAAGCTAAAAAAATAATGAAAAATATACATACAGAAGTAGATAAATAATACTAAAACAACACAGAATTGCTGTACTGCTCATATTACAGTATTCCAATACACAATAAACAAACATGCTTCACATCTTTTGGTGGTGTGGTGTAGGGGTTAAATCTCAGATCACATAATAAAGATTCAAGCTCTGTAATGAGAAAGCCATAAGCTATCATTATTTTACTCTTGAGCTAATTTGTCCAGTTGAATAGCACCTAAAGTAAGTGTACTACAAGTGGCTCTTGGTTAAATTTGTCTGCTGAATGACCACTTAATTACTAAGAGTGGAAAAATAAGATTGTCACAGAAGCACTCGCATGTCCTGAAGAATAATTAGAAACGGGCATCAGCATATGGTGTACATATGCCTTCAAGACAAATATGTTTTCCATAAATTGGACGCCTATGTGTCTATATTGGATCCGTTTGTAACATATGTACATTCATTTTTTTTTCTTACAAAACTATGTTTTTCCAGCTTGTCGTGACTGTCATGTCTCTCTGTTTGTCGAAATCTGCGTGCAATAGTCACGATCTCTCCTCTCGTCATGAAGTTTGTCCTGATTTACAAAACCTCAGTATCCTTGAGATGTCTTTGTGATTATGGCACACAGTCTTAAAGGTACAAATTAAATGACCTGTCCTGTTTGTCAAGGAAAAGACATTGAAACCCACTTTAGTTTTCTGTGTTTCAGAGAATCATGTTCATTGGTTATTTAACATGCTTGTTTTCCATTCAAATGTGCATCTGCCTTTATTCATCTGTGTAAAAACTGGTGGAAATTAAGTTTACACTTATATATGTCTTCATGAGACACTGACAAAGACAGGAAATGTCATTCATTGTGGTCTGTGTCCATGCAACTGTCATTTTTAATTTTCAAACACTAATTTTTGGTTCGAATAACCAAATTTTGGTTCAGTGAAATTTGTGTGTGTAGGGCTTTGCACTATTCATAATATTTCCAAAGCAGCTTTATAAAGAATAGCACTTCACAAACGTCACAGAGAACACACGATGGGAGGGGAAAACTCCTTAAAATGATTAAGAAATAACCTTTGTTTTTGTGTGTGTAAGTGTGTTTGTGTAAATATATGCAGGTGTAGTGCATTTAAGCAGTGACTTAGAAATAGTATAAATATTTTTAAATGATTTTTTAAAATAAATGTATTTAATATTTGAAACAATAGTTATGAAAAAATATATTTTGGTCACTACTATAGATATGCAATTTATCTTCATTTAAAAAAAAATTTTGTCAACGTGTCGATTTTTTTTCTCTCTCAGGTAGCTCACCCCATCTCCCTCTTTAATGAAGTCTTTTCTGCAGATATGGGCCATGATTCCTGTGGCCAGAGCATCTCCCATCACATTGACCATGGTGCGGAATCTGTCTCTGAAGAGGTGAGGACAGACATGATGAACAGAATTAACTTAATGCATTTTAAAAACACTGGTGGATAAAACATAGACAGGATAAATACAGGTGATGGGAAATGTACAACCAAGTCCAAGAGTGACTGATTATTTGTCTGTGTCAAACTCTGATTTTTTTTGAAAACTCTGATTTGTGTGACACCAGTAAACTCATTTTTATCTGCATTTTTGTGAGTTAATTCCCTGTCTAAGAGGCCATTCACACAGAGCATGTTTTTGCATTTACAGTACTTTACAGTAAAAAATTGCAAGGTCTTGAGAAAAGTTGAACTTCTTGTAACTCAACACAGCATTTTAAATATGAAGCATTCTTGCAGCTAAAGAGTGTAATGCTCAAATACATTCACCTAGTGCATATTTAAATAGAGAGAAAAAAACAATGGAAAAGCAGCACAGTAGAATGCAAAAACACATTGTGTGTGAACAGCCTCCAACGGTGCACTGACAAAAAGTGGTTTCTACCTAAATGTCCCAAAATATTTTGATACTTACAGGGCCCAATCAACAGCGATAATGAGAGTGATGTCATCAGTGGGCAGTCCGACGGATGTTAATACTATTACCATGGTGACCAGGCCAGCCTGTGGGATCCCAGCTGCACCGATGCTCGCTGCTGTCGCTGTAATACTGGAAAACATGGTAAACGAATCATTACACAGCAAGCAAAACTTTATGAAGGACAAGTGAATTCTGTAACCTGCTAATATAAGCACTGCAATAAATGCATCCTGCTGTTGCACTGCACAGGTGTGCAGAGTCAGTTCTGTAACCTGTTAACATAAGTGTCGCAATAAATGCATGCAGCAAATGCACTGCTTACATGTGATGAGTCAATTCTGTAACCTGTTAATATGTGTCGCAATAAATGCATGCTGTTATTGCACAGCATAAACGTGCAGTAAATTCTTTATCCTGTCAATAGTTGTTGTTAGAAATGCATGCTGCTATTGCAATGCTTACGTATGCTGAGTAAATTCTGTGAACTGTTAAAAGAAGCACTGCAAAAAATGCATGCTGCTATTACACTGCATAAGTGTGCAAAGTCAATTCTGTAACCTGATAATATAGGTGTCACAATAAATGCATGCTGCTATTGCACTGTGTAAATGTACAGTAAATTCTATATCCTGTTAATATAATTACTGCAATAAATGCTTGCTGCTACTGCCCTACTTATGTGTGCTGAGTGAATTTTGTAACCTGTTAATTTAAGCTTCGCTATAGATGCATGCTGCTATTGGACTGTTTACATGCTGAGTGAATTCTGTAGCCTGTTAATAAAGGCGCTGCAATACATGCATGCTGCCATTGCACTGCTTATGTGTGCTGAGTGAATTCTGTAACTGGTAAATATAGGTGTTGGAATAAATGCATGCTGCTATTGCCCTGATTACACATGTGGTTTGAAACACACTCGTACAACCCCAACACAGGCAACAGAGCATATGAAAGCTAGAGATGAGAGAGAGAGATGGCTGATGGATTTTGGGAAGACTGGGGGGGAGGGGCACAATTGAAACTTGCTCTCCGTCCCTGTCTATATCTCTACACCCTCCATTGATGTAGTGCACATAGTGAACTCTGAAGTATGCACGTCTACTTATGTGCTTGATGTTGCTTTTAGTCCAGACGGGCTGACAGGAACATTTATGACTCTGTGGCATTCCAGACCTGAGGACATGAAAGCTCTGAGATAACGCTGCATGACATATAATCTCATGAATGATGATTCTGTCAGGCACACATCTGTACAGTGACGATGTCTTGTGCATGCATAAATACACCCCACATGAGCATGTGCACACGCTCACATGGATGGAGGAAATGTAAAGTAAATGATTTGAAAAAAAATTTGAATAGCAAAAAAAAAAATAGCAAAGTAAACATTTCAGAATGGTTCAGCATGTTTTATATTATATTATATTATATTTACACTTTTTACATTTCTTAAGCAGGTCTAGTTAATGCATATTGCGAGTTTGTCACAGTCAGCCCTTTTGCAGGGAACTTGCATCAAGCTTGACAAATGTCTTCAAACAATGGGTGAGTAGTTCAACAGTATATATTGCTTCATGAAGTGTTTCTGTTTTGCATTAGACTTTCAACATGTTTTCTGCTGATTTCAGCAAAAATAGTTATCGACACTCTGCTATGTGGTAGCATTCTGCTTAAACAAGTAGTGTGAACTTTTTAACCTGTTAATAAAGGCGACAAAATAAGTACACCCTGCATGCAAGTGCGAAAAAAGGAATGCAATTACCATATGCTAATCTGCAGATGCATAGAGTGATTACTTGTATTATGTGTTATTTGTTTCACTGATTTGATTAATGTTAATATGTGTCTGATTTACACAAGATGCAATGGAAAAAGTAACACAGGGCTTCTAACACCTGCAAAGAGCATTAGATTATAGAATGCATTGCAGAAACACTTTCCTTTTGTTTTCAATGAAAATGTTTCCATTAAGGTCGAGAGATGTTTCTGTGGTGCATCCATTCAGATCCATCAATGCAAAGATGGATCTTAAGAGGTCTTAAGTTCTTTTCATGTGAATATCAACAGCTTCTCTTTGTAGCTCAGAATGAGCACAACATGAAACTCTGGTATGTTGAATATTTATATATGATAGGTTAAATATTTGTGTTAAATCATAATGATTTTATATTTACAAATTCATTAGAGTGTTGTATCATTCCTACAGTAATGCATCTTGAAATTGCATATAAATTAAACTGATAATACATATACCAGTGCATCTCATATATTTTTTTAAACATTTCAAAAAGTGAAACTTTCATATATTCTAGATTTATTACATGTAAAGTAAACCATTTCAAATGTTTTTTTTGTTTTAATTTTGATGATTAGAGCTTACAGCTCATGAAAGTCAAAAAATCCAGTATCTCAAAATATTAGAATGTTTCCTAAGATCAACCAAAAAAATACTTGGTCGGGGCTCCTTTAGCACAAACTCCAGCATCAGTAAGGTGTGGCATGAAGCGATCAGCCTGTGGCTCTGCTGAGGCACTATTGAGCCTTCAGCTCGGATCCACTGTTTTTCACCTTTCTCTTGAAAATATCCTATAGATTCCATATGGGGTTCAGGTCAGGTATGTTGGCTGGCCAATCAAGCACAGTAATATCATGGTCAGCAAACCACTTGGAAGTGGTTTTGGCACTGTGGGTAGGTGCTAAAGTTCTGCTGGAAAAGGAAATCAGCATCTCCATAAAGCCTGTTAGCAGATGCAAGCATAAAGTACTCCAAAATCTCCTGGTAGACACAGCTGCATTGACTCTGGCTTGATAAAACACAATGGACCAACACCAGCAGATGTCGCGGCACCCCAAATCATCTCTGACTTCAGAAACTTCACACTGGACTTCAAGCAGCTTGGATTTTGTGCCTCTCCACTCTTCCTCCAGACTCCCGACCTTGGTTTCCAAATGAAATGCAAAATTTACTTTTATCTGAAAAGAGGACTTTGGACCACTGAGCAACAGTCCAGTTCTTTTTCTCCTTAGCCCAGGTAAGACGCCAATGACATTGTCTGTGGTTCAGGAGTGGCTTGGTAGCACTTTTCTGAAAGATGTCTGAGTGTGGTGACTCTTTGATGCACTGATTGTAGAAAGGAGGTGTGACTCTGCAGTGCTGTTCGTTATTTGTGAGGGAGGTGAGACGGCTACTCATCGGTTGCTGTGTCTTGCTAAGCTCTTGCACCAAGAGTGTAGATTGCGATCGGTCTTTGTGTGCTTGTTTGACAGTGTCCCTTTCTCAGTGATCTTTGACTTTGCGTTCAGCCGCTGGGGTCTGTGATGTGCAGCCTTTGGGTTCCCACCCAAATCTTTTTGCATTTGAGCTCTTTCTGCTTTGCAAGTAAACTCGAGGCTGCCTTTGCATAGTTAATTGAAGTATACCTTTCTGGATACAGCATGAGGTACAGAAGGACGATGATCATGGGCATCCCATGATTTTGTGCGGGGGGTCAGGGCTTCTTCCCACAGGACAGATACCTACAACACTGAATTTAATGTACTAGGCAGGGTTTTGTGGGGGTTCTAAAAACCACAAGGAAAAAAAGGAAGGAAAGAGCACAAGCCCAGCCAGATATATTAGCAGGAGAGCTTAGGACTTGAGTTGGTGATGAAGGAAAGTATGGAACAAGAGTAGATGAGGGGCGGTGCTGCTGGTCGGGTAACCCAGCGGTTTGGAGGGAAGAGAAGGGAGAGGGGGGGGGGGGGGGGGGGAGGGTGAAGAAGAAAGGTAAGTCCGGATTGTCTTCTGGCCATTGCCAAGTCAGCCAAGTCTTGCCCATTATGTAGGTTTAAAAGAAAACAAGTGATACCGAATTGTAATTACTGCTAGGGCAAAAAATGGTCATTTAATGACAGTAAATGTTAAAAATATCTAAATATTTTGAAGATACTGGATTTGGAAGGCTTTCATGACTGTAGCTCTAATCATCAAAAAAAAAAAAACAAACAAAAACCACTTTTGAAATGTTTTACTTTACATTTAGTGAATCTAGAATATATGAAAGTTTCAATTTTTGAAATAAGGTACAAAAAAATGTATTTTTTTTCATGATATTGTAAATTTTTAAATGTATAAAATACAAATATCAAATTAAAGTACTATAAATCAAATCAAAGCAATTAACTTGTTTCCTTCTTTAACAAGGTCACTTCAACGTGGAAAAAGCTTTGAATTGGTAAAAACTTTTCATTGTTGTTCTTTTAAGATATGTGTTACTTTCTCTTACATTTTATAATTGCAAAAATTATGGACTGCTATTACATAACGCTCTTTTGTGTATCATGCAGCTGGATTAAAGCATCTTTCAGGCCTTGTTCAGTCTCTGGATCATGAAGATCTGCATATGCAAAATACTGTAAATCCAGAGCTTGCTATTTAGCTGGAACTGATCAATGGATGGTTCAAACAGAGTTAAATTTCTCATACCAGTGTTATTTTATTTAATAATAAAAAACTAAAAATGCAATAGAGGTGCTGTTATACGTTTTTATTAAATAATATAATAAATTAAACGTTTATACATTTTCTATATAATATTATCTTAGTATATTATTTATGAATTTTATTTTAGTTTTTATTTATTTAGTTTGATTTAACTTTAATTTTTATAAAATGGTTTAGGTTTTTTTTTTTAATCTTATGTTTTACATTTTAATTTGAGATATTTTATTACAATGAAATCTAAATGAAAATGAGAAAATGTTGCCTTGGAAGCTAGCTGTAATAAACTGAAACATTTCATACAATTTTATAAATATATTTTGTTTTGTGTGTTGTTACTGTTTTTTATTTAAAAATATTTCTATACAAATATTTTCAGTAATGAAAATTTTAATCAAACGTACGTTAACATGCCTATTTAAACTGGTCTCATACGGTCAATATATGAGCATTTCATTATGTTTGCACTTAATAAAAAAACAAAGAGATCAAATGTTTTACAAACTTACATACATTTTCAAACTTAATCATTAAGACTTAATCATTGTTTTGTACCTGATAGTGATGATTTGGCCGAAGTCAAGCTCGTAGTTGTTGACCTGGGCGATAAAAATGGCTGCCACAGCCTCATACAGCGCGCGCCAGGAAAAGAGTGCCAGTCCATGTTGTAGTGGCTCACACGAAGGCAGCACGAAAAGGCGAAATGATCCGAAAAAAAAAAAAACAAACCGAAAAACAAGATCTATGTGATTGTTCTCCAGCAGGCACTTGAAGGTGATAGGCAGAGTGGCAGAACTGCAAATGAAAAAAGATCTCTTGTTACAACTCCCAACAATGTCTCAGTTTTACCCAAATATCAAAGGCTACAAGCAAAATGACTTAATATAAACTCAAACATTTCTCATCATATCCAAACACTTCCAGATTTCATCTACCACTTGCATGTTTGTTTGTTCAATAATGCCGAACCCTGGAGCACACAACAAAGCCAGTCTAAAGCTCATGAGGGAAAAAAAACAAAAAAAAAACAAAAAAAAAAAAAAAAAAATAAAAAATACAACAAAAAAAAAAAAAACAAAAAAGAAAAAAAAAGGTATATAGGTAAGCAATAGCCAAAACTACCAATTGTATAGGTCAAAATTATCTGATTTTTCTTTTATGTTAAAAATCATTAGGATATTAAGTAAAGATCATGTTCCATGAAGACATTGGTCAATTTCCTACCCGGAAATATATTAAAACTTAATTTTTGATTAGTAATATGCATTGCTAAGAAATTAATTTGAACAACTTTAAAGGCGATTTTCTCAATATTTCGATTTTGCACCCTCAGATTTCAGATTTTCAAACAGTTGTATCTCTGCCAAATATTGTCCTATCCTAACAAACCATACATCAATGGAAAGCTTATTTATTCAGCTTTCAGATGATGTATAAATCTCAATTTCGAAAAATTGACCCTTATTGTGTTGTGCTGTAGCTGTATATTCAAGAAGACAAAAAAATCCACCATTATGCTTTGTGTGTGTGTGTGTGTGTGCATTTTTTTTTTAAGTGGACGCAGTGTTAATTATAGCCACTGGCAGAGTGAGTTGACAAAAGCATAAAAGTACTGATGAAATTCCTCATGTGGATGAGAGCTTGTGCAATATTTAATTTGTTTTCCTTTTCTCTCACTATAATGTATTTTCCTGTGTCAGGAACCATGGGATGGGAGAAAACATGTTGTTCGTCAAGTCAGTATGAGTGGAAAATAAAATAAATGTCTTGTAATTTAAATATATTTTTCTATGAAATCTAGCTTGGTTACTTGCACAAAGGCAAGAAAATGAACAGGATGGAAATAGTGAGCTGAAGTTTTTAATATTTATGTTCAAATGTTTGAGGTTAGTACGTTTTTTTTTATTATTATTATTGACTGATTGATCAAAAGTAACAGTAACTTTACCAAATTCTAATTGTTTATTTTTATCTCAAATAAATACTGTTATTTTGAACTTTCTACAAAATTGTATCACAATTTCCACCAAAATATGAAGCAGCACAAAAAAATCAGTTTATTGAGCAGCAAATCAGAATATTAGAATGATTTCTGAAGGATCATGTGACACTGAAGACTGGAGTAATGATGCTGAAAATTCAGCTGCGCATCCCAGAAATAAATTACATTTTACAATATATTCAAACGGAGAGAGACGGGAGGTTAATTTGAGAAGGTTATAGATGAATAGGTTTCCCGAGGAGTTTTACTGTTTGGTGATTTTTTTGATGTGTGTGTGTGTGTGTGTGTAACTTCTAAAATTTTGATCTCAATTAAACCAGGAAATAAAACAAAACACCAGAAAATCCATCAAATTTGTTACCACCAAAAATGATGTCACTTCTTGGAGGATGATGTCATAGAGGAACTAACAGGATGGATATGAAATTGTAATATGTTTCAGCTGGTGTATGCGTGTGTTGTACCTGGAGGACGTGGCCAGGGAGATGAGCAGGGCCTGCAGGATCCCTCGGATGTAGACGATGGGGCTCTTCTTGGTGATGAAGAAGTACATGCTGGGCAGGATGAAGAGGCCGTGCAGAATGAGGCCCATCACCACAGTGATGGCGTAAAAGCCCAGCTTCTTCCCCATCGCAGACGGGTCGCTCATCTCCAGGATCTTACCAGCCACCAGAAACACGATGCCAAACGGGAAGTACCTGCACAGTGAACTAGCTGTAAGTATATTCACAAAATGTCCTCTCGTTCTTTATTACTTAACCCTTAAAGCGTACTGGATCATTATTGATGCAAATTTCTGCAGCCTAAATGATCAACGTGATCAAACCGTTGCTGAAAAACCTGTTGCACACAATCTGCTACATGCCTTCTGTCTTCTGATTGATAGTTTATGCGTTTTTTTTAGCAAGCAAAAGGCCTTTTTAGTATAATTCTACAAACGTCTACCTTCAGCTTATGCTTCACGTGTCTTTTTGCCGTAAGATCTTTACTGATTTTTATAAAGCAAATGTAAGAGTAACTTTTATATTGTTAGTAATATTTCAAGTCAAACACTTATTGGACAGAAGGGTTTATTTTAGGTTTACTTGATTATCCAGACATCATATTTTAGAAAAATCAGTGAATATCAAATATGATAATCATCATTGTATTGCATTGCATTATACGTTTAGATCATAAAGCTAAGCATTTGAATATAATATTACTAAGACATATTATTGGCAGATGTAGAGTGATGACTGGTATTTACAGTATATCATTTTATGTAAATATCTGCTATAACGTTATAAAGATCTCGCTGATTTACAATACACGCTATCAGAATTTCATCTTACTTTTTAGACATATAAATATTAGAAACTGCACCAGGTTGCTTATTATTGCTCAGTTTGGCCCTCTGAATAAGGGATGGGGCGGGTGTTTATGCTGGAGATGTTGAGCTAATAGTCTCAATGTATATACTATGTGACGTTGTAAACGTCTGAAGTCTTTTTTAAAATATATATTTTGAAGTGGTGTGTGGGGGTGGTGTAGGTTAAGATAAAAAAATACAAAAAAATTAAATTACATTTATTAAATTTTTCAAGCTTTAGATGTAAGAGATAATGTTTTATCGTTCTTTTTTTTTTAAATGAGCTAAATTGATAAATTATTTATTTTTATTATACAATTTAAATGAATTGTTTTTACAATAAAATAAATCATTTTAAATAGTTTACCAGATGACAATAGCGACGATTTTCAGCACTGCTTCATTGAGACTTTGGCAGAAGTTCACCAGAGCACTGCCGTTAGGACCCATCCTGCCCAACATTATGCCTGTGCAAAATTAAGCAGCGATATGCAAATATGAGATATGATATGAAAAAATTTTCACATTTATCATCCAATTCATCTGTTGTCTCTGTGCCAGCGTTCTCACCCATGGTGGCAGAGAAAATGACGATCCCCAGGACGTTCATGCCCTCGCTGGTGCCAGGAAGCGTCAGGATTACACACGTCAGGAGGGGGGGGGGGTGGGAGGGGGGGGGGGTGTCAGAGCTCCGAGCTGGAAGTTATGGAGGTACGTCCAGTTATCGTCAACTGAATCCCGTAGATGAGGGCGCCGAAGACAGTGGTGGTTTCTGTAAGAAGGTGGGGCACTGGGCGTCATGGGGGGGGGGTGGGTGGTCACTTATGGGGGGCGACAGGCGGTGTTGGTACGGAGTAACTAAGAGACGAAACACAAACTGAAGTCTTGGGGGGGGGAGTGAATGAAAATTTGTCTGAAATTGTACTCCCCTCTGGCGAGGGCAAGAGTAGATGAGTTTGTTTCTTCATCAGGTTTGGAGAAATGTAGCATTGCATCAGTGTCTCAGCAATGGATACTCTGCAGTGAATGGGTGCCGTCAGAACGCGAGTCCAAACAGCTGATAAAAAAGCAGACGGGCGAGAGAAGTGGGGCGAGAGAAGTGAGAGCCCACAGGACAGCTCCAGTCCAGCAACTAATGTCTTGTGAAGTGAAAATCTATGTGTTTGTAAGAAACAAATCTTTCATTAAGACTGTTTAACTTTAAAATGTTGCTTCCGGCTAAAATACGAGTCCTCTGTCCATAATATTGCTTTATCCAGAGAAAGTCGTCTTGTCGAATTGGGAGAGAGGGCGAGAGTGCTGCGCGGGGAGGTCAGAGGCGGAGTGCGGTTGGTGAGCGCGCTTACCAAGTTTTATACAAATATGTCTGTGGATTTTGATGTGAGAGGACACCAGGTGATGGACTTTATCACTGGAGGAATAAGCGTTTTTATGGATTATGGACTTGTATTTTAGTCAGAAGCAACGGTTTGAATTTGAAAAAAGAAAAAAAAAATCTTGATGGATTTGTTTCTTACAAACATGCCGCTTTTCTCTTTACAAGCCATTAAATGATGGACTGGAGTGATGTGTGGATTACTTGTGGATTACTTGTGTTGTTTTTATTAGCTGTTTGGACTCTCATTCTGATGGGACCCATTCACTGCAGAGCATCCATTGTGGAGACAAGTGAGCAATGCTACATTTCTCCAAATCTGAGGGTGGAGATTAAACAAAACGAATTTGCAAATTCACCAATTGGGGATCTTACCTGTGAAATGTTGGCTTGAACTAGGTTGGCTGGAAAAATGTTTCTTTGAGAGACATAAATACATCTCAGTTGTAACGTGCATAGAGTAGAAGTGAAATGAACGAATACTTTCAATGAGGTTATTCCTTTTTTTTTTTTTGTCCTTGAAAAAACATTTATATGGCTACAAAAAATATCGTAGCTTCATACAACTGTCCTTGACGTCCTGGTGTGTGTTAAATCAGTTATATATATATTATTTGGATGTATACTATCCTTTCATGAGGTAATTTTCTTTTCTTCTTTTCACTTCCTTGCCTTCACATTTCCTTTCCTCTTTTTCCACCAGTGATTAATTCTTTTCTTTTTAGTTTTTTTTCCTTCCCTTACCTTGCATTCTTTTTACATACACCATTCAACTATAATATCCTTCCTATCACTTATGATATCCTATAATATCCTATCCTATCCCTTCCATTACACTTACCATTACCTTCCCTTCACTTCATAATATTACCTATAATTTATCCTATATATAAATACTTTCATTTCCTTTCCTTTCATTTCATTTCATGTGGCCTTTAACTTTCATTAATATTCCTTACATTTATTTAATTCTTTCTTTATTTTTACCCTTTACTTTCATTTCATTTTCCTTCGGTGCCTTTACTTTCATTTCTTTTCTTTTCTTCTTTTCTTTTCTTTTTTTTTTTTATTTTATGTTCTTTTCCCTTTCCTGTTTTCCTTTCATATCCTCATTTCCTGCTTTTTCTTTCTTTCCTTTCCTTTCCTTTCATTTCCTTTCGGGGGAGGTGTTCACGTTACTAGCCACTATACTTTCTTTCATTTCTTATTTTCACTTACATTCCGGGGAGGAGGTGTAACTCTCATTTAATTATTTTTCCTTCCTTTCCCTTCCCTATCCTTTCCTTTCCTTCTTTTCTTTTCTTTTCCCTTCCCTTCCCTTCCTTTCCTTATTTTTCCTTCCTTGAATTTATATCCTATCATTTCCTTTCAGTTTCTTCATTCCTTCTTTTTCTTTCCTTTCCTTTAATATTTCCTATCCTATCCTATAAGATACTATGGGCGTGGTGCGCGGGTGGCTTTCCTTACTTGTGGTAGGAGGGTTCCCTTCCTTTCATTTTCTTTCCTTACCTTTCCTTCTTTTTCCTTTCATATCCTTTTCTAATCCTTCCTTTCCTGCATTACTTACTTCTTTCCTTTCCTTCTTTTCCCTTCAACTTGCCTTACGGTGGACTTTCTTTATTGCAATTTCCCTTTCTTCCTTGGTTTTAATTCCCTTGCCTTGCCATTCCTTCCTTTCTTACGTTCCTTATTTTTCATTCCCTTCCCTTCCATTCCCTTCCGCCTTCCTTTCCTTCCCTATCCTATCCTATCTATCATATCCGATACTATCCTATCCTATCCTATCAGCTCTATACTATCCTTCCTGTCCCTTTCCTTTCCTTCCTTTCTCCTCAACTCAATTTCATTTGAGGTGGTTTTAAAGTGGTTCTTTCTTACAGTCGAGCAGCTTCATCAGTGCAAATGCATTAGAAGAAAGGGGGATAGTTAGAGTTATTATTAAGCTGGTTTTCCCCCCCCCCCCCCCCCCCCCCCCCCGGTCAAATTAACTCACTGGTCTGTATGAGGTCATGAAGCATGAGATGTTGCACTAAATTTGGAATCAGTGAACATGAAAATGCATATAGCGCTTTTTGAGTTTAGTTGTCAATAAACAAAAAATAATGGCATACATTTAAGCAGAAAATGCTATTTTCTGTCTTTTTGTTTTATTTAAAAAAATACATTTTATGTAAAGCACAATTAGCATTGTGTTTGAAATGTGCTATACAAATTTTATTTAAAATGTATATTAATAATATTTATAATATTATTTCAGTCTTTCCATTTGAAAATGTCATGTTAAATTCAATGTATGAATTTGAATGTATGCCCTTTCTTTATAATGATTTCTGTATGAAAATACCAAATATTTTTGAGGGTATCATTTATGTTTTATCCGTTGTTGTTAAACATTTAATTTATGAGATATTATATTTTAGTGTTAATTTCCTATACAGCTTATGTCAGCTTATTTTTAAAGTACTGGTTATGTTAAAGCATTTTTATTTTAAAGCATTCCATTGGGTACTATAAAATGTGCATACACATTTATTTTAATTTAAAATGTAATTCTCTGCTATATATTCTATATAAGGGAGGGTTAGGTTTAATCAATGTGTTACCATGCCATTTCTCTGGGTAATGTTCACTCCAAAATCCAAACAATTTCACGAATATATATTGATTGTGCTTATGTTATCATATCTTCCCTTCTATTATTTGTAAATTATTCAATCAGTTTATTTTTATTGTAAATTATTTTTCTTATACATCTTTTTTAATTATTTAAATACTTTTTATTTAAATCACTTTGAGTTGCCTTTGTGTATGAAATGTGCAATATAAATTTAATACAATTAAATTAAATTAAATTAAATTTCCTACACAGATTCTTCTCTATCCATACTTACCTCTCAAGCATTGAGTGCGAAGACAAAAGTCGAATTTTCTTATTTTCTTGATAATTGTAACAAGGCTGGAAAAAGCTCCGCCCCTTGGTTACAGTTGCTAACTAACACAGGTTTTACAGAACGCCTCATAGAAATGGAGATTCATTTGATAAGTGACCTTCAATACAAGCACTTGTTATGTGGTACCTAACCCTAACCCTTGCAATGCATTTTTATTAGTCATTTTCATAAATAAAAAAAAAAAGATTCAACCGAATAATCCTGCCATCAGACCACATGAGGCTTTGGACCGTATTGAGAGTTTTTAAATGGCTTTGACCACATAAACAACAATTGAATTTCTAATGAATTGACCTTCAGCTGATGCAGTGTAATGTCCGTGACTGATTTTAAATGCTCAAGTGCTCTCAAACAAGTCATGATGACTGCAATATCTTCAATCTGAGCACACTCAGGTTGGCTGGTGATTGTATCCGTGATGATGGTTCATTGTGATTAATAACTGACCAGCCCAATAGTTGATAGTAACTCATAAATCAAATTCTGTTTTTATTGGCAGGTGTTATTTATAATGAGAAAGATGCTTTAATATCATGAGCTGTGTTGATTGGCTCACTTCCAAAACTCCTTTTGTGAACCACAGATGATGAAACCAGTTTTATTATTGTGTCATTGAGATACTATTATAGTTGATGTTAATGTTTTGAGTCGAAATATATATATATATTGTTTTGTTTGTTTATTGTTATTTTTTCTTATATATCTGTTTTGATTATGATTTTTTAATAACCCTTTGAACCGCTTTTAATAACCAGTGAGTATGACATTTTAAAATCACTGAGATACTATTATAGTTTTTATTCCTATTTTGAATTTGAAATATACATTTCTTTACATTCATTGTAATTTTTTTTCTTATACATAGGTTTTGGTTTATACAACCATCTGAACCCCCTTGAATAACCATTGAGTATGAAATCTGAATAAATTGTATGTTTGATTTTAGATTCACTGAGAAGCTATTACAGTTTCTTTAATATTTTGAACTTGACTTTATTGATGTATTTTGATCTTTTTAATTCATATTTGCTTTTAAAATGTATCATTATTAGAAACATAATTTCTTTACATTTATTGCTATTTATTTTCTTATACGCCTGATTTGATTAGAATTATTTCTAATACCTATTTGACCACTTTGACTAATCGTTGTGTATAAAATTTGACAATGAAATGAAATTTAAAATGTTTTTATTTTAGTGTTATTGAGATATTTAAATGTTTCTTAATATTTTAAATTAGATTTTGTTTTTAGATTTTAGTGATGTTTTGTTTTTATATTTTTGTATTTATCTTTTTATAAATATGTTGATGGTTTTTATTTACTGTTATTTTCTAGTTTATTTAGTATTAGTTTAAATACTTGAAGTTAGACTAAACTGAAGTGAGAAATGTTGCTTTAGCGATTAGCTAAAATACAAATAATTTTAAGATTTTATATGTTTTAGTTTATTTCGGGTAAAGTTTTCTGTATTTCAAGTTAATCTTTGTTATTTTCTCATTGGTTTTAGTTTTAGTTAACTATAATAACCCTGTATGTAGCACAAGGGTGAGCAAACATTTCTAATTTCACATTTTTGTGTGAACTATGTAACCCGTGTCTCTGTTTTCTCTCTGTGTTGTCTG
The DNA here is from genome assembly GCA_018155175.1 of Sinocyclocheilus anophthalmus. Taxonomy (NCBI): domain Eukaryota; kingdom Metazoa; phylum Chordata; class Actinopteri; order Cypriniformes; family Cyprinidae; genus Sinocyclocheilus; species Sinocyclocheilus anophthalmus. The sequence continues at coordinate 80,358 of JADLZN010004020.1, read as the reverse complement.
TAGGAGCACGATGAGGGAAATCCCCCCCCCCCCCCCCGGTTCGGGACCGTTATGAGATCCAGGAGAGCGTCGGCGGAGCTCATGATGGGTTTCCCGCTGTCCTCAGAGTCCTCTTTCTGTGCCATTCCGCCCGGATGGATGACTAACACCATGACGATTCCCACCACCACGGCCAGGAATGTGGTCCACAGGTAGTAAGAGACGGTGATGAGACCCAGCCGGCTGGAACACTTGGCGTCCAGCGCAGCCAGACCTGACATCAGACTGACGGAGAGCAGAAAGAGGCATGTTCGTGTCAAAATAATAGAGGTTTAATACAATTAGCTTTAAGTGTAGTTTTTTCTCTCCATACATTTGAATGTGTCCTGCTCAATTATATCATATCTGAGCAAAGAAATGATGACTATCATCAATTTTTGACAATGATTTAAAGGGGAAAAAATGTCATTCAGTGTAATAATAGCTCACATACAAAAAAAATATTTAAACAAGAACCATTAGATGACATAAAAATACTCTTGTAAAGAGATTTAAGGATCACAGTGCAGCCCCCCGAAACTCATTAAATGTAATTGTAAATCTTTACCAATTTTGCAGCTATCCTAGGTTACCATTGTAATTTTGAAATATAATATAATAAAATTTAGTATGATTTTCTTTTTTATAAAATGGTTAGTTTCAGTCCTCAGTTCTGATTGATCAGCATTTAACGAACTTGCTTCAAAAAAAGTAACATATCAATACATGATTTTTGGGGATTTAATGTAATTTGTTGTGTGGTAACCATTTTATAAAAGCGGTTAATAAAATAAAATAATACAAAAAATTAAATAAATCACGCTTTGCATCATGCCTAACAACGCCCCTTAGCTAACTATCACAGACAACAGGTTACAGCCTCGTCCCTTATTTTATATATTTTAATAAGCACAGGTCAGAATAAGTATATTGTTTCAGTTTTACATAAATATATGTGTTATGCTGAATGATGATGGAACATTTTTTTCACCCATATTTTGACATTTTATTTTCTTTTAAACAATAAAGTAGACACTTTATTAGCATTTAATAGGCTTTCTGCATATAAAGTCTATCATTATTATATATTATTAGTTTTTTTGAAAGAAGTCTTGTGCTCACCAAGGCATTTATTAGATCAATACAGTTGAACGGTAATATTGTGAAATGTCATTCAAATGTCAAATATGTGTTTCCTATTTGAATATATGTTAAAATGTAATTTATTCCTGTGATCAAAGCGCCTACAAAAGCCAGAACGTTGGGAACAGAGTTAAATATCTCACTACAACACAAACAGTCAGTCAGTCATCCACACAAAAGCTGCCAGATTAACATGACCGAGAGAGAGAGAGAGAGAGAGAGACGAAAGGTGCCCTCTAAACAGCTGCTCCATCAGCCACAGAGTACATATTAATGAACCATTGTTTTTTTTCGATGTTCTCATTCACATGATTTCCTTTTCCTGCACTGAATGGCTTCAGGTTTGATGATTTTGAGTACAGTAATGTTTTGATACGTACAGTCACAGATGCGGATGGTGAACTGTGAAGAGAAAGTGAAATGAATATTCTGGTCTCTCTTTTAATATCTACATTTTATAAGAAATAGCAACATCTTGACTTTTGCGTGACCAGAGGATGCTCTTTCAAACCTCAGGACTGCTAACTCATTTTAATACAACTTTTTGTCCTGCATTGCTTACAATTACTAAAATAGTCTTATGAGTCAATAGTTGTCATGCAGTAAGAATATAGAGGTATAAATTAATGTGGATAGCAGGGATGGGACAATCCTAAATAAACACCAGTTTTCTGTTGTTGTGTTTTTTGTGCATTGCAGCTGCAGTCAAGTGTTTGTGTCAGACACATGCAAACAAAAGAGCAATTTACCTAAAATCTCTGATGTGCAATAGCTGGTAAAATCATAACTAAAACACTATTTCAATGCTGTATATCCACTTTTTTATGGCCTTGGTTCTGTACATGTTTTACAAATTAATCCTTCAGTAAATCAAAGCCATAAGCAAAACCAACCAGCTCTGAGAAAAAAAATGCTGCATTACAAACTTTGATTTAAAGCACAAAGTATCTGACAATCAGAAGAAAAGACAAAGTTACAAGATGTCTTTTATGAAAGGAATGAACTTCTCATCCCATGAATCACTGTGAGTGATGTGCACATTACTATTGATCAAAAGTTTGGAATATTTAAGATTTATGAATGTTTTTGAATAAAGTCTCTTAAGTTCACCAAGGCTGCATTTATTTAATGCCATTCAGAGTTCGGGGGAAATTTACTGAGGAGTAATTTACTGAGAACTGAGTAATTTTGTTCAGCAAGGATGCATTCAATTGCTAAAAAAATTCCAGTAAAATGTCTGTATTACAAAATATTTATATTTCAAATAAATGCTGTTCTTGAACTTTATATTCATCCAAAAATCCTGAAAAAAAATATTAGTTTCCACAAAAATATGGAGTAGCACAACTCTTGTCAACATTAATAAAACAAAGCAAAATCAGCACATTAGAATGATTTTTGAAGGATCATGCGACACTGAAGGCTGAAGTAATGATGCTGAAAATTCAACTTTGAACACAGCAATAAATGACATTTTAACATATATTAAAATAGAAAACATTTATTTTTGTATAATATTTCACAATATTACTGTTTTTATTTGTCATCAAATAAGTGCAGACTTGGTGAGCATAAAAGACTTCTTTCAAAAACATTAAAAAAAAATCTTAATTATTGTAGTGCAAGTCAATCGAATTACAGTACAAATAATATAGAACTATTGTTATTAAGTATAAAAAATTTTAAATCTTCATCTATATACGTATAAGCAATTGAAGACTGTTGGGGAAAAAGTCATAATTGTTAGATAAAATTTTTTTATTTGTTTTATTCCTTGGCAGAAACACTTCTCACAATTCCTAGGGGGAAAAAAAGGTTAGATTTGTGAGATGTAACAGAACAATTCTCATAATTCTGAGTTTTGTTCTAAAAAAATAAGCAATTTTGAGTTTCTATCTTGCAATTCTGACTTTTTATCGCAGAATTGCTAGAAAAAAAGTCACAATTAACATTTTAAATTTTTATTCCATGGCAGAAAATAAGCTTCCATAGCGGTTTCCATGACCTTCTCATTCTGATGCTAACATGGCACTGCTGATGTCAGGTCAGTGTAAATGGGCATGTTTGCATGCAGTCCATCCTCTTGTTCAAGGTTGTGACCCTGGTGAGCATTGTGGGTAATCTGTATCTAGCCGCAGTGACGTTTCAATCTGGACTTGCGTGCTCAAATCTATTTCTCTGTCTCTTTATCCGCTTCTGTTGTCAGTGTGACTTTAGACCCTCGATGACCTTTATCAGTGGAGAGGAAACAATCATCATCAGAAGCATATGTTGAACAAACATCATAATCTCAATGAATGGATGCACAAAACACTGTAGTGCCAAAAAATGCACTTCACAATGCATGAATGTCAGTGCATTAGATCAGTGGTTCCCAACCCTGGTCCTTGAGGCACCCCAACACTGCTCATTTTGCATGTCTCTTTTCTCTGACACACCAATTTCAGGTCTTGGAGTCTCTACTAATGAGCTGATGACCTGAATCAGGTGTGTTTGATTAAGGATACATGCAAAACGTGCAGTGTTGGGGTGCCTCCAGGAACCAGGGTTGGGAACCACTGCATTAGATGATAACATCAAAATGACTGACATTTATTTTAATGGAACATTGTGCAAGCACTTTTTTTTTTAAGCAAAACACTTAAAAGAAATTCATTGAAATTCAAATAGATAAAACAATAAATGTAGTGTACAAAATGAGGTGACGTTCAGCCATTATTAAGTCTCTTCAAACAATTGCTTCGGTTTGACAAAAGTAGGAGGCGAGTCCTGCAGCAATGTGAAGAATGTCACGCATATCGCCGTATACATTGTTGAACAAAACAATGGCTGAATTCCTCGTATGTGTAAACATACCTGGCAATAAAGCTCATTCTGATTCTGATTCTGATTAAAGTTTGCATAGCTAGAAGTGTTTGTGCACTTGTAGTAAGTAATGTTATGTAATGCCTAAGTTTTGATGCAATTTCAAGGTCTAAAACAATACAATTATAACCCATTAAAGTTGAGTTTCCTTTACAGCTCTAATTACACATACTTTGTGTTTGCAAACACCTTGTGGCTTTGCATGGCATAACTGATAGCATCTTTCTATATGATTGCATGTTCCTGATGGATAAAAGGATTTAGGGGAAGATAAGACGTTCACATGTACTTTTAGGGCAAAAATGATGCCTTTCGTGTCTCCTGTAAATGTCACATCCCACACATCTCCACAGAGAGTAACGCACACAGCCTCTTTTACTGTGAGAGGAAAGAAAGCCTGGCCGACGCACCTTCATCAGCATCATTTCGCAGTCAGCGGCTGATTGTACGCCTCAGTGGGTCAACTTCAAAACAACAAATCCCCTCTGAAGCCCTGAGCTGCCTGACAGCCAGATCAGCAGCGTGACGTGACCCGAGATTTAGCTTCCACAAATATCTGCATACACACTCAAATGAAGCGTGTGGCTGGAGAGATGGCCAGAAAAACAGGACAGCTGCCTTTATTTACCCCTCTATAAATTGTTTTGTGAACTCTGTTCAAGCTATTTCACTTTTTTTTTAAACAAATTGATATAGTGTGTGCATTGACTGGCAGTGTTGGGGAAAGTCACTTTCAAAAGTAATGCATTATAATATTGCATTACTTCATAAAAAGTAATTGCGTAACTTATTTATCTAAATTTGAAGTTTAATGCATTATGTTTTGTCACCTGGGCTGGGCTTGCTTATGGTTTTTTTAATAACAAAAAACTCAAAAGTTATATTTTTGGCCTGCCTCTGCACCTCACTCCCAGTTTCTCTCAACACGTTACAGGAGAGCTCAGTCAATAAATAGGAAAACTAAGTAACTTGCATTACTTATTTGAAAAAGTAACTCAGATATTTCATTGTAAATTTAAAAGTAATGCATATTTTAGTTGAAAAAAAGTTATCTGATTATGTAACTCGCTGTATTTGCAATGCGTTACCCACAACACTGTTTACTTTGGTCAAAACAATATCAAATAATTAAAAAATTGTTACCTGTTAGATCATGTCTTGTCTATAATAATAATAATAAGCAGAAAGTTACTGAGCTACTGAGTCACATATTATCACATAAATTATCACACTTATTGGAGCCTGCCACCAAAACGAATAATCATAATTGTTTTGCTTAACCTATTTATGTACAATTATTCTAAAAAGAATGTTAATGTCATACAAAAAAATGACATTGGCTTGAGTAAATTGTACCATTATAGAATTGTGACTTCACATGTGTAATTTAGGAGGTGAAAATACTGTGAAATTACAAATGGCATGAAATTTGAAAGCGTAACAACTGAAGGTCAGTCAATCAAGCATTTTTTTAAACAATGGCACTCAAAGTTTTGAACTAAAATATTATTGCAACTATTGCCGTTGAATGAATGAAAATGCATATTTTTCAATTAAAGAAAACTTAGAGAATGTGGGCCGCTTCTCGTGCTTGGATTTGTACTTCAATAATGAGCTCCAAGTTTAAGAATAGCCTACGCTAGAAGTTATTTATTAATTTGTTTGTAATGCATTTTTCCCCTCTCTGTTTAACAGCATTAACTTGCAATAAAATACGTCTTCCCTCAGTTAGATTAAATTATTAAATGTTTATTGCGGAAGAACATTGTTTTGGCACCTGAGTGGTGCTGCTGCTGCGGCGCTGCTATTTTGTGCGGATGAATCTGATGGCTTGATGTTTATGGATCGGCGTATCGACACAAAATCTCATTAACAACATCAAAACTCTTCCAATAACGAAAGAAAGAAGGATATCTGAGAAATATGTCTTGTGAGCAGATAAGTAAATTTATGCCGCTGTTGTTTTGACTTGTTGACTTGTTTTAAAACGCTGACATTAGACATAACGACCAAAGTAGAAACTGGTTTAGAGAGTGGTATTGTTACTAGAATAAACATTGTTTTGTGAGCCTAGTCAATACTGCAAATGTGATGCTATGCAAACTATGTTGATTGGTGTTTTATTATGGGTTCTATCGCTTTCGCTTTTCAGTTCGAGGTTCAGTTGTTGTGGCGTCTAACTAATTTCCCTGCTTATAGTAGCCTGGGGCCCGTTCTTCGTACTTCGCTAACTCAGTTAGCTGGATTTGATGGTTGACGATTTGGCATGATCTTGGATTATTTGGTTCTTCGAAGCTCATCCTGGGGCCCGTTCTTCGTACGTCGTTTATTAAATACGAGACTGAAGTACATCCAAGATTATAATTCATCGCATAATCAGGATCTGGCTAAATTTCGGGTCTTCGAACGAATGTTGTGATGTTGAGTAGTTTTTGGCTGGATTGAGTTATCGGAGAAATTGCGTTATGGGTGGTTTTTTTAAAAGGGATGTATGATCGATACTCGAAACCACGATCAGCAATACAGCGATTGGCTGGCGGCAAGACAGCAATGTCATGACATCATATAATTAAAAAAAAAACAACTGACGAAAAACTTGACAAATTTTTTTGACTTTTATAAGGAAACAGCCAAGCAAAAAAAACTACATAAATGTTGTAATAGATAAATGAAATGTGCACTGATTTTATTTTATTGAAAAAAAATTTCCAATTATTTATATTCACGATTTCTAAAATTTGTACAGGCTTTACATTTTTATTTCAATGTATTAATTAGCAATTCATTTAATTTTATATTTTAACAGATTTGTTACATGACAGCATTAATTAAAGATTTAGTAAGGGCAACATAGTTATTCTTAAGGGTAACCACATGCATCATTACCATGTTCTGTAATGCATTTCGTAATTCTTGACCTCTTAATTATTGCCTTTTCTCAAGTATTATGTAAATACAAATGGATATCTCTTATTTATACAGTTCTATATAGAGTACAATTGCACAAATCTGTACATAAATCTACTGTTCATGATTCATACACATTATTTATTGTTAAGTTTACTATTTAAATGTTTTTTCTGTTCATGTCAGATGTGTATGTATGTATGCATGTGTGTATGTACCAGGAGCACCTGATAAAAAAAAAAAAATTCCTAGTGTATTTGCGCACACCTGGCGAATAAAGCTAATTCTGATGGAGGTCTTCTGCATCTCCTGCTCTCCATCAAGCCACTCCCATAATAGCTGCCATCACTCAAATTAATGCACAACTTTACATTATCTGTATAGCATGTGTGGAAGACTCGAATACAATTATGAAGTAATAATTTTATTACAAATAAATCTTTCAGTGAGTAAAACTAGCATTCTGTAGTATTAAAGACTACACAACATTATTATATTATCTTTAAATACATTTTTAACTGATTATTATTTTAAATTATTGTCCCTGGATTAGTAGGGTACTCTTGTAATAAAGTTGCAGTGGCTGGGACAGATTTTAAATATAAATTCCTCTTAAAAGGATGCAATCTAATCATGTTTACATGAAATAAATCTGCTCCCGATCAGGTTTAGCTTAAGGACCTGTTGCTATGACAGCAAGTCCAGAATGAGCTTCGAAGAACCAAACAATCCAAGATCAAGCCAAATCGTCAACAATCAAATCCAGCTAAATGAGTGGCGATGACGAACGAACGGGGCCCGGAGTTGCTGTCATAGCAACAGGTCCGTAAGCTTAACCGTTTGGGAGCAGGCTTATTTCATGTAAAAAGAATTAGATTGAATCTTTGAAATTGATACTTAAAATCTGTCCCAGCCACTGCTACCTTATTACAAGAGTACCCTACTAATCCGGGGACAATAATTTAAAATAATAATAATTTAAAAATTAATTTAAAAATAATATAATAATGTTGTGTAGTATATAGACACAGCCAGTTTTACTCATTGAAAGATTGAAAGGAGATGCAGATAACTTGATCTTGACCCTTAAGAAACTTTAAATAATGCTGTCACATAACAAATCTGCTTCGAAGATTAAAAAAAATGGCATGAATTGTTAATTACAACATTGAAATAAATCATGAATCATGTAAAAAAAAAAAATAAAAAATAAATTAAAACATTGCACATTTATTTTATCTATTATAACATTTATGCAGTTTTGTTCACTTGGCTGTTTCCTTATAAAAGTCAAGAAGTTTGTCAAGTTTTTCGTCAGGTGTCTTTTTTAATTATATGATCATTACGTTGCTGTCTTGCCGCCAGCCAATCGCTCAATTGCTGATCGTGGTTTCGAGTATCGATACATCTGCCCTTTACGCAGAACACGAGAACACGCAGTAATCTTAGACAACTTCCGTTTATTTCAGGTTAATATCAAAATCAAAATCCGTTTGAAGAACCAAATTAGCCAGAGATCAGTTATCACGATTAGAAGATCTGGCATCTTTCAAATCATCTCAGATGTATTAAGCGAGGCACGAAGAACGGGCCCCTGATCTTCTTTCTTTTATTTACGGTCATGACGTAAACACACACTGATGAATGGGGAAAGCATGCAGTTTTCCGGGAAATCCGTCCATACAGCTTTAAAATATAATGATTATAGGTTTACTGTAGTGATTTAGGGTAAGGCAAAATGCGTGTGTGTGTGTTTGAGAGGTATCTATAAATGAGAAGGAGTGACTGGTGATAGTAGCCTATGTTTCTGAAATTGATTGCAAGGATTTTCACTGAAGGATTTCTTTAGGGAATGACGGTGAAATTAGCTGATAAATTCACCTCCATAACTGTGCTGGAAAAATAACAAATTGATTGAGAGCTGCTCTCTGTCTCCATTGGCTCTCTCCTTCCTCCCAAAATGACTCACTCTCCACAGTTTCTGTCTGTGCATTTGACACCCTTTTATGCTGGTATCTTTAAATGTGAATCAAAGCTGTGAATTGTTTGAGCATGTATGGATACAATTTTCTGAATTGGCTCAGGAAAAAAAAAGGTTTTTTTCTTTTCAATTATTTCAAACCAAGCAGATTCAGTATGTTTAAAAACAGCAATAGAATGATTTCTGAAGGATCACGCGACACTGGAAGAATGAGTAGGAATGATGTGAAATTTAGTGCGAATCACAGGATGAATTAAATTGAAAATATATTCAAACAGAAAACAGTTATTTGAAATTGTAATAATATTTTATAATATTACGTAGTGTATTAATAATACAGCGTGGTTAGCAAAAGAGGGGACTCTTCCAAAACATAAAAAAATCTTAATGTTCATTGCAATGTTTCATTATTTTATAGTGTCAGCACAGTCACTGTGAATGCATCATAAATATTCAATACATGCGTATTATCCTATGGATGAGCATAGCCTTGGTTGCAAATCCTGTCAGAATTGAACAACATACAATTCATAAACACATACATTTTGAGTCTTTAAGTCATCGGGCCACATCTTTAAAGGTGTTTCAAGCTTTATAAAGGATTCAAAAGCCCTATAATTATCCTAAAATAGTCCATACTGCTTGTGCATTATCCTAGTGTTATTTATATTCTCACATATGAGAGCTTTGTATGAGGAACACACCAAAATCGGTATCTTGTGACTTCATTAAGAGTTCAAGAGAGAAGATGATTCATGAATAAATAATAATTTTGTGTCACATCTTTTCAATCAATCCTCTGACCCAGTTCTCAGAACTCAAGTTCATCTCACAGATTCAACGACCAACGATTTTAATTGAAAAATGACTTAAATATAGGTTTATGGGCTTATGGTTGCTTGAAAGCATCAATTGCGTTGAAAACACTGACCATCGTATAGTCTTCAGATATTTTTGAGTGTGTGTGTGTGTGTGTTGCACAGAGGAAAGCTAGTTTAGATCAACATGAGAATGAAATTTTTTGTAAGATAAATGTTTATGTGGCACCACTCCCTGTGGTAGACTGTTTTAATTACTTAAGTTTCATGAATTCAGTAAGTGAGTGACAGAAGCATCTCATCCTTGTACAATCGAACTTGATTACATTTATCAATGCCAAACACACATATGCCAGACAAAAACCATTAGGGTCATAAAGGCAGCGGGTGAGCTGAAGTGTCAAATCTCACATGATCTACAGATGAATGGAATGATTCTGAAATTGTTTTCAATGGCTCCAGTGCATCTCCTCTCATTGTTAAGGAGGTACACTCTCATATACAGGATCATTGTAAGGTTTTATCATATGCGGCTCTATAGTACGGCTTTGTGCGTTGAAATAGTTGACGTGATTAGTGTAAAACTAATATAGATTATCAAAGAACAAAGAAAAATGATTTGGTATTTTTCACTGTTGTGTACATCAGGCCTTGAAGTGAATTGAGCTGAAAAAGGACATTTGTGTCTTCAAATTTGTATTTGGTTCATTGTTTTCAAAAAGTGGAACCTTTTTTTTATGATTAACCTAGGGGCGCACGATTATGAATGCGATAGTTATGCCACATCGTATCCGTAAAAGCGGCGGATTAGTAGTTAAATTGTCCACACCGCTTCAGATGGAGCAGCTTTCACACAGAGTGTAGTTCTATGACAAGCTACGCAAAAAATCGCGACGTATAATCATAAAGAGTATGAATCGCGAAAGCGTTGGCGATTAGACAGATGTTTGCGTAGCTTCACAGTGAAATACCGGCGCTGTGTAAAAGCTGCTCCATCGGAAAGCTTGTGAAAATACCACATTTACTAACATGTTTTTACTCCAAACTCACTTCACAACATCAGTCGAGTGTTTGAAATAAATCCTTCTGTGAGATGAGGTGGCTTCTTACACAGAATAAGGCACACAACTATTTCATGTATTTAAGCACAGTTAGGGCTGCACAATTAATCGAAATTAAATCGCAAAGGCGATAAATTAGGCAGAAGCTGCGATTGTCATGCGTATCTTTCAGAGAAGCACGGTTCTCTGTGTTTATTAGTCACGTTGAATCAACGAAAGCATTTAAATCTACAGTTAATTCAGCAACAGCTATAGGGATTTCCTGGGTTTCTTCTGCGGTGCGTATTTGGACTTTCCGCGCGAGAGCGCCCTCTGGCCTTCGGATGGCGATTTACTGCTGATCACAGAGCCGTGCTTCACTGAAAGATACGCATGACAATCGCAGCTTCTGTCTAATTGCGATTTCGATCTAATTTCGATTTATCGTGCAGCCCTAATTCCACCCATTTGTATTTAATTATGAGGTTCAAATACTTCATTTTGGTGACTTTTTATGCTAATTTGTTTGATTAACATGTCTGCTAGTATCTTAACGATGAATTAAAAATATTTACTACAGTGCTGTCAAATTGCTTACCAAGATCATGTACCACCTTCTTCAGTCCAAACACACACGTTTAAAGACCACACTAAAAACAGAATGCATTTAATTAACTTTACTGGAATATTATTAAAATACAAGTTAAACTCCTCTAATCATCATCCCCTCTTGTCTTTCTTTCAATGCCTCTTCACTTGTGCTGTATTTGTCTCACTCATGGAATGAGAACACTGGTCAGTTCCAATCTTCTGGGGTACAATTTGGAGTATACGTTCACAGCTTCATCCAGCAGGTTGACTGAAGTTACTGAAGTCACTAAATTTAAATTAGCTATCATTTGTAGGATCGCTAACATATAATTTGTCAGCAACCTAAGCTTGTTTGAAAGGGTTAAGGTCCTTTATTTATTTGGCCTATATGGTGGTGGGTGCGGGCTCACATCATGCTCACGTAAGATGTTGTGAGACTGTGGTTGGGTGGTCCTGGATCCCTCTGGGGGGGTCCAGGGGCGTGCCCCCCTACATTTGAAAGTTAAATTCATTAATCTGGTGCACTGCACTCTGAGAGTTCAAAAATAAGAACCTCAACCCATGTTCAGTATACAAATTGAACAAAGACAAAGAACAATTTTTAATTGTTAATTTTAATTCAATTTAAAAAAAAATTCAATTTTATTCATTTTTGTGCCAAATACATTTCACTTTTAAGAACAAGCAACTGCACTAGCATCTGATCTACTGAATGGAGTAAGACTGCCTGTTAAACTGTTTACAAGACCAAAAACCACTAGATTATGGAAATGCGTCATATCTACATGTTTTGATTAGACATGCTCAACTGCCAAGAAGTTGAAATCAGATTTAGCGACACCAGTACTGGCTCTCACAATGTCCTGGGAGATATTCATCAATACCAGACTCGGAAAGAAATAATAAAAGCTGGAAAGCACTGCAGAAATAATTTAGTTCATTTCAGTTTAAACATGATCTATTTTAGATGTGTCTCTTATGAATGGCATGGCAACAAGAAGACAATTTTCCAGATAAGGTTCCTGTTATCTGATAGTTGTGTACTTTACAGTGCAGCATTAAAAAAAAGATATAGCTTTGCTTTAAAACTTCTAGCACAATACATTCAGTTATAAGTTCAGAATGGAATTCTATGCATTCTATTTTTAAAAATGGAGTGTGCAAAAGCACACATTTTAAACATTGTCACATGACCTCACATAAAGTTATGACCTTGTTAATGATGGTTGTTTAAAATCTCATTTTGTGTAAAATTGTCTTAACTTTTGCTGTATAATCGAATAATAAGTCAAGATGATGTTAAAAGTCAAGCCTGACATTATTTCTGATTCATCCATTACAATGGAAAGTAAAGCATTTCATATTGGGATACATAATTCAGTTTTAATATTTCTGCCTGTGCCTTTTACTATTTTCAGTTTTCAGAGGAAACAAATTCAATTTCAGCTCTAAAGCAGCTTTGCATAAGATGCATTAAAAAGTGCCATTATTCAGCTCAATTTAGTTTCAGTTCATTTAAATAAAGTTCATCAATTATGAAATTAGTTCAATTCAGCTATACACAGCTTTACAGAAGGCAATAGCATTATTATTCAGCTCAAATCAGTTCTGTGTTCAATTCGGTTCAAATTTCATTCTCATCTATTAGTGTCAGTTCTGTCAGATCGATGATATTACTGAATACTAATTGTTTTTTTAGACAGAGAATTGTAAATTGTGCACAGAATAAACTGCATTCTGAAGATTTGTAATGCATATTTAAAAATAATCTGTGAAAACGTCCTGTGTTTCTCACTAATTAAAGCCTTCAGAGCATTTGGTATTCCTTGCAGACGGGTAATTGACAGGACTTGCTTCATCGCTGAGGTCAATCCGCTAGTAAATAGCTGTTTTATAAAAACTATCTGTCCTGTGTTGATCCATAATGCCAATTACTCACCAAATCCAAAGCTGAAAGTTCATCAAGCAATCAAACATTCAAAAATCTCAAAATTCACTAATGCATGAAAAAATGTTTTTGCCTGTAATGTATTGCCCTAAAAGACATCTTTCACACAATTGCTGCAATGCTGTTTTGTTAATAGATTGAAGCTACTGTACACTTCTCCAACTTCTAGCAGTTTTATTAGCACATCAAGTATTAAAAATGAACCCAGACTTAAACTACACCAAACTACACCACTACAGTGTGCTAAACATCAGAAATCTTTTAGAACAGCTAGACTGAAAAAAGGGTGTTCGTTTAGCCTGCTGACATTAGTGGGTGTTTCAAAAGTAATCTGAACTTTAGCACTGTGTGCTGATGTAGACTTTGGAAGCAAAGGACCTGTTTGAGATCATGAATAAAATCCTCTTTCACAAAGCTGCTGTGTCAAGGACAAAAATGAGGAGGCTAAAAAAAAACTCTTCAGCATTATGTTAGTTGTGTGCCCTCACCTTCAATGCTCTTCAGCAAACTCTCATCTCAGACTCTTACAGTATCTGCTGATATGAAAACCAGTGCAGACTTGAAATCTATCATTTATTTCAGTTTTGAATGTACAAATGAGGACTTTGGGATGAAATCTACATCCCAGCGGGACAAAGTATTTTTACAGTGGTACTTCACGAAAAACACAACTAATTGAACAAGAAAACACTTTATTTTCTCTTATTGCATATTGTTTTAGTCAGCAATGCATTAATTATGAAAGCAAAACTGGTTAGGAATGCGTTTCATGTTAAATTTAAAGTCTGACACTTTTATGTCCCGCTTGGCATATTATTTTGTCCCACATACAAATTTGGAACAAGAACATTACACTTTTTTTTCTTTTTTTTATTACGGTTCCTTAATTTAGGACAGACACTTTTCAGACATTGAAGTTTCTTTTTAGAAGATCTGGAATGAATGTCTGTATGAATATGAGGCGTTCGGTACAAGACAAACTTAATTGAACCAGTCATACTGGCACATTTTAATATGAGGCTCATCAGGAGAAAAAGAAGAAAATCCCAGAGAACTATTACACGAGTACATTCTGATCAAGTACAGCGTTCTGAACACTCAAAGGAACTAGGCTAACATATCAAAGGAAATATAGGCTGACATTTCAAGAGCTCTGTGCTTCCAGGAAATGAATGGGATGTTCTCAGAAACTGTGTGGAAGGACCATACAGTTCCTCTTTTGATGCCAAACCTTTCAAACCCACTACTGTGCAATTCACACTCCTCTCTGCATCAAATGGACTAGAGTTTTGTTTTTATGACTAAACACAACATCAAGGGCCTTATGGCGCCGCCATGATGATGCGCCAACATCAAGGGTTCCCCTTATGGCGCCGACGCTGATGGCTGCCTCCGTGGCGTGCTCCGCAGTTGTTTTTATGTTTTTGTTAGTTTGTCCTGTCTTTAGTTCTATCCCTGCAATCAGTTTCACCAGAGACGATTTGCTGGACATTCGGAAGTACACACCATCCAATATTTCACCGGTTTTCGACTATTGTGATGTTTTTCTGGACATTGTTGTCGGGGGAGCTGCGGTGCTGATCAAGCGGTTTAGGACGTGCAGACGGGGGAAGCGAGCCGGCACGCTCGTGAAGCTCAGGCAGCGCGGATTCAGAACGCCGTTGCCGAGCATCCATCTGGCAAACCTCCGCTCTTTACCCAACAAAACAGACAAACTCCTTCTGCTCTCCCGGACAAATAAAGATTTTTCAAACTCTGCTGCTCTGTGATTCACGGAAACCTGGCTGAAAGACGCAATCCCGGACAGCGCGTTGAGTCTCCCAGGCTTTCAGCTGTTCAGAGCAGACCGCAACGCAGAATCAACGGGAAAATCGCACGGCGGCGGGACATGCTTTTACATCAAAGAGAGGTGGTGTACAGATGTAACTGTTTTAAAGAAGATGTTTGTCCCGATCTGGAAGTGCTCTTCATTAACTGTAAGCCTTTCTATTCGCCGTGGGAGTTTTGCTCCTTCATTCTCGTCAGTGTGTACATCACTCCGCAAGCGCACGTGAGCCTGGCTTTTCAGAAACTAGGTGATCTGATCACAGAGACAGAGCAACAACACCCTCTGAGTTAATCATTCTCTGGGAATTTAATAAAGCAAATCTCTCACGTGAACTGCCAAAATACAGACAGCACATCACATGTCCCACCAGAGACAGTAATATATTGGATCACTGTTACACCACAATAAAGAATGCATATCACTCTGTCCCACGAGCAGCTTTGGTGCTCTCTGATCACTGTTTGGTTCATCTTATACCGACCTACCGGCAGAAACTGAAATCAGCTAAACTGTATTAAGGACTGTAAAAAGATGGACTAATGAAGCAGAGCAGGATTTACAAGCTTGTTTTGACCTCACTGATTGGAGCGTTTTTGAAGCTGCTGCCACCAATCTGGAAGAGCTCACAGAGACTGTAACATCTTATATCAGTTTCTGTGAAGATATGTGCATTCCTACCAGGACTCATTTAACCTACAACAACGACAAACCATGGTTCACTGCAAAACTCAGACAGCTCCGTCAGGCCAAAGAAGATGCTTACAGGAAGGGGATAATGTCTTGTATAAACATTCTAAATACACACTGGAAAAGGTGATCAGAGTGGCAAAGAGGAATTATTTTGAAAAAATAAGGATTCAATTCTCTTCCAGTGACTCGGCATCAGTGTGGAAAAGTCTAAAAGAAATCACCAACTACAAGACACCATCCCCCAGCACTGTGGAGAATCAACACCTGGCAGACGATCTGAACGAGTTCTACTGCAGGTTTGAAAAGACACCCCACACCCGCCCTGAACACCTCTCCACACAACCATTCACACCTCCAACAACCCCCCTCTCCCCCACACCTGCAATTCAGATCAGCGAAGACGAGGTGCGCCAGGTCTTACCATGTCTTCCTGAAGCAGAAAAGGAAAAAAGCACCAGGCCCGGATTGTGTTACACCAGTCTGTCTGAAATCCGGTGCTGACCAGCTGGCCCCCATCTTCACACAGATCTTCAACAGATCACTGGAGCTGTGCGAAGTCCCTTCATGCTTCAAACGCTCCACCATCATCCCCGTCCCAAAGAAACCCAAAATTACTGGACTTAATGACTACAGACCTGTGGCTCTAACGTCTGTGGCCATGAAATCATTTGAAAGACTGGTTTTGGCTTATCTGAAGGACATTACTGGACCCTTGCTTGATCCTCTTCAGTTTGCCTACAGAGCCAACAGGTCTGTGGACGATGCAGTAAACATGGGACTGCATTATGTTCTGCAACATCTAGACAGACCAGGGGCTTATGTGAGGATTCTGTTTGTGGACTTCAGTTCGGCCTTTAACACTATCATCCCAAACTCCTGCCTTGGCCAAACTCTCTCAGCTCTCCGTGCCCACCTCCGTCTGTCAGTGGATCACCAGCTTCCTGACAGACAGGCAGCAGCTAGTAAAGCTGGGAAAATTCTCATCCAGCACCCGTACGATCAGCACTGGAGCTCCTCAGGGTTGTGTTCTCTCTCCACTGCTCTTCTCCCTGTACACCAACGACTGCACATCTAAAGACCCCTCTGTCAAGCTCCTGAAGTTTGCAGACGACACCACACTCATCGGCCTCATTCAGGACGGTGACGAGTCTGCTTACAGACAAGAGGTTAAACAGCTGGCTGTTTGGTGCAGTTTTAACAACCTGGAGCTTAACACGCTCAGAACTTTGGAGATGATCGTGGACTTCAGGAGAAGCCCCCTGCTCTCCCCCCACTCTCCATCATGGACAGCACTGTGACTACAGTGGAGTCATTCAGGTTCCTGGGCACCACTACCTCTCAGGACCTGAAGTGGGACACTCACATTGACTCCATTGTGAAAAAGGCCCAGCAGAGGTTGTACTTCCTTCGCCAGCTGAGGAAGTTCAACCTGCCAAAGGAGCTGCTGAAACAGTTCTACTCTGCCATTATTGAATCTGTCCTCTGCACTTCAATAACTGTCTGGTTCAGCTCAGCTACCAAATCTGACCTCAGAAGACTTCATAGGGTAGTCCGGATTGCTGAGCGAATTATTGGTACAACCCTCCCTTCTCTCCAGGAACTGTACTTATCCAGAGTGAGCAAAAAGGGCTGGCAGAATCACTCTGGACCCCTCACATCCAGCTCACTCCCTCTTTGAACTGTTGCCATCTGGTCGACCCTACAGAGCAATGAGCACCAGAACGACCAGACACAGGAACAGTTTTTTTCCCTCAGGCCATCCATCTCATGAACACTTGACAATAAACGTTGAACACACAACACTATTATACATTTATATACTTATTTATCTAACACACATACTTATTCTACACCTCAAATTTGCACATAATATGCAGTACCTGTACATACAAAAAAAAAACTGTTTATTGTAATATACCTGCACACACAATTTGTCATTTATAAATTTTTTTATTCCTTA
This sequence comes from Sinocyclocheilus anophthalmus, assembly GCA_018155175.1. NCBI lineage: Eukaryota > Metazoa > Chordata > Actinopteri > Cypriniformes > Cyprinidae > Sinocyclocheilus > Sinocyclocheilus anophthalmus. Next base: position 62,569 of record JADLZN010004020.1, on the reverse strand, counting down.
TTTTACTTGTTCTATTTTTTATTTTTTATTATCTGTATTTTTTGTTCTGTCGCTGTCATTCTGTTACACTGTGGAAGCTTCTGTCACGAAAACAAATTCCTTGTATGTGTAAACATACCTGGCAATAAGAACTCATTCTGATTCTGATTCTGTATTTTGATTCTTTTTAACGATCTAAGCGCATGGTCTAAAGCGCACGGCGTAAGTGCACTTAGGGCATGTCCGAATCCACTTTTGCTAGTTTAACGACGGGAAAAACGGTCGGTGGGCATGGTCCAAAAGGATTGTACCTATTCTCCTAATGATTCATGGGTGTATTTTTTTGGGTGTACTCTTAAAAATAAAGGTTCCAAAAGGCTGTTTTTGCAGTGATGCCATAGATGAACCATTTTTGGTTCCACAAAGAATCATTCGGTCAAAGGTTCTTTAAAGAACCATTTTTTTCTTGCGTTTTTGTAATCTGAAGAACTTTCTTTCGCCACAAAGAACGTTTTGTCAAACAAAAAGGTTCTTCAGATTTTAAAGTTTCTTTATGGAACCATTTAGACAAAAAGGTTCTTCTATGGCATCGTGAAGCACCTTTATTTTTAAGAGTGTACTGACTAAACCATCAGATGTCTCATCTCCCATTCCCTTTAAAGGCCAGTTGCTCTCGCCCCATGGCAGATTCGCTATTTACATGGCGTAATTTCCCAGAGGAAAGACTTTATTCTTCTCCAGAGAGGAAAGGTTTCTCTCGGGCCCCATAATAATCTTTTGCATTGTAATCCTTTCATTTTTAATATCTAGCATGTTTGTGCGCTGCTGCGCATTCCTGTGTGTACGCGCGTTGTTCACCCTCATATAACTAACACGTTCTTTAATTAACAAAAAAAAATATTGCGCCATTGACTTTATACCAGGGGCCCTATTTTAGCGATCTAAGCACATGGTTTAAAGCGCACAGTGCAATTGCGCTTAGGGCATGTCTGAATCCACTTTTGCTAGTTTAAGAATGGGAAATACGGTCGGCTCGCCCAGCGCATGGTCTAAAAGGGTTGTCCCTATTCTCTTAATGAGTAATGGGTGTGTTTTGGGCGTACCGTGCCATAAACCAATCATAGTCTCATCTCCCATTCCCTTTAAAACCCAGTTTCGCTCACGCCATGGCGAATTCACTATTTACACTGCGGAATTTGCAAGCGGAAAAACGGAGCGCTTCTCTAGAGAGGAAACTGAGCTGCTCGTGCACGTAATTCTGATACATGCAAAGACTATCGATTATGACATGTAGGCATTTTTATGTTTATGTACACAATAATAATCTTTTACATTTAAAAAATGTTTGTGTGCTGCTGCGCGTCCCTCTGTACGTAATAAGCAAAGTGTACGCGTGTTGTGCGCCCGCCTATAGGCGCATATTACTAAAGTGCTCTTTAAATAAAAAAAAATATTGCGCCAGAATTTAGACCAGGTTTTTGTTGGTCAATGGTGCAGTCTATTTCAGTTGCCTCAAAATAGCAATGCGCCAGCAATGCGCTTGAACACATGTCGTTTTCAGACCATGACCACACAAATGGGTGCAAATGCATTTGCTATTTAAACAACGTTGCGCAGGACGTGAAAATGATAACTGCGCCTGGCGCCGCATAGTGCCGGGTGTATGATAGGGCCCCAAATATTCCTTTTCCATCTTTTCTTCTAAGATCTTTTGCATTCAAAGTTTCCTAACACGGGCAGCCATATTGCATTAAAACCAATGCACAGAAACCAGGGGTTTATTATTTTCGTTTAGTGAGGTATGTTGTTTATTTGGGGCTTGATTTGTCAGATCAGGTTGCTCGTGTTTTTCTAGTAAGATGGCAGATCATTTCAGTGCACATGCACATGTGTAGCATGATTCACATGACTAAATCAAGAGAAGCTCTTTACTTAGCACAGCTGGGCCAATTTCTTTAATGACGTTGAAATTGGTTTATTAAAACGAGTTGATGGCAGGCATCTGAGATGAAGCCAGGACTGCTGGGTTTGTTACTATTCATGATAAAAGCTGCCATTTATATGAATAACTTCTGGAAATCCAGCTAAAACCATTAAATGTTTGGAACATGGTTTCTAGGAGGTTCTATAATGTTTCTAATTCAAATAAATGCTGTCCTTTTAAACATTTTAGTCATCAAAGATCTTAAAAAATACTATCACTTTTTCTACAAAAATGTATGAAGCAGGCCAACTGTTTTCAACATTGATTTTTTTTTTGTAAAAAATGTTTCTTGAACAGCAAATCAGCATATTAGAATGATTTCTGAAGGATCGTGTGACACTGAAGACTGGAGTAATATCTTTGCACACAGGAATAAATTAAATTTTACAACATATTGCAATAGAAAACAGTTATTTTAATTTGTAAAAATATTTCACAATATTACTGTATTTTTAAACAAGTAAATCCAGCCTTGATGAGCATAAGATGCTTAATTTTAAAACATTAAAAAAAATATTACAGACCCCAAACTTTTGAACAGTATTTTAAACAAGCAGAGAATGAAAATCTACAGACATAAAATCAGCTTGTTATCCATCAAGAGCAATATCAAGTCTTACCTGGACACGACCAGAGGCAAAATCAACATCTTCAACATCCTCATCAGCAGCTCTCCAGGAAACTGGAAGAATTTCACTTCCTAGAGTAGAAAAGAGACACAGCAATCAACAAAACACTGACCAGTCACAACTTTCAAAGAGAGAAATGTTGAAAATTAACATGTGAGATCATTTTTGATATGGATTTGGCCTTTAGGCCTCTTCACCAGTTTTCTGGGGAAGATGATTTTGTAAAAGCCCTCAGGCTTTCTTTGGTGTAAAGTTGCCCAACAGTGCAGTTCAGTGATCAAGACTTGTTTTAAGATAGAAATTAAATGGCTGCTAGACATAGTGCTGAGGTTTTGACTTCCAGAAATTATAAAAAAAATAAAATAAAAAAACAGTTTTTCCACAAACTAAGAAATATGGTCCCCCAGTCGGCACACATAATCTAATCGGCGCTCTTCTGTTGTGTTGTGGTCAGTTTGACCCACACTCCATTTTCAAACAGTTTGAATACTGCTTAAACTGTTTATTTCTTATTAGTTTTCTCATTAGGGTGCCAAATCAGCTATTTGAAAAACGCAAGACGAAGTAAAAAAAAAAAAAAAAAAAAAAACATTTGTTTCTTTTCAAACACTAAACTATGAAATGCATGAGAAATTATCAAATGTAGGCCTTGTTTTAGTTTACTGGAAATTATCATCCAAAAAAAACCCCAGCTGTTTCTTTGTCAAATGTACTTTAATAATTTAAAAAAATCTGTTCAAGTTTTTTTTTGGGGGGGGGGGGGGGGTGGGGGGGATCTGAGTTACTGGGTGTTTTTCAGCACAAGAGACACAACATTTCACCCTAACCAGATGTAAAAAAGGCTGAGGATGTGCAAAAAAAGCAATACATATTTATATTTTAGAAATAATGCTAAAAAAAAAAAAGAAGAAACGTATTCATGGTTTCTGCAGGTTTTGTAAAAGTAAATTTAAGTTTTTTTAAGTTTATTTTTCTGACCCCATTGACAGATATTTGTTCTTGTTTTAAGTATAAGCTCACATAATATTGTTCAATTTTGTAGAAAACAAGACTTCATATCTTCACTTTGCTTCTCAAGTAAATGTATCTTGATTTAAGCTTGTTATATTGCAATATTCCTACTGGAATACAAGACAAAATACTGAGGAAGATATTATTTTTTGTGCAGGGTAAATTAAGACATTTTAAGTCCTTTTTGAAACACAAACAACTCTGTGTCTGTTTTTTAGTCGTATTTTGTATTTTTTGTATTTTGTGTCTGCTGCTAATTATGAACAAAAATAAATTGAGCCCTAACATAATATATATAAATAGATAGGAAGTACTAATTTGCTCACATGTTTTATATTTTTTTGTCTTTGACAAGCTACAATCAAGGTTTTGTGTTTTATATTAATCTGTTTTTTTTTTGTTGGTTTTTTTATAGTGCCAAATTGCATGGAAACCAATGTGGTATCACAACAAGAAGATTAACTTCAGAAACCCGCAGGAATCAGCAGATCTTATTGAGTTTCCCGTCATCTGCCCTTAGCAGTGACCGCAGTCCGAAACTAAAGAAACTGCCCGGTGATAACACCCAAATCTCTCTCTCTCCGTGGTTGGATGCTTGGCCTGCGGTCAGTACTCTGAGAAAGCCTCTTCGCTTTAAGCTCTGCTGGTTTTGTGTCGTGCTATGAGAGCAGAGGACTGCCAGAGCCGAGAAATGAATCACCTTAAAACTCACAGCAGCACTCCATAGACTGCTAATAAAAATATTATAAAACTATTTCAGACTATTTTAAATTCTGTTTGGATGAGTGCTTGCTGATACATATGCATATATTTTAAATATCTAAATGTCAAAATAATTGCACAAATGCAGACATGGTTTTATGTTTACGCGGCGCGATGCAACGCAACTCGTAAAAAGACAGTATAAGTCATTATAATCCGTAATTATGTCCTCACTGGATGCAATGAGTGCCTTGTTTATAATGGGTTTTCATGTTTTTGAATCATCGCTCCGGCCTGACAGGGCATCATCACAATATGGCAAGGGGCGTAACATTTCCGTCTCACGCTTGAGGTATTCGGCCAATCACAACGCACTGGATAGCTGGCCAATCAGAGCACACCTCACTTTTTCAGACCGATGAGCCTTGTAAAATCCTACGCGTTTCAGAAAGGCGGGGCATAGAGGAGAAACAATAATGTACAGATTGTGGAAAATAATGTGTTTTTTTAACCTTAAACCACATAAACACATTTCATTACACCAAATACTGTTCTTTTTAGCAGCATCATATGACCCCTTTAAAGGCGGCCGGCGGATTCGACGAAGGAGCGTCCGGCGGGCTTTTGCGGCAACCACATGTGACGACCCCCCGGGCTGGACTCCGCTTCGTCCACTGTGAAAGCCGGTCCGGCGATCCACAGCGCGAAGTTGTTGTATTTCCTCAGCGACCAGCACGAATCAGCTCCAGTCATGACGAAGCTATATCGTTCCCTCTTTTGGAAGACCAAACAAAGTAGTTTTCGCTTTCACAACGAAACACACGGCGTCTCCACGACATGGCGGCGGCGGTAATAATACTACAGCGAGAATAAAAGTTGCGTCTTTTTCTTTGCGTGAACATTTGGGCGGCATTATGCTAATATTTCCACAATGTGACATAGACATGTGGGGGCGTGTTCGAATGAGCCATTTTAGGTAGGCGTGGTTGACTCTTAACTGTTATAAAGAACATCTCTTGCGATTTGAGACTTTAGTCTTTTTGCAACTTTACAGATCTTCTTTACAGATCTTCTTTATGCACCAAGAGCTTTGTAACACTCCAAAGAGAAAGGAAAATTTACATCGCATCATATGACCCCTTTAAAGTGCAACTTAGTCTAATAAGTAAAAAAACAACATCTGGCTTTGCTGTAAAACAACTTACAAGAACAAGACCTCCAGAAATAACGATAAGTGGTTGAACATACCTAGGCCTCAAAACTAGACCCACAAAAGGGGTGTCCAATCCTGCTCCTGGTGGGCCACTGTCCTGCAGATTTTAGCTCTAACTTGCCTCAACACACCTGTCTGGAGGTTTCTAGTGTGCCTAGTAAGAGCTTGATTAGCTGCGTCAGGTGTGTTTGATTAGGGTTGGAACCAAACTCTTCAGGACACCGGCCCTCCAAAACCGAGTTTGGGCACCCCTGAACCTAACCCAAGAATGGTGATATCCAACAATGTTAAAAAGATGGACTCTTTACATCTAGTACAACCAATTAACCTAACAATAATGATAAAACACAACAAAATTTTTCATTTTCAATGAAGTCCTACAAAAAAAACAGCCAACCAATAATCCTATAACATAACTGCCTAATTTATTCATGCTGCAATGCTGCCTGGTAACTTCACAAAGCCCTTAACCTGTCACAATATAAAAAAGTATTTGTCTACAACTGTGTTTGGACTAGTTGGGACAATATTTGGGGTATTTTTGTTGGTCTGACAAGGGTTTTTATGTAGTTTCAAGAAAATATAATTTTTTTAGTATTCAGGACTCAAAAGGTTTCGTAAACTGGAAAATGTGCAGTTGCATTTTTTTGATGAAACAGTCATCTCGTCTGAATCAGGAGAGAAATCTGCACAGATCAAGCACCGATTACAAGCCAAAACAGTTCAGAACCGTTCAGAACAAATATGTGGGTGTTACAGAGGAGGCTCCCTTACCGCCTCCTCCGCACCACCAGAGGGAACCGTCTCCCGAATATTAGACATTCCCATTCGGACTCCAATTCCCATCACCCCTCATGCCTGGGACTGATTAATCATCCACACCTGCACCTCATATACACACACATATAAACCACTCACACACACAGACTCTCTGCGAAGTCTTGATTTGCCCCGGCTGTCATTTCCGAGCGTTATACCCGTGTTTGATTGTCTGTGCATCTGTTATTGGACTGTTTCCCGTTACTCTGATTGTTATCTGCCTGCCCCGACTTGGATTGTTTCCCCTGGACTCTGATTGCTTGCCGCCTGCCCCGATCTCTCGCCTGGTACTCGACTCTGTCTCAGCCTTGTCTCTGCTGTTCTACCTTGCCGGTATTTGACCTTGTATTGTCTGACCATTCTAATAAAAGCTGCAAATGGATCCACACGCTTCTGACTCGTCACAACAGAAGACTTCGCCACACAGCGATCCAGCAGCGGTCATGCAACTATCTTCAGAGCTAGTGGCACAGGCTTCACACCTCGCTTTGCACCAACACCAGCTCAACCGGCTTACGACTTTAACCTAGGAGCTGGTCAAAGCACTGCAAGGGCTCAACCGTGCGTCACCCGCAGCCGCCTCTCAACAGCCGCCCACTCACAGTAACCCTCCACCATCTCAGACACCCCCAATCAGTCCACGACTCGCTTTCCCCGAAAAATTTGATGGTGAACCTGCCAGATGCAAGGGCTTCCTACTCCAGTGCTCGCTATTTGTTAGCCAACAGCCCTCGCTGTACCCCACAGACTCTAGCCACATTGCATTTGTTTGCTCATTACTCACTGGGAAGGCACTGGAGTGGGGCACCGCTGTCTGGAGGATGGATGGTTCGTCATTTCCCACCTTCAATGCATTTCTGCAACATTTCCGCGATGTGTTCAAACATCCGGCCGAGGGGATGAGTGCGGGTGATCAACTGTTAACTCTCTTGCAGGGGAGAAAGACAGCTGCCGTGTACGTCCTGTCCTTTCGAACCCTCGCGGCTCAGACTACATGGGTCGAGGACACGCTAAAGCTCTTGTTTCGGAGGGGATTGAATTTAGAGCTTCAATCAGAGCTGGCCTGCCGGGATGAGGGAAAGAGTTTGAGTGAGTTCATTGAACTCGCTATCCAGATAGACAATCTGATCCGCTCTCGACGCTCCACTCGAGCCATGCCCCGTTACATGCCTGAAACCACGACCGCAGCCTAACCCATGCAGTTAGGATTCACTCACCTCACTTCCGCGGAATGCGAACGCCACATGCAGAACCAACTTTGCCTCTATTGCGGTCAGGCTGGACACATGAAGATCTCCTGCCCAGTCCGTCCGTCTTCCAGTTCTCGATCGGTGAGTGTCAATACCCATAGTGCAACTTCTGCATCAAGCATTAAATTACCAGCCAAAATATTTAGTCAAGACAAGATAATTACCACTACTGCTCTGTTGGATTCCGGAGCAGCCGGGAACTTTGTATCATACGAATTTGCTGCACAACATAAACTGAAACTAACCCCCTGTAACTCTCCCTTGGCAGTGGAGGCGCTAGATGGCCACCCTCTCGGAGAGGGAAAGGTTCTCCGCATCACTGAAGAAGTCAGATTGCAAATAGGAACCCTGCACTCGGAATGCATCCGATTCTATGTCATTCACTCGCCCAATCACTCTATTATTCTCGGATTACCCTGGCTGCGCACACATAATCCACGCGTCTCTTGGAGAGAGGGAGAGATTCTTCAGTGGGACGTTACGTGCCATGATCACTGTCTCTCAAAGATTCCCAGAGCTTCCAGTCATGCACCTTCCCCGCCTGGCCAGAGCACTGACGATCTGAACCTGCCCCCAGAATACTCTGATCTCACCGAGGCGTTCAGTAAAAAGAAAGCATCTCAGCTCCCCACTCACCGATCTGTCGACTGTGCCATAGACTTAACGCCCGGTGCCAATCCTCCTAAAGGTAGAATTTTCCTGTTGTCACAACCAGAGTCCGGGGCCATGAAACGCTACATCGAGGAGGAATTAGCTAAAGGATTCATCTGCCCCTCAACCTCTCCCGCGTCAGCCGGGTTCTTCTTCGTAAATAAAAAGGATGGAGGTTTGCGGCCGTGCATTGATTACCGTGACCTCAATGACATCACTGTTAAGTACCGGTATCCATTACCTCTAGTCCCAGCCACGCTCGAACAGCTTCGCTGGGCCAAGTATTACACCAAACTAGATCTACACAGTGCCTACAACCTGATTCGTATCCGAGAGGGAGATGAATGGAAGACGGCATTTTCAACCACTAGTGGGCACTATGCGTACTTGGTTATGCCCTTTGGCCTTGCCAACAGTCCATCAGTCTTCCAGTCGTTCATGAACGACATCTTCCGTGACATGCTCGACAGATGGGTAATCGTATACATTGACGATATACTGATTTATTCAAACACTCTGGAGGAACACATTCGTCACGTCAGATCAGTGCTGAAACGTCTCATGCAATACCAACTCTATGCCAAAGCTGAAAAGTGTGAATTCCATCAGACTAGCATCTCGTTCCTCGGTTACGTGATCAGCCAGGAGGGGGTGGCAATGGACGAGAGGAAGGTTAAAGCGGTTCTGGACTGGCCACAACCTCAAACAGTCAAGGAATTACAACGCTTCCTAGGTTTTGCAAATTTCTACAGGCGATTTATCAGAGACTTCAGCGCAGTCGCCGCCCCCCTGACAACCATGACCAAACGTCACGCCGCCAGATTGATTTGGTCACCAGAGTCACGGCAAGCATTCAACGGACTAAAGACTCGGTTCACTTCCGCACCCATCCTTCGACACCCCGACCCAGAGAGCGAGTTCATAGTGGAGGTCGACGCCTCTAACACAGGGGTAGGGGCTATACTGTCTCAACGTCATGGCACACCCGCAAAGATGTATCCGTGTGCCTTTTTCTCCCACAAACTCACAGCCGCAGAACGGAATTACGATGTGGGCAACTGCGAACTTCTCGCTATTAAGTTAGCGCTTGAGGAATGGCGTCATTGGCTGGAGGGAGCTGCTCTTCCATTCATCGTTCTCACGGATCACAAGAATCTTGAGTATCTGCGCTCAGCTAAGCGTCTAAACCCCCGACAGGCCAGGTGGGCATTGTTCTTCACGAGGTTTCGGTTCACGGTGACATACCGGCCAGGCACCAAGAATACCAAGGCTGACGCTCTCTCTCGGCAAACTGAGGAAACAATCCAATCCATCTCCAACGACAATATAATTCCCGACAAATTGCTCTTGGCACCAGTACAATGGGATATCATGACTGAGATTGAACATCTGAATCTACAAAATCCGCCACCTCCTGAATGCCCGGCAAACCTCACCTATGTCCCTGAAGCCCTTCGACCACGACTGCTAACCCAAGTACACGTAACGCTCAGTTCGGGTCATCCTGGAATCACTGCCACAGAGAATTTACTCAGGAACCGATTCTGGTGGTCCACATTGCTGACTGACACAATCAAATTTATCCAGAACTGCATCACATGCAACACATCCAAATCCCCTAGACCGCTTCCAGCCGGTTTGTTAAATCCACTACCTACCCCACACCGACCTTGGTCTCACATTGCCATCGATTTCATCACCGACCTGCCCAATTCTCAAGGTAACACCACTATACTCACCATTGTCGACCGATTCTCCAAAGCCTGCCGTCTGATTCCGCTGCCTAAACTCCCCACATCCTTCGAAACTGCTGAGCTACTTTGTAATCATGTATTCCGTTTCTATGGATTACCCGATGACATAGTCTCCGATCGAGGACCCCAGTTCACCTCTAGGGTATGGTCCGCATTCTTCAGGCATCTCAATGTGAACATCAGCCTCACATCCAGCTATCACCCCCAATCCAACGGGCAAACCGAGCGCCTGAATCAGGAGGTGATACGATTCCTCAGATCCTACTGCCAACGACAACAATCAGACTGGAGAAGCTACTTGCTATTAGGCCGAATATCCCAAAACTAATTGAGAAAACCCTCCACCGTTAAGGACCCCTTTCCTCCCTCTACGCCTCCGACTTCCTTGTAAAAAACTCAGTCCCAGATATGTTGGTCCCTTCAAAATTTCTTGACAAATATCTCCAGTATCATTTCGTTTGGAATTGCCCTCTAATTACCGCATTTCTCCCACATTTCATGTATCGCTCCTGAAATCCGCTGGTGGTCCGAGAGGAGAGACGGAGGAGGAGGCCGGACCACAGATCCCCCTGCCCTTCTTGGTTGATGGCGAGGAGGCGTATCGAGTGCACGAGTTGCTAGACTCCAGACGCCGGGGCGGTACCCTCCAGTATCTGGTCGATTGGGAGGGGTTCGGTCCGGAGGAGCGATCTTGGGTCAACGCTGGAGATATCCTGGATCCCACACTCACTGAGGAGTTTCACAGAACGCACCTGGAGAAACCGGCCCCCCAACCCCGTGGGAGACCCCGGCGTCGTGTGCTTCCACACGTCAGGAGCCGCTCGCAGGGGGAGGGCAGGGGGAGGGCTCTGTTACAGAGGAGGCTCCTTTACCGCCTCCTCCGCACCACCAAAGGGAACCGTTTCCATTCGGACTCCAATTCCCATCACCCCTCATGCCTGGGACTGATTAATCATCCACACCTGCACCTCATATACACACACACACACACATATAAACCACTCACACAAGACTCTCTGCGAAGTCTTGATTTGCCCTGGCTGTCATTTCCGAGCGTTATACCCGTGTTTGATTTTCTGTGCATCTGTTATTGGACTGTTTCCCGTTACTCTGATTGTTATCTGCCTGCCCCGACTTGGATTGTTTCCCCTGGACTCTGATTGCTTGCCGCCTGCCCCGATCTCTCGCCTGGTACTCGACTCTGTCTCAGCCTTGTCTCTGCTGTTCTACCTTGCCGGTATTTGACCTTGTATTGTCTGACCATTCTAATAAAAGCTGAAAATGGATCTACACGCTTCTGACTCGTCACAAGAGTGGGAGTATTTTGATATGAGATAACAACAGGGGATAGACTTTTTCACTGGATGAAGCATTATTATGGATTATGAACTTGTATTTTGGCCAGAAATGAAATTTGGCAGTTAAAACTCTTAATTATGGATTTGTTTATTATAAACACACAGCTTTTCACTTCAAGATGTTAATTGATGGACTGGATGTTGTGATTATTATTCATTTTTTTTTTTTTTTTTTTTTTTTATCATTCGACCATCCCCCTTCACTGCAGATGATTCCTTGGTGAGCAAGTGATGTAATGGCTACATTTCTCCAAATTTGTTTCCATGAAGAAACAAACTTATCTGCATCTTTGATGTCCGGGAGGGTGATTCTTAAACAATTTTGATTTTTTTTTTTTTGGACACTTGCCTTTAAACAATTGTTTTGAATTACAAGTTAAGACTTTGGATTTGGAAGATTTTGGTTATCTCGTTTCATCATTTCAATAAATCAGAACAGATTTATGGGGTTTACAGACAGAAAAAAAATATATTATTTTCACCATATTTTTAATAATAAACTTTTTGTATATACAGTGGTGGCCAAAATTATTAGAGCACTAGTATTTTCACCAGCTAAAAATTTGTTTTAATTCAGTTATTTCTATATTTTGCTGTAGTGTGTCATTAGGAAATATCAGTTTACATTTCCAAACATTCATTTTGCCATTAATTGTAATAATCCAGTGAGAGTTTTGTCTGACAGCAGCCAGTGCTCCACACAGAGATCTGATCTGATCATCATCATCTGTGTGGAATGACATGAAGACACAGAGCAACTGAGACAGACTCAATCGCAAGAACTGTGGCAAACTCTCCAAGATGCTTTAAGAAACCACCTGCAAAGCTACCTGAAAACTATTTGGCAAGTGCACCGATGGCCAAAAATCTTCTTAACGCAAATATGTCACACCCAATTGTTTGATTAATTTTTAATATGTATTTTATTATTTTTATTTTAAATGTTATTTATAAAAAAATAATATTGTACAGCATTTTCCACAAGTGCCTGAAACTTTTAACTGTACTGTAGCTTTGCAGGTAATTTTGGCCACCACTGTAAGTGCTACTGAAGTAGACATTTCTGGCTCAATGCATGAGAAAAAATTCACTGCCTTTAAAGATATGTATTGTAATTGAAATCTACAGAAGCAAATAGATCAAGTGTAATACATTTAATGTTGCATTTTTTGATGTTTCTTTCTACTAGTCTTTGAGTAGACAAGGAAAGCACATTGCACTGATGCCAAATAAATTAATCATTTTATTAATTTTAAAATATTAATCATTATGAATAATCTTAACTTTTGGTTTCTCCATAAATTATGGGGATGTTTACAGCGCAAAAGAAGAACATGTCCTTCTAGCAGTCTGCTGTGCTTTAAAAGCCACTCCATGTAAGTTTTAGAGCACAGTGTTTCTTGGTCAGACTCTAAAAAGCCATTTAGGCATGATTGCTCCAGTATTCTTGCTAAGCAGAACATTTTAGTTGAAGTTTAAGAGCAAAATCTCATTGGGGCCTGAACACTGAACATCTGAACCATCACTGCAGAGCATCATTCAGACTAATGCAGAACCTCTGCAGGTCAAACTAATTAATTTCACTCAGTTCACATTGTTGACCTGCAGTAGCCTACTTCTGGTACCTTTAAAATGTCACAAGAGTCTATGACTGTTTTCTAAATTTATTTGGTATATGTTTAGTTTCTTGTTCCTTGTAACTGTTCAGGCTCCTTAACAGTTGCATTAACGATTCTTTTTAGTAGCCTTATAACAAATAACTATGGTCGCGTTGTATGTTTTGATTCACTAAAATTAACCGCTAACAGGACTAATTCTGTTCTGTAATCGAACACTGGTCGCGTTGTCTGTTTCACGATGTAGATTCAATATTGTTTTTTTCTGACCCCGTTAAATAATTCTCACAAGAAACCTAGTCTGAGTATTTTGTCCGAATCGCTGGAAGAACGTGCGAGAATCGTTAACGGAACAGAGGTCAAACCGACTCGTCTACACTAAAGCATAAATGCATGAGAAGGTCAAACCGACTCGTCTACACTAAAGGCTAGTATGAAAAAAATCTGTCTATCTGTCTGTCTATCTGTATATTTTAGGTGGATCTGACTTATAGCCTATAGTTTAGTTAAAATACTAACATCATGGTGAACACTCTAATTTCAGAGTACAAACGTCACAGTTTTCCCATTATCAGGACACCTGCTTGAATCATGCCATCTAGTGGAAAAATTGTCCACTAATTACTCATCAGAGGAATTGAGCTGAAGATCAGCTGCTAATCAGGTAATATTGTCCTGAATCAAAGAATGTATTTCCTCAAATAAAGAACTTTGAAGTGGACTCATTTTAAAGCCCACTAAGTTTTCTGAAATCATACAATAGCACTGCATGACAAACAGATTGAATTCTAAGTTGATAATGACTTTGGATACAAAGCTATGGATAAATAAGGATGATTAACATTTTCAGAGTCTGACAGATGTGGTCATTATCTGTCGCTGGTCGTCGTGATTTTGCCAAGCAAGACATGTTCCTGGATCAACATTATACTGTCCATAAATATTGACTTAACCTAATCCCTACCCCTAAACCGTAAACCTAACCCTACCCATAATTTATTCCTAAAATCATTGGGAAAAGATAGCTGATTAACAAGGGTAGAAGCACCTAACCCTGATTGTAAGCCTAAAACAGATATTTCCTGAAAAATTATCCCTCAATTCTGATTGGTTGATTGGAATGTTGTTCCAGGATCAACAAGGGTGTTGTCCTTGGTGAAATCACGTTCACCATCTGTCGCTCCATGGAAAAGAGCATTCTGCGTACTTCAAAACATCTCTGGGTAAAAAGAGAAATACAGGTCTAGAAACAACAGGAGTGTGAATCAATTTATTTTTTAATGAATTATGAGTTTGTTTCCTGTAATCTACACAACACTGACGCCTTGGTGTCCGATGTGGCAAATTTTTTACATTAAAATAAATAATAATATAATATAGAGATATGTGATGACATCTGTACTTGTCTGTACTGTACTGTATCTGTACTGTATGACTATCATGTACTGTTTACTCACCCTCATGTTGTTTGCATACATGTAAGACTTGCTTTCTCTCTGGGTTTTCATTACAATACAGTTAAAATAAGCATCATTAGTATTTGTCCGGCTACAAAAAAAAAACACTATAAAGCAGACTTGTATTACATCTTATACGTTTTCAAGGCTATACAATAGCTTTGTGTGAGGAGCAAATTAACATGTAATTTGTTATTGACTGAAATCTTACCTTCTATCCTCTCAAATCTCATTCCAGACATTCAGAACAGTGCTAGTTTAGTATCAACTAAATCACATAAAAGATATCAGTATCAAGATACTGTTAAATGTTATAATTAGATTTGTTTTTTCATTTTAATTTAGTAGTTTTAGTAATTTTGTTGTGTTTTTGTCAGGGTTTATTTTTTCAAAAATAAATATGTCTGTATTTATTTTTTCTTTTCAGTTTTAGTTAATTTAGTACATCAAGTTAAACTAAATTAGTATAGCTTGTGTGTAGTAATTATCAGTTTGAAGTACTTTTTAGCTTTTAGTACTTTTGCTGCGTTTTCATTCGTAAATATTATGTATTAGTTGTAAAAAAAATGTTAATTAAAATGTCTAGTTCATCAGGATACATTGTATTGCAGTTTTTTTCAATTTTAACCTTGTAGTGTTTTTTGTATGGAAGCCTGTTTCCGCCACTGAAAAATTTGCATTTCATATATCTGCCCTCGAGAAAAAAAAGGCAGAAGTGTGAGATAAAAGAGCGACATTAACCATACCAATTTGTTTGTATAATTAATATAGGTGTGGCACGAAACAGGCGCCATGGGGTTGGTTATTGAGTATAATAAAGTATAAACTAAACGAACGTATGCAAAAGTTTTGCTAAAATAGTTTTTATATTACAAAAAAAAAATGTAAATAAATATAATATATTTTAATACCTTCAGATACAATAACAATCACAAAAATGATCGAGATTACTCACAATTTTTATTTAGTTATTTGGTACAGCACAATGCATAAATTCCAATGGTACCAGTCACTTTCATGATGCTTTTAAGGTGCCTATTCTACAGTTCATTTTTAGAACTCATGGGCCCTATATATTGTAGAACTCCACAAAAAATGGCATTTACATTGGGGGAAAAAAGTATTTAGTCAGCCAGCAATTGTGCAAGTTCTCCCACTTTAAAAAGATGAGAGAGGCCTGTAATTTTCATCATTGGTATACCTCAACTATGAGATACAAAATGAGAAAAAAAATCCAGAAATCACATTGTAGGATTTTTAAATAATTAATTCGTAAATTCCTCGGTAAAATAAGTATTAGGTCACCTACAAACAAGCAAGATTTCACAGACCTGTAACTTCTTCGTTAAGAGGCTCCTCTGTCCTCCACTCACTACCTGTATTAATGGCATCTGTTTGAAATCGTTATCAGTATAAAAGACACCTGTCCACAACCTCATACAGTCACACTCCAAACTCCACCATGACCAAAACCAAAGAGCTGTCAAAGGACACCAGAAAAAAAAAATTGTAGGCCTGCACCAGGCTGGGAAAACTGAATCTGCAATAGGTAAGCAGCTTGGTGTGAAGAAATCAACTTTGGGAGCAATTATTAGAAAATGGAAGATATACAAGACCACTGATAATCTCCCTTAATCTGGGGCTCCACGCAAGATCTCACCCCGTGGGGGTCAAAATGATCACAAGAACTGTGAGCAAAAATCCCCGAACCACACGGGGGGACCTAGTGAATGACCTGCAGAGAGCTGGACCAAAGTAACAAAGGCTACCATCAAATAACACACTGCGCCGCCAGGGACTCAAAACCTGCAGTGCCAGACATGTCCCCCTGCTTAAGCCAGAACATGTCCAGACCCGTCTGAAATTTGCTAGAGAGCATTTGGATGATCCAAAAGAGGATTGGGAGATCATCATAGTTGACAAATAATGAAAAACCAAATAGAACTGTATACTGGAGGATAATATTCACTCAACTTGTCCGTGTATATGACGGAGAAAAGCGATGCATGAGAAATTTGCCTCCCAAGAACACCAATAACCTACATGTGAAGCACTGGTTCAGTGGAAAATCATGCTTTGGGCTGTTTTTCAGCTACTGCAAAAGGGACCTTACAGACTAAGATAACCTTAACTCATAAACGAAATGTAAACAATGGCGCGCATGCTTCCGTGAGATTTTGAGTGAAAAAACCGTCACATCCCATCAGCAGTGCCTAAGAGATTGAACGTGCTGGGTTCTTTCAGCATTACAAGATACCTAAAAAAAACAAACCCCAACCTCCCCAGGCAACTCAAGGAGTGGCTCGTAGAAGCATTTCAAGGGTCCGGGCGTGCCTAGCCAGTCTCCAATCTCAAACTATCCCAATATAAAATCTTTGGCGGGAGTGACAAAATACCTGTGTTGCGCCGACTACAGCCCCAAACCAATATTACTGCTCTAGAGGAGATTTGCATGGAGGAATGGGCCAAAATACCATCAACAGTGTGTGAACCTTGTGAAGACTTACAGAAAACGTTTTGACCTCTGTCATTGCCAACAAAGTGTTTATAACAAAGTATTGAGATGAAATTTTTTTTTTTGACCAAATACTTATTTTCCACCATATTTGCAAATAAATTCTTTAAAAATCAAAAAATTTGATTTTCTGGATTTTTTTTTCTCATATTGTCTCTCATAGTTGAGGTATACCTAATATGAAAATTCATAGGCCTCTCTCATCTTTTTAAGTGGGAAAACTTGCACAATTGGTAGCTATGCCCTAAAGAATACTTATTTTTTCCCACCCCTGTATTCACTCTTCAAAGTGTCCTTGCTCAATGACACAACAAGAAATCCGCCAGAAGGAATCTCAGTTATCAGGGGGGGTGGACCACACAAGCTGCAACTTCAATAAGGCCCTCCCTGCTGCTTTCTGATGTGTAGCATTCCGTCACTTCATAGGCATCATAGGCACACCACACACACACCAGTGTGCGCGCCGCCCTTTTGCAGGATTGATTTTATACCAGTATTTTAAAAACACACACAACAGAATCCAGCTGAGCTTCAGTGAGAGTTTGCATTTCTGCTCACGCTCAGCTGCTTTGACACTGAGATATGAGTCCAGTCCCAGTATAGCACTCTCTCTTTGAACAAAGCATGCAAAAGAGTCTCCCAAATCTGTCTTGGTGTTGAGCCACACAAATAAAAGTAATATTTTGAGGGTATTACAGAGGTGTTTAATAGTGCCATAGTGGGTGTTCAACAAAGCTGTTGAAGCAAAATGCACAAGGTACGAAAATATCAGAAATCAAACAATTATCCATCATCTGGTAATTTTTGTCCATCTAGTGTATTTTTGTGTAGTATCTCTAGTTTATCTCACTGCAAAGAAAAGAAGTGCGCTTCATTGTACTGAATGTGCACTTGTAATGTACTTCAGATCATAAAAGTATATATATAAAAAAAAAAAACTGTACTTGCAGATAATATACACTGTAAAAAACATTCCGTAAAATTTACGGTAAAAAACCGGCAGCTGTGGTTGCTGGAATTTTACAGTAAAAAATAAAACGGTTAGGTTTTACGGTTTTAACTTAAATTTACAGTTAAATACCTTAATTTCATTAACTGATAAAATGTTAATATACCAAACTGTTGAAATACTGAAATCTGTTTTGTACCTTTGTTATACACTGATAACCACCAAATGCAGGAGGTGATGAGAAAGTCACATGATGAACCAAAGCCCATCACAAGCAGCTTTTAAATAATAACATGTATAGAGGGTGCACAGTGTCATTCACACAAACACTAAACACCATCACGGTAACACACATGAAACTGAAATAATGCAATAAACATTAATTTAACAACATTAGGTGTAACATACAACCCTAATATGCAAAACTGATAAGAAAAAACTAAGAATAAACAGTTATTTCAACGAAAAAACATTAAATGTGAAGTGTCATGCAGGGAATTCTGGTAATGTCAATTTACGGTTATTCACCGTAAATTATGCTTCCTTTTTCACTTCCAAAAACGGTATACTATCGTAAAATGAATGTCCAGTACATGTAATGTCCAATACAGTTTTTCACCGTATATAATAGGGGAATTTACCATTAACCATTTAACAGGTTTTTACCGTAGCATTTTTACAGTCTTTTACCGTTAAATTCACGGTCATTTTTTAATGGCAGCTTACTTGAAGAGATTAAATTTACATGAGGAGGGGTAGCACGTTTTTAAAAAGTGCAGGTCCATAATATTCCAGATAAAAGTGTCTGCTACATATTTTAACAATTGTTTGTTGTCTTGTATAGAAGACACTTTTTCCTGTTGACTACCAAGCATGTAAAGTGCCTCATTATAATTTTAACTGTAGTTATTTGATATTACATTTAAAGTATATTTTAAATCACATCTTCAATACAAACAGCTAGAAACTATGTAAAAACCAGCTAATACTATTAGTTCAAATGACTTTCCAAACTTGTATGGTTTTTCAGTTTCTGTTGAAAACAAAATGCAATTTTATTTCCTCCTTATTTGCATGGCGCTTTTCCATATAATGAACATGAATGAGCATTGCTGAGCTCAAGAAATGACAAAAATAACATTTAAGAATCATTGAAGACGTCTGCATGATTGCTCTGTGATTCAAGCCATTAGTCATCCTCATTATTCATCCCAGAATGTCCCCATGCAATGCATACATTCCAAGGAGCTGCATTAAGCAGACTTTCGGTGAACAGCTTAAATTTTCTATCTCTTCCTTATACAACTCTGAAAAGAACATGGAAAATGGTGCACAAATTATATGAACTGCTTTTTATCATTTTTGCTTGATGAGTTGGCGTTGACTTTCATCATTTACATGAAAGAAAGAAAATAGGAATAAATAACATTATCTTTTTTATTCAACGTTTCCTTTCAACTGGATTTGGCCAGATTTTCCAGCATGGTGAAGACTATGTATACATGGACACATTTTTGTGATCATCTGTGACACATTTAGAATTTCTCAATGCAACTGTTGAACATGTGCACGCTGTGTCTTCTTTTGTCTCGTTCAATGCAACACAGCAAGGCAAACCCGAAAATAGTCTCACATCTGAAAGAGAATGAAGAAACATTGCTGTGCTGATTGAACTAACTGCATGCACAATACAATGCTTATAAAACAACAACTGCTCTAACAAAAAAGCCCCTTCTTCAAAGTGCCCGTACACTTTTGTGTCCAAATGGAAGTGTTTTGTCTCTCATTTGCTTTGCCAAAAAATTATAAACACAGAAGTGCTTCAGACTAATGTGATGCATGACTCATGATCACCTCTTTGTGGCCCGCAGCATCTTTTCGGTGCCAGTGCTGAGATTACGTGGAGTCATTACATCGCTATCGCTGAGCTTTACACACAAACACAAAGCCACTCCAACAGATGTAGCGCTCAGCTTCTGCTCTCCATAACACAAACAACAAAAGTGGGAGTGTGAAAGTTTGAATTGTGAGGTGGCTTTGTGAAATAAGTTTGCAAATCTATCCAGGAGAAGGACAGTAGGGTTTTGCATTTATCAAAAGCATCTACACTGTAAAAAATGACTGTGAAAAATGCTACAGTAAAAACCTGGTAAATGGTTAATGGCAAATTCCCCTACTATATATGGTGAAAAACTGTATTGGACATTACATGTAGTTTTACGGTAGTATACCGTTTTTGGAAGTGAAAAAGACCATATCATTTAGAGTGAATAACCGTAAATTGACATTCCCAGAATTCCCTACGTTACAGTTAAAATGTGATGGGGTTTTTTTGTTGTTGAAAAAACTATGTTTCTTCTTAGTTTTTTCTTATCAGTTGTGTACATTAGGGTTGTATGTTACATGTAATGTTGTTAAATTAATGTTTATTGCATCATTTCAGTTTCATGTGTGTTACCATGATGGTGTTTAGTGTTTGTGTGAATGACACTGTGCACCTTCTACATAGCTGCTTGTGATGGGCTTTGGTTCATCATGTGACTTTCTCATCACCACCTGCATTTGGTGGTTATCAGTGTATAACAAATGTACAAAACAGATTTCAGTACTTCAATAGGTTGGTATATTAACATTATATCAGTTAATGAAATTATGGTATTTAACTGTAAATTGAAATTAAAACCGGTAAATTAAAACCGTTCTTTTACGGTAAAATTCCGACAAACACAGCGGCTGGATTTTTACCATAAATTTTACGGAATTTATTTTTACAGTGTAGTCAAAGTTGAATGTGTATTGTAGGAAAACATTCATAAATATCCAATGGCTCTGAGAAAAAACTGATGTCAAATAACAGTTTGTTTGCTAATAAAAAGACACCATTAATTATACACACAAACAGATCAATAATTTCAGCACCTGTGTTTAACATTCCTAAGAATATGTATTTTTTTCCCGCTACCTCCAAATTTGTAACTTTGTGCATGTTCTCCATTTGATCATTTACTGGAGGACCCTCCAAGATGGAAAGGCATTATATCGACACTTTACTGTAAAATTTTGGCCCCACTCTATACATCCCTTTCCCAAATAAAAACTTTGTGGGAAGACAATTTAGAAATGCTTATTTCAGATGAGGACTGGGAATCAGTCTTATATAGAATAAACAAGTCTTCAGTCTGTGCAAGACATGGACATCTGCAGTGCAAAATTGTACACCGTGTACAATGGATAAAGTTGAAACTATCTAAGCACTTTCAGCATATAAATCCTGCCTGTGATTGCTGTAGATATATCCCAGCCTCTCAAGCACATGTTTTGGTCCTGTATAAAGCTTAGGGGCTTCTGGTCCACTGTTTTTGAGACTGCCTTTGGTTTCTTAGGTAAATCGATCTCCACTTGCCCATTGATAGCCATTTCTGGAATTACTCCCATATCATATAATCTTACAAAGATACAATCTGATTGTATAGCTTTTATCATGCTCCTAGCCAAACGACTAATATTGCTGAAGTGGAAGGATCAGAGGTCTCCAACTCCAACAAAATGGATTCGTAATAGAGCCCGACCGATATGGGTTTTTTGGGGCCGATACCGATACAAATATTAGGGAGTAAAAAGGCCGGATTTGATATATTCAAGGATCATTCCACTTTCAGTACTTACAACACCATTTCAAGCATTTTATCTGCGTTATATTTTCTGTAAAAAGTACACATTCATATCGGCGCTAATATTCGACCGATCCGATGTATATTGGCGACAGAGCAGGCTCATATCGGCCGATAAAGCGGCAAAATACGAATATTGTATCGTTAGCTCTAATGCATACTGACACCATCTTTTTTGGAGAAAATTAAACATTCTATAAGAGGCTCATCTAACCAGTTTAATAAAGCTTGGGGCCCATTCAAGCAATATGGTCTGGACATGTTCATTATCGGACATAGAACTGAAATGTTCATACTGATTTTCATTGTTTTTCCTGAGCCAGCTTTTTTTTCCCCCCTTCTTAACCATTTACATTATTTTTTTTTTTATAATCTAATATTCTTCTTTATTATCATATTATTATTTATCTCGTGTATTAAGTTTACTTGTCTTTTGTCTGCTTAGTTTTTCTCTTTGATTATTGTCCTAAACCATAAATAAAAAACAAAAAAACAGATTCATTAAGATATTTTGCATGGCTAGCCCTCGCACAGCTGCACACACGCAGGAAAAACGACTACATTTAAAAGTACAACTCAACATTTTTAAAAATGTTTTTGAAAGAAGTCTATTATACTCACCAAGGCTGCATATATTTGATCAAAAATACAGGAAACGTTTAATATTGTGAACATCTTATTACAATTTAAAAGAAATGGTTTCTATTTGAATATATTTTTAAAATGTAATTTTTCCTGTGATGACAATGCTGCATTTTCAGTCTTTACTCCAGTCTTCAGTGTTACATGAAATCATTCTAATATGCTGATCTGCAGCCCAATTATTCAGTTATCAATTATTATTGGTGCTAAATTGTTCTTATTATCAGTGTTGAAAATGATCAATGTTTTTCTGCTAAATACTTATCTATGTCACAATTAAATTTTTTAAATTGTAATTTTTCACAATATTACTGTTTTTTTATTGTATTTTTGATCAAATAATGCAGCTTTGGTGATCATAAGTGACTTCCTTCAAACATTTTAAAACATATGTAAGGATGGTGATTGTATTGCTTTAACAACAAACTGTTTGAAAAATTAACTAAATTGATCTCCTCAAGGTAAAATGAAAAAATTCTAACATCATTTTTTTGTATCTGCATTGTATTTATTTTAACAATAGAGAAAATTGCGCTGTGTGTGTGGCTAGTGCATTGCGACCGTTAGGTTAATTCCTTTCTTTTTTTCGCTTTTTCCACCCTCATGACTTCATAACATATTCAACAAATGCACCATAAACACCATAGGGCTCTGACCGATATTTCGTTTGCTTTTGTCGTATAAAAAGGAAATCAATAGAAGGATATACATTCCTTGCAGTATTATATAAATTATAACAACACACAAACACACCACACACAATATATATATATATATAAGTATATATATATATATGTGTATGTATTCGCATACTATTCTCTATAAATATAGAAAGGGCACGAGAGATATTTGTGGAAGCTATTCCTAGTACTTCCTGTCCCTCAAAGGACTGAATGTGAATCAATGATTTGCTACTGTGACAAAGAGTGTGTTGAGTATGAGAGAGAGGGTGGTGTATGAAGTGAGCCAAACATTATTATCATAATTTCCTCTCATGGATAGCAATGGACTTGTTTACACTGTGTCCCAAACAGATAATTCCCATCAACAAATAATCTCTCAATATTGTAAGCGAAAATGCTGGGATGGCAAACGATCACAGCCAATTGGAACACATTTTGAGATTTCAGTATGGAAGAGATACTGCAAAAATGTTTACATTTTACATACATTTATATAAATGAGATTGCCATGTTCCTGTAGTTCAACTTATGGAGCTTAACTAGCAATATGAAGGTCATGGGTTCAATTCCCAGTGAATGCATGTACTGACAAATTACCATAAGTCACTTTGGATAAAAGTGGATGTCAAATTCATAAATGCACATAACATTTTATTTGATTTATCAGGGTCGCCGCAACTATGTTTTGTCGCGTTACACAATAGCCAATTTTTTGTTAAAGGAGAGCACCATTTGCATGGGGGGGCAATTGGTGTTTAGCTGAAACTGCAGATAGCATCACCGACCTGCTTTAAATGCCGCGAGGCTAAGCAGCATTTGCTTAATGTACAATTACTAGGGGCATTTGTATGATTGGACAATAATCCCCGGCCATCACAGCAAATGGCCTGTGGAGGTTTTATTTTTAGGTGTATTTGAGAATCATATCGGAGGTTTTAGTCGAAGCGGACACGAAATGAAAACGGGAGAAACGACACCTTTTGTTTGCCTGTTCTTTCAATCTACTTCAACTAGAAAATACCACAGTGCAAAAAAATTTATTTCTGTGTTGTTTTCCAGTTCAAATATCTAACCATTCTTAAATCTGAATTTACTTGAGAAGTAAAATTATGTATCTAAAATGTATGTCTCTAAAAATATATCTCTAAGAAATATTTACAAATTTGGGAAATTTATGCTTAAAATAAGACAAAATATCTGTCAGTGGGTTCAGAAAAATAATCATGCTTTCCTTTTGAATTAAGTTTATTTTTCTTACCCCACTGGCAAATTTTAATTAACTTTCCAATTTTTAAAGTCGTTAGCTTCTTCAGTAATTGAGGACATAGAAGACATGGTTAAGGTTATGTTGTGTAATACAAAATACATACAAAAATATGCAGTATCATGTATGCTGATGCGATTTAAGTGGGGCACGAATGGTAATGTTAAAATTTCAACACATATGGTAGAGTTAAGGTCTAAGAGGTTTTTCAAATCATGACTGTGGGGTGATTTGTGGTGGGGGGTAAGAAGTTAATATTCATGAAAGAAAATGGATTATCACAACAAGAGACAAGGACTAACAGCATGTGTAACCGACGAAATGAGGAAAGACGGAGATGTGGCAAATCATTGTTACTCAAAACCCACATTTATCAGGGGGAGGGCCGAGTAATCGCGTTAGAAAAGAAACCAGATTATTAAAATGTGAGAGGGTTTCACGATGTGCGTATGAAACGATGTTCCATTAGTCAGTTAAAGATAGGGGTCGAAAGCCAATAGTCGTTGTGACCATATGAGACAATAGTGGGGTGGCTTATTACAACCAATATTCAGGAAAAAAAAACGGTGATTTTTAGCCGTCTCCCTGGAAGTCAGCAATAAAAATAAAAAACGGAACCCCAGAGACCTTGGAAAAACCCGTAAAAAAAGAAAAAGACCATGAGTCCATAATAGTTCCGTCAAAAAATCCATATTGATCAACCAATAATCATAAAAAAAGTCCTGACTGAGGACTTTTACTGGAAAGTCATCCAAATAAAATAAAACCTAAAGGTCATTTGAACCCAATGAGACCATAATAGTTAAATCTAAAAACCATATTTATCAGTCAATAATCATAAAATAATTTTAATGAAACCCAAAAGTAATTTGGACCAGATAACACAATGAGACCATAATAATTTAATCGAAAAACCCATATTGATCAACCAATAATCATAAAAAAGCCCTGATTTTAGTCTCCTACTAGAAAGTCATCCAAAAAAAATTCAACCTAAAGGTCATTTGGATCAAATGAGACCACGATAATTTAATTGAAAACCCATATTGATCAACCAATAATCATAAAAAAGCCCTGATTTTAGGCTTCTACTGAAAAGTCATTAAAAAAAGACCATGAGGAGATGTTTGGACCATACTGAGGGATAGGAGAGGCTTTTATGGGAGGTTTTTGGGGAGAATTTTACATTGTTTTGGTGGCTTCTACTGCAACCGTTCATTGTTGTACATTATAAGGGGTCAACAGGGAGACTAACCTGCTCCGAGAGGTTTTTGGAGCGCAGAAAGAAGCCGAGCAGACATCCGATAACAACGGCCAACACCGAGAGGATGAGCAGGCCGTTCTGCTTACAGACCCCTTTCACTCGCACCCAAACTGCATCCAGCGCCACAGCCATCGTGTGTCCCACGTCCACAAGACACCAGCCACACTAGCAGATCTCCATATATCCACCGCCCAGACCCAGATGGGAGAACGACCCACGCAGATGGACGAGAAAGAATGGACTGATGGATAACAACGTGCAGATAATAAGTGCGGGTTTTGCTCAGGATCTGGAGAAAACACTCATACTCTCTTTCTTACTCGGCTGCACCAGGACTGAGTCGATGTGACGTGGAGACTGGAGTCAGTGACTCTTCTCTGTTATAGGGCGTTCGTGGCGCAGGGGCGGGGTGTGCGAGGGGTGTGTGTTGTGCAGTCCATGGAGGGGGTACTTAGGACAGCGCTGCTCCGTGACGAGTCAAAGTGCCCACCTTCCAGCGCCGCCAGAGAGAGCAGGCGGCACGAGTTAGTGGGGGTATGGGGACGGATAAAGACAACAATTACGGTGTGGAGGCGACATACCTGAGACAAGAAGCTGTCCATTAATTAAATGATGCGAAGTTTTGTAAGGCACGCGGGTGAAGGAGAGAGGGGGGGGCCTGATCGTCCGGGGAGGGAGGTCATCTGGGCCAGTCTGGATAAAAAAAGTGATCTGCTGCTATGGTTAATTTTACTGAAGTGCATAGGGCGAGGGGGGCAGGGAGAGGGGGGTTATCTTTGATCTTTCCCATCTAAGATATAGATGTGGATGCAAGGGGCGGACGATAAGGCAGAAGGAAGAAGGGAGGAAAAAAGGGGGGGGGGGGGGGAAGATGGTGAGGCGGCGGCATGGGAAGAGCTAAACAGGGAAGCAGAGAGAAGAGTGGGGGGGACGGGTGCCGTGGTGCGGAAAAGGGCGGGCGAATCTCTTTGTCTGGGGGAAAGAGTGTGCTATGAAGGGGGTAGATGAAAAGACCAGTGTGGGGTGGACACAAGAGCACAGCACTGGTAGGGGACTCTGCAAAAACAAAAATTACAAGGTATGGAGGGTGAACGTTGTGGAACAGAATAGATAAAGAAAGATGGGTCTAAAAAAAAAAACGGTGGGGAAGAAAAAAAGGTTCAAGGGGGTGGTTAAGGGAGTAAAATCAGAAGAATATAACAAGAGAAGGGAAATGTCGCAAGGGGGGGGGCAGGAGGTATTAGGGGCTTGAACACCGGTGGAAGGACCAAGATACGTTGTAGCTGGAGTTTCAATGAAAAGGGTGCTCAGGGCGAGGACAAGAGGGGCGTGGAAACCGGCGAGCCAACGGGAAAAGAGAGGCACGGGGCGGCAAAAAGTGACAAATGGCAACGAAAAAAAAAATCGAACACAAAGGACGAACGAATGGCGATGGCAGCACTGAAACGGAGAAGACGGAAATTCAATTGTGCATCATACAAGAAATGACATGATGCTAAGAAACTTATTAAGTATACAAATGTACACATATACTAGTATATTTAATATAGAGTACTGTATTTTTCTAAAATAAGATTGAATACACAGACTTATTCTTGTTTATTAAAACTTTAAAATTTACCAACCTTTTTATACAAATAAACAATCAAAAGCCCAAATGCCACCAAAATATCTCTATTATGAACCCCAATGTGTACCTCTGCCAAGTCCGTTATTCTTTCCATATGAACTCAAGCCTCCCAGCTCGCTGACATCTCCCCCCCCCGTCCCCCCCCTCATCCCCTCCTCTCTCCCTCCTCATTCACATTATCCACCCGCTGCCGCTACCGTCCTCCCTCTGTCTTCCTCTCCGCCTCCCCTGCTCCCCCTCCCTGGTTCCGTCGCTCCGCCTCTCCCCCCCCCTCCCGCGCTTTTCCATCCTTGGCGCCCTCGCGCTTCGTAACTCTGCTAGAGTCATCTTGCCTTCCTATTCTTCTTCCACCCCTTCCTGAGCCCTCTTGAGGGCAGAAGGATTCTAGAGAAAGTGTCCCTGGAATCCCATCTCCCTGAGTAAAACTAACACAAGGTCATGCGACTTAGTAATCTCCAATTCTGACATTTTTTGCTCGCAATTGAAGTGTACATCTCACAATTTTTACATGTGCTATAACCTTGCAGTTCGAGAAATAAGTCCTCTTTTTTACCTTTAAAAACCTTTATTGTGAGATATACATATTGTTGATTGTTAAAATCTTTCTAAAGAAAGTCTTGAAAAGATGTGGGATAATAACCTTGTCAGTTGCAAGAAAAGAAGTCAAATTGCCCGTTTAATTCTTTCAATTCGACCTTTTCCCACTCAACTTCAATATATAAACTCACAGTTTGACTTCTTTCTCGCAATTGCAAGTTTATATCGCACATTCGACTTTTCTCCTCCCTCGCAATTCTGATACAATTTCAGAATTTTCAGATGCTTAAGTTGCAATCTTGACGGACGTTTGAGTTTATATCTAGCTATTCTGACTCTTTTTCGTGCAATATGCGAGCTTAAATTGGTCATGAACTGAGAAACCAAAATTGTCGTGATCTTTTGACATATACTGTAAGAGGTCATTGAACTATCCATCTTTTTTTTTTCAATGCGGAAGTAACCTATGGGTGCGACTGCCGATTCATTGCTGGCCTCTATCGGTAAATTAATAATGAGAAGAATAACAACATGCAGTAAACGGTAAAACTGTTTGCACTACAAACCAGCGTGTTCATAATTAAGATAATACATTAAAATATTATGGTAAGACACACCAATTTTCAATATCAAGCAGCAAAACGAACTGTTTTGTTCAGCTAAATATAGCTGGACGGAGTGGACGCAGATGAGCCAGACCCATAGAGTTTACAAATGGCCGTGCCCATTTTTACGGCAAGAAAAAGGTGGATAAAAACATACTGTAAAAAACATACACACACTGCCCAGAGAGCCATTAAGCTGTGTATTTTTGTAACGAAAAGATGAAACGTGTGCCGATTGTGGTCATATTCAGATCAAAATATGTTCTATAATGGTGTGCTTGAAACTCCATAAACTTGGGATAATAAAAGGTTGAAGTGTAATTTCTGCACCATTAGTAGCACCAAATTGAAATCGAAAAAATAATAATTGTTTCCAAACAGGTTGCTCAAGCACATGCTGAATGTGCACCTACGATGCTTCTGTGTAACAGAACTATGAATCTAAACAGAGAGATTTCTGGGTTACTATTGTATATCTTTTTATGATGGCCTGTTGTTCTCTCCACTATTGTAGGTTGCTTCATATTTCCATTAATGAATTATAAATGTTTTAATTTTTTTTTTAAACTGAACATCATGAAAGATTCAGTTCATTATAGTATACTCAAAAATAAATATTTATTCTCCCTCATGTCAAACCTGTATTACTTTCTTTCATCGGTCATACACAAAAGGCTGTGAAAAAGCTGTCTCCAAAATGCTCCAAAAATGACATTCTGAAATGCAGAAAAGCTTTTTGGGTGTTTGTGTAGTTAATATTATTAGCTTTACTCAAAAACAACACTAGTCTAACGAGATATCCTCATTTAGATGTGGACACCCTTGTTTGTGTGCCGAGTTTCCACTGTTGTGATCCATAAAAAAAGAACAGAAGGAAACAGAAATGTCAAATTTGGTTAATGCATTACATTAGAGCTGATGCAATGAGAAAAGGGAGATTCAAACGTTTCTGCTGCCATACGGGCTTCTTTACTCATTTTGTCTGGCTCAACCAGTCAATGGTGCAGTGCAAATAGCCATTGCCAACAAGATGGGCTGTTTGCACTCAGTGCAAATATACACTCTGAATCCTAAATTGCAAAAAAATTCCAAGTCTAAAGCCTAGAACTATTCTGCCATACCTGCACGTTTTTGTACTTTTTAAAGCCTCGAAAGTCCAAAACTATACCAGCTGTACATATTTAGTTTTGACAAACTGATGCCTGAAATCTACATATATGGAAGAGGTTGATGTTCTTGTTTGATGAAAGGCACAAAGGGAGAGATTTTCAGGCCATGGCGAAAACTCTGATATGAGACTTGTGCATCATGCGTCGTGTTTTAGTCAGGATAGCCGCCAGCAGATGTTTACCAGTAGAGTAATCCGACTCAGTCCGGCCGTCCCACATGCACACACACTGAGATAGACCTCTCCTTACCTCTGCATGTACCCACCATTGCGACACACACCGGACATGACCTCTTTAACGGGCTTCTGTCTGTGTTTTAGGGTTATTTTTCAAGTATAGAAAAAATCTAAACAGTATGACTGAGTGTGCAGGGTTGCGTGCGCACATGCGATTATATGTGCAATTTTGTGTGTTCGGTTTTGTCTCGTCATCCCTCACGTCACATGTTTGCCCAGACTCCATGCTCAGTAATCCCACTCTTTTGCCAATATTTCTGCTCAATCTGGTTTCATCAGGTCAGGATTAGCAAAGATTAGTCAGATGCCCAGCCGCTGGTGTGCACATTCACTCATTCATTAATTATGTTAGTGTTTCTGTTATTAGAATGGTAGCACATCACGTTTCAGTTTATATATTTTTCAACTCCAAACCATATGTATTAAACTTTGGTGTGTAACTTAACATGCACCGTTTGTGTTCCAGATACGAACAGGACTTTGACTTGGTGGAGAAAACTGGTAAATTCCATTGACTTATATTGAAATAGGGATTCAATCCAAAGAGTATCTAGAGACCAAAATAGACTTGGTTCACCA
Source organism: Sinocyclocheilus anophthalmus (assembly GCA_018155175.1). Classification (NCBI taxonomy): domain Eukaryota; kingdom Metazoa; phylum Chordata; class Actinopteri; order Cypriniformes; family Cyprinidae; genus Sinocyclocheilus; species Sinocyclocheilus anophthalmus. Next base: position 32,402 of record JADLZN010004020.1, on the reverse strand, counting down.
CCTGGAGAACCAACTGTTTTGGTCCGTAATTTTAAAATTGTGCTAATGCTGTCTGAATATGTGTCTGGCTTTTGGGAAATAATAGCCATGACAGATGAAGTATTATCTGTCATTCAAGCAGATAATTTTGCATGACGGATAGTGAAGAAACTCACCACAGGAGGAGGTTTGCAACATGGGGATTGGACACAATTGTTCATCGTCAAAGCTAATACTTCCGCTAGAAAAGAGGCTTAGCCTGGACAAATTGGTGAGTAGGAAACTAATTCTCAAAATTACCAAATTTTCCTGGTCCTTTTTAACACTACGATCATTACACATTGCCTCAGGACAACAAAAGAGTGACAGGAAACTACAAGGGAGAGAAAATGGGTTCGGGAACTAATCCAACACAAGGCTAACTACTGAATTTGAATTGAATTAGGCAGATGCAGAATTGACATTATACGGATGTGGAATTAATATAAAATGGAATGGCACTATATAGTGTTTAAATGTAGTAATTATTTTAGCTTAGTCATAAAACTGGCATTGGACTAATAAAATTCCTCTGTTGTGTGACTGTTTCTTTGAAGTGCAGGTCAGTAAATTCCTCTTCCTCTCATTCTGTGTGCATGGACAATTCAGTTCATTCAAATCTTTGCCCACCCTTGATGAGCATTACAGCTCAGTATATCAGGAATTTATGCATTAACCACTTCTTAACTAGCCTTCTAGACAAGGTAGTTCATTATACACAATCAACAGTCCATATCACTACTTAAGTATTGGACATTCTCATACTAAAAGAAATTTAAGACTACTTGTATGGTACTGCAAAAATTTTGAACATTTTCCCCCCAGGCTCTATGCAAATCAAAGTCATACTGTTAATCCAATTTAGCCCACTGCAAAAAGACTGGCAGGGTGTTAATTTCTGAAAAGCTCAATGTGTCAGATTTTAATGAACATTTAATTTCATACAGATTCTGGATTTTTAAATCACTTGAACAATTTTTTCAGTCCTTCATGTAAAAGATTCAAATTAAAAAAATATGTCATAACTGAAGAGTAAAGATCTGTAATCCAGTTACTTTGGTGGAGATTCTAATACTAAAACTTTGAAAAGTAAATACATGTTATTGAACAACTGGTTGCATGTGCATTTGATATAAAATAACTGAAATGGGTTGCTAGAGAATTACACGTTGGGGAATGTAATGGTGGGTGTTCATATGAAATGTCTTGAGATTACCTTGAACAGATGGTGGCATCGGTCAGCACTTTGAATAGCTCTGCAATACACCGTAACATATCATTAGACCGTTAGCATCTCACTCAAAAATGACCAGAGAGCTTCTATATTTTTCCTATTTAAAACTTGACTCTTCTGTAGTTGCATCGTGTACTAAGACCGACGGAAAATGAAAAGTTGTGAGGCCGATATGGCTAGGAACTATACTCTCATTCCGGCGTAATAATCAAGGAACTGCTGCGGACGTGACATGGGGACAGCCGGCGCAGAATTACGCAGCACCTGAAAATAGGCTTATTGGAAGTTACCTAGCTGGGGACCTCAATTATCTTGACGACTGGCTCATACTCGCACAGTCTCGTGATCAGTTGTGTGCACACAGGGACCTGGTGCTCAGACACCTCAGACAGTTGGGTCTTCGGGTCAACTGGGAAAAGTGCAAACTCGTACCAATGCAGAGGATCTCTTTTCTCGGTATGGAGTTGGAGTCGGTCAGCCAGACAGCACGCCTCACCCAGAAACATGCTCAGTCGGTGCTGAACTGCCTAAAGACTTTATCAGGCAGGACAGCGGCCCCACTGAAATTCTTTCAGAGGCTCCTAAGGCATTATTGGGCTGCAGCTGCGGCTAGGTTAGAGTCGCTCGAGTCGGTCATATGGAGGACCGCTTCAGCACTGGCCCATGGCCGGAGTCCGAGGTGGGCGTGGGAGGCAGGAGAGTACTCACCAGGTTCAGATTACACCAGAACCTTCAGCCCGTGGTCAGATCCCTCGTTCCTTCTGGCAGGAGTGCCCCTGAAACAGGTATCCAGGCATGATGTGATTTTCACAGATGCCTCAGCATACATAACTCAGGTTACATACATAACCGAGACGTTTCATTAACTATAGTAATTGGACTATTACGAATTCCATCTTGCAAATAATAAACGAAAATAGCGGAATTAACACCACACAAAACATTTGTTGCAATACTTAGCTTAAGTAGTTATCCCATCATTTACCGCTGTCATGTTCTCTTTCTTCCTCTTCTGCTTTTTCCGTTATGGCCTACAGACGTCTCTCCTGTTTAAATTAGCAAATGCACGAGTAAGCACTGTGTCAGTTTGAAAACAGCAGCGAGGCAATCACGAGGAAAAAGGGGGATGAAACACCCCCTGCCTCCATGTTCTATTGAATAACATGATTAATTGTTCCGATTGTCAACAATTGGTACAGCAGTGATCTCGGTGGCCACCCCGCCCAATTGCCTTGCCTGAGGAGTAGAAGCCTGTGTGTCAACATCTCTCAAGAGGCTCAATCACTTCACTCAACGCCTACCGGTGTAGGAACATGGTGTTAATATCTGCCTTTTCGGCCGACTTCCCTACACACAATATTGCATTTTTGTATGCTTTTCTTAGGTTCATCCATGCAATGCACTCACCGTTGCCCTGGGGGTGATTGTGGTGGAGTAGTAGTTTGGTCTTTCTCTTTGTTTCGCGCGTTGCGTCTGGCAGGCAGGTTGCGACTTTAAAGATGGAGTGAATCTGAACGCACGGTAAGAGAGTTCGAAGCGGGATGAAGGTCCCATGGAGGAAACATTCTTATGATAGCGCTCCGAGCGGAGTGAGCAGCTATGAGTGTGCACACAACAAAAAAACGAGATGTTACCTGTCTGACATACCTCTGTTGGGTAGATGATAAGGGACTTAGTGGTCATTTTTCTGGATGGGGAGGCGGTTGGCTATAGAGGCATCGCTCTGGTTGAGGTGAGAGGACTCTGTCATGTTACTGTGGGCAACACTGCAGCGGACTTCAGGTAATCTGATTCTTACAGTTGTCTTTAGTGAAAAAAACAAATGTGCAGCCTCCAGGATTCAAAGAGCTGGTTTGTAAACCACAAGAACAATCCAGGAGCCAACTCCACTCTTTGATCACAAAACAGCTGGTTCTCGAGCATAGGGTAATAGGCTCTGCGTATGTTCGAAGAAGACAACTGAAGAGTTACGGGTAAAAAAATAACAATTATAGTAGCACAGACTTTGACAAACACACGTACATAAAAGCATACATTGTTTTTCCAACAGACGACACAGAGGCAAGTGCTTGGCTAACAGCTGACAACCAAATGGGGAAGCAGGAAGAAACTGTGAAATCACAGTGTTTCTGCTAAGAACATTCACTGTAAAAAAAATGCCGTCACATTACGGTAAAAAACGGCGCTGTGAGTTACCGGAATTGTTACCGTAAAAAATACGAGTAGCAAGTTTTAGGTTTATGATTTAACCTTAAATTACAGTTAATACGTAATTGCTAACTGATGTAATGATTATTACAACCTATGAAGTACGAAATCTGTTGGGACCTTGGTAATATACGATACACAACAAAATGGCAGGTGGTGAGGAGGAAAGTCCACCATGTGAACCAAAGCATCACAAGCAGCTTTAAATAATAAATATATAAAGGGAAACAGGTGTCATTCACGCAAACACTAAACCCCATCACGGTGACATACATGATACTGAAATGATGCAATAAACATTCATTTAACATCATTAGATGTAAGATTAAACCCTAATATACACAACTGATAAGAAAAAACTAAGAAGAAACAAAGTTATTTCAACAAAAAAAACATCAAATTTGAAATGTAACACAGGAAATTCTGGGATATTCACTGTAAATTATACAGTATTTTTCATCAAAAACGTATACTATCGTTAAACTTTATATTACGTCCAATGACATGTAAAGAAGACAGTTTTTCACCGTATATAGTAGGGGTATTTACTGTTAACCATTTAACAGGTTTTTTTCTGTAGCATTTTTACAGTCTTTTACCGTTAAATTCACAGTCATTTTTTACAGTGTTCTCTCTGCATGCATGAGAGGTAGAGAATCGCCAAACATCCAAACAAACTACCCTGCATTTCTTTTCTTTATCAGGATTTAATCGAATGCGTTTCTGCAACAGTGTTAGCAAATTGTAAGAGGAAATGAATCGTGTAATATTATGAGAGAAAAATGCAGTTTGACACTTCAAGGGTGCGCTGACATTCTTCTTTGTGCTTTTAAGCCTGTAGAGCAGCTAAAAAAAACTATACGAATATGTTCACATGTAAATATTTCATAATGGTATCATAAACACCACAACATTAACAGTTAAAAATACTGTACAGACATCTTCATTTATATATAATTTACTTTTTTAATGTTATTGATTTTTTTTTTTTAATGTAATTAATTTAATGGATAAAAGGTTTTCTGTGGACATAGCATACAGGGGATGAAAAGGGGAGAAAGTGAGAGTGGATACAAGAGAGCGACGAAGTGTGTGTGAGAGAGAGAGAGAGAGAGAGAGAGAGAGAGAGAGAGAGTAGATAAAGCTCTCAGCATCTCACGTTCAGATGTTCGTGAGTGTTGCGCGGTCGTCACATCACTGTTTACTCTTACTGGACTGTACCTCTCAGCTGACTAATGAAGCTCCGGAGGAAGTGATAAGGGTCTTCAGGCTTTACCAGGTGGCGGGTTGAGGGTTCGAGTCGTGGGCAGCATGAGCGCGGATTGCGCGGGATATTACAGCACGGAGAACGTGTTTGTCAGCGGCTTCACGTGCCCCAAGACCGACAACGACGCGCGCGCGATCTTCTGCTGCGGGTTCAGTGACGTCAAATACTGCTGCGACGATCCCAACAGCTTTTTCCCTTATGAGTATGGATATATGTGGTGGCTCAGGTACGACACCGATATTGTATGTACCATTTGTCATGCATCCCTAATTTAAAATAATTCGGCTTTTCTACTGTATATATGGCAGGCTAACTGTTGTTTTCGACTAATTAGGCTACTATTTTTGCTGCAGTTGGTGGCAACTTTCTAGTCACCGTCATAAAAACGTAAAAATGATACTGATATTGTGTGAATCTACTTATCATGATGAATTCTTTACAAAAGACTTTTATCATCTTATCGTATCTTTATACAAACAACAACTAAAAGGATTGTTCTCTCAAATTTATTTTCATTCTCCATGCACAAAATTGAATTTTGCTCACCATAATGCAGGTCATTCAGAACTTTAACTAGTTTAATTATTTTGTTGAGCAAATAAGATGATGTTTTTTTTTTTATGTTAATACGCTGTGTTTGTATTGTATGTACAGTATCTCAGGGGATCAAAGTGTCTGAGGTTCTTCCAGCCTTACAGTATCAGTGTTGGGGAAAGTTACTTCTAAAAGTAATGCATTACAAGATTGCGTTACTCCATAAAAAAAAGTAACTAATTACGTTACTTAGTTACTTTTTATGGAAAGTAATGCGTTACGTTACTTTCGCTTTACTTTTATTTGGAAAAGGCTTGCTTGTTTGTTTTTAAAATTAAAAAGTTATATTTTTGGCAAATATAAAAGCCTTTTCACACCAAAAGTGAAATGAATAAGCCTCAGGCTGAAGGGAAAGTACATTTACGTCCGTACAGTAGAACACAGAAGAAGAAATCTCAACACACTTCAGCAATAAAAACAGATAAGCGTGGATGGAAGAGCACAAGTGTTGTCTCTTAGAGTAGAATTGTGTATTCCGTACAGTTGAACTGGACATAACTCGAGTTAAGTAGAATGGATTGCCGCGACAGAGAATAGCATACAGCATATGTGTGTTTAAAAATTTAAATAGTGCAGGTTGCGTCATATGTGTCTGAGTTGCATTCTGTTCATTTGGCGAATACGGAATCACTTGTGAGTGAGATGAATTAATGCATATTCATATTTATTTTAGAACTACAGTAACATCTTCTGATTTCTGTCACCATGGCGACACCAGAGCTGTCAATCAAAACATTGGAAAAAGACTTGCGTGTATGCAAAGGTAACTCATATTTCTTGTAAATTAACAAATAATGCGTTAAATTTCCTAGTTACGTGTGGAAAAATAGTAATCTGATTACGTGAACTCGGAGTACTTGTAATGCGTTACCCCCAACACTGTACAGCATTAACTTTTGTTATACAAAGATAGGCTAATATAATCTTTTGAGAAAGGAAAACATAAAATGCAGTGTTTCTCAGAGCTAAACAAGGCGCAAAACCAAACAGATCTTCACAAGACTCACACAAATGTTTTTAATGCAACTGTTCACAATGAACATATCGTAGTGTGAAAAGGGAAGTTTTAGAGCACAAAAACCAATTAAAACATTATACCCTTGATGAAATTTTAGAGAAGACTTGTATTTTGCCTCGTTCGACAGGTTCAATGGATATGTTTTGCCAAACGGCTGTTTACATTATTTTACTGAAGAAAAAAAAAACACAAGGATTTTCAGACAATATGTGCTCTAGCTTTACAACATAATCGAAATTGGACATGAAATCTTTGTCGGGAAAACAAGCTTAGGGTCTATTGATTGATTGGAGATGGACAAGGTTGAAGAAATGAATACAGTCTTTCTAGTACAACGCATAACACAACAGATGTTCACAAGAAATATGCAAAAGGAAAAAGAACAGCAAAATAGAATAAAATAAATTGTGCTGAGACATTGTGTAATATACTCAGAATTGTTCAACAGGGAACAGGTTTAATTGTTGGTTGATCAGAGGAAGGGTCACAGGGTACAACAAGAGGTTTCTTCATCAAGGTTCATCATCAATTATTTGATGAGGCATTAACCTCAGCGGATAGCTTTAGTCAAGTGGTATGATCAAATACTTGAGTCTTAATCAAGTGCTAATTTGATGAACACTTTACGCACAGTAACCTATAATGATCTCACAAGACTTGAATAAAGATGCTCTCATGAAACAAGGGTCTATTTAATGGTATTATCTCCAGAGCATTGATTGAGAGATTAAACTGAAATTAAATGACTAATTAATTAACGCAAATTGTTGCGCTTATCAGTGCCATCATGTGTAATCAGAATAAAACATTAAAGATTCAAGAACGGCATAATTTGTGTACATTGTGCATAGATCCATTCTTATGTAAATTGTTGCAGTAAGGCAGAAATGTGTGGTTCTTGAAAATTCTGATGAATTCTGATGATAAGGGCAACAATTTGCATTCATTATAAATATTTGGCTGAACTTTAGTTGAATACTTGCCAAAACAAATGCAAATCACAACACCTGGCTGTTATAAACCATGCCGGTGTTAATTAGTTTTACTGGGTGATCACGGAGGAGAGTTTATTTTTGCTCGGAGGTTGATCTTAGCTATTCAGACTAAATGCATTATCACTTAGGTTTGTTGAAGTGTAAATTTAGTCTCAGATATGTCTCTCAAAGTTCCTTTAAAGAAATAAAAGGGATTTTTTTTTACATATACAGAGAATAAATGAATTTGGAGAGCAGATAATTTAGAATTTGATGAGAAATGGTGGTGTTCAGGTTAAGATGTTTGATTGCAGATTTTAAAGTTTTGAGAATGGATTTGACGTTTTGACTCCTAATGAAAACGTCAAGAAATTGTGAAAAGCACATTAATTTCAATTTTTTTGACAGCATTACATTTCAGAGAAGTCTGTGGGCACTCTGTAAAGTACAGGAGTTGCTCATGCCGCCCTCTTGGAGTTTTATAGAGTTTTAAAAGAGTGTGATGAGAATCATAAGCTCTGTACCATAACCTACACTTTTAAAAATAAAGGTTCCAAATGGAAGTTTCTGCAACGATGATCTAGAAGAAGCATTTTTGGGTTCCCAAAAAAACTTTAATTGTTACTATTTTTTTTGTTAGTGTGAAAAATATTTTTAATAATCTAATGAAGCTTTTTTCTCTATAAAGAACCTTTTGCACAAAGGAAAGATTCCATAATTGTTAAACGTTCTTCACTGCAACCACCTTAGCATTGTGGCAGCAAGTTTTCCATGGTTCTAAGGTCTAAATGTAAGGTCTGCTGGTGCAGAAATGACACTCTTCATCTTTAATGAGCGATGCACTTTTAGGTTGTCTCAAGTTGTCTAAATGACCCACTGTGGCTCTTTAAGTGCAGTTTCTCCGCAGGTGATGCTCTGAAACATTTTATGCACCAATGAATGTGAAACATTCATTAACATTAACTGGTTCATGTAAGAACTCGTTTGCTGTTTTCAAAGCTGCTTTTAATTTGTTATCAGGCATGCAGTGTGAAGTTGTTTGTGCTTTCAACCCATGATTTTGAGGGGGAGGAGAAGGATGTTTGAAGGGAGTTGTTTGAAAGTGGGAAAACATCTAACCAAATAACTGCAAGTGAAAGTCTTTTATTCTAATCACATAATGAATTTTATGCAGTCAGAAATATGCAAATGTGTTTGTGTGTGTGTGTGTGTAGACAAACATTTGTATTTTTACTAGATATCTTTTCTATTCTGCATTAGTGGCCAAATTCGTAACTAAAGACTATACATTTCTGACTAATAATATATATATATATGTGTGTGTGTGTATATGTGTGTGTGTGTGTGTAGTTCTGAACTCGTATAGTTTTTTTAATCTCATTAACACCAAAGTGTTTGTATATCAAGAAGCAAGGACACGTTGGTGTGGCATTTTTTTTTTTGTGCTTTTACCAGAACGAAGCACTGTCGGGGCGGTTGGGTCAGGTCTGGTGAAGACTAGCGCATTGTGGCACTATGGCTGCTTCGCCACGAGAGCCTTGCTAAGCACGCGGGGGCAACGAGCCTTCCCCATACTCATTTTCACAATAGTCGCCTGTTATTTAAGGTGTGGTTCTTGAGATTGTACCTTTTTTAACGTAAGTTTTTGTGTAATGTTGCTGTTTGAGCATAACAATATCTGCAAAGTTACGGAGCTGAAAGTTCAATGCAAACGGAGAATTCTGGCAGTTTAATGCCTACAAAAATGGCTCGTAGGGACTACAAGAAGTTCTTTCCCGGGTTCGTGACATCACAAACCCTGATAAGCCCCGCCCTCGGGAAAAGGCAGTAAAGGGGGCGAGGCCATGCTGCACTGATGTAGAGAAGAGGAAGAGAAAACTAGAGGTGCATGTAAAATATATATATGAATCGCGATTCTGTCTTCAAACGATTCTAATGGATTCACAAGTTTCAAAGTCAATGTTCTAAAGCAGCAGTTCTTAATACTGTTCCTCGCGTCCCCCCGTGCCGGCACACGGCTCTCTGCATTTTCTCTCTCTCTCTCTCGGTCGCTCTCCTCTGTCATCTCAGGCCCCGACAATGAACTGTTCGCAATTATACCTTATTTTCACATAGCTATGAGAATCTTAAACATGCGCGCATGGCGGGTTTGCCCTATCTGCAGCAAGCTGTATTAAAGCTTTAATCTGGATAAAACCGTATATTAAAAGCTAACATAAGAAGTAGCATTTACAACAGCGTATCTAAAAGTATGAGACAACATCAAACAAAAAACATAGGCCTACCATTTAAAAGCCGTGCTTGCACAGGTTCTGTACGATACTTTTCAATAATATCCTCTGCTTCTCAATTGGGCTCAAACTGATAAGCGATATTAACGATGCCATTGTTTACAATACAACCAGAGCACATGCTACTGAGGAGAGGGGCGCGACGATTAGATGTGCACTAGAGGCGGTTTTGCCAATCACAACACACTGGGCTAGCTACCCAATCAGAGCCCATCGCCTATTTCTAAGTGCGGGGCTTCATAAAAGCAGGAAATTATCAGCCCGTTTCTCAGAGAAGGCACAGAGCATTGTGGAATAAAGGTAAATTATGTGAAAAATAATGTTTTTTTTAACACATGTTAGACTGCACCCCATACACACAATCAAGTTTAGACAAAAACCAGTGAACCACCCCTTTAACACAGACCTACGAATTTCGAATCGAATGGAGATGTTTCTTTCTTTTAGGTACATCGGTGTGTGCCGCAAGATGTTGCAAAAAGTGGTGGGGTCGTGCTCTCTTGCGTCTTGCCTCTCAGAGAGGAATGCGGTTGCCGTGTGTGTGCGTGTGTGTCAGAGAGAGACGCACACAAAGAGAACTGTTCAATTTAATATAAGAAACAGATAAGATACTGATTTTAATTGGTCTAAATTAAGTAGGTTAGCCACAAATTCGCTTATATGGGTTCCCTTCTAGACACGAGCGCTGTGTGTTTGTATGAGCTTCATAGCCTGGTCACTGGGGCCCGTCATTACTACTAATTACGCACACTGGGTATATATATAGGGTATATATATATATATATATATATAGGTATATATACCCACAGTTGCAGCAATCAAAATTATGCAACCCCCAGAGACTGCAGTACTTGACAAATGCAAGCTTTTATGAAGATTCAGGACTTTATAGAAGTTGCGTCTTTAAAACTTTACTGACATATTAAATGTGATAATGTCAGTATATAATATAATATTTTTGAGTTATAAGATTTTTAATAATACAGCTATGTCATAATTTTCAACCCAGATTCAACATTGCTGTTTTAGTCACTTTCTTGTATGGTGGGGAACAAAATAGTCTCGACACAATTAAGCCTTTAGAAACTCTATTAAAAAACAGAATTAGCTTGAGCTGTTACACATACATGCAATTAGCCCATGCATGTGCTGAATTGGAGTAGCAAATATGACAAGTCAACAGAGCTCTCACAAAAGCTATAGAGAAGCTATAGTGACCGAAGCTATACAGAAGCTTCTAAGCACCCCAAGCAGTGTTTATTGGAGGTTTTAAACAATAAAAGACTCTGCACCAATTTTGACTTTTGGGAGTTGAATAATTTTGAACATGAATGTTTACATTCAACTTTGCATTCTTAGAATTACTAATGTACTAATGCCTTTGTATAATTGTTTTCATAAAATGTTGTTTTCTTTGCAGCTGTTTAATCTTAATGTTTAATCTATCTCTTTTTCTGTCTCTGTTCTTCAGTTTGGGAGCCCTGGTTGGTTTGTCTATTGCTGCTGTGGTGCTGTTAGCCTTCATCATCACCGTTTGTGTGCTTTGCTACCTGTTCATCGCCACTAAACCTCGAGGGCTGGACAACGGACTGCCTTTACGAGCACCAGGTATGAAAACACCTTCATCAAAAGAACGATTTCTATATGTGAAAACCTCTTGAGAGGAAAGTCCTTGAGACAATTACGACTTCAATCTCATGCTACAGCCTATTTGATGAGAGTGTAGTTTAATTGCATAATGTGGCAAGTGACATTTACAGTCTTTTAGTAGCAATATTAATCTCAGTGGAATTAATCTTTATGCATCAACTGCTTCTTCTTATTAACAGATTAATTCTGTCAGACTATTTATTGTTTTTTATTGTATTGTGAATGAATCAATTATATTCAGTTGCATAAATGAATCAGCACAGTCATGGAAAATACAGCCAGACACATCCATCTGTCACATGCAATTAACAGAAATAAAATAAATAAATGGGTTAATATGTAAGGAATAATCCTGCTGTTTGTGCATCTACTCTGCAAATAAATAGATAAATAGACATGAAAGGTTTGAGAAATTATTCTATTATGTCATAATGCAAAATGATTTTCCCTAGAATGCCATAACTGAGCAATCAGAATTAGTTATACTAGAGATCTGTAAAAGTTCAACTTATGCCTGTTGTTAGCATTCATGAAGCAAGCTCTTTTCCCCTGGTTTTCTGAACTACTGTATAGTACAGTTGCATCATCAGTGTTAGTGCCGCCCTGAGTGCTAGCAGTAGCTAGGTAACAACTCAAGAAAAAAGCTGCCAAAATTGGAACGCGTGGTTTGCGTCACTTTCTTATTCAAGTTGTCGTTGACCCTTCAGTTGCACTTCAGAAAACATAGAATGCATTTACATTCTTCTGTTTTGGATGCATTGCAAGAGAAATTGAGTTTGTTGAATGCAGATTCTACAGAGACAAAGAATGATGATTGTGTCATCAACAGTGATTCATTTCTGCAAAATTAAGATGGATTCTTTTCAATTCTTTATCACAAAAACCACCAATTTGCAACCCAAAGACATTTAAAAAAATGTCTTATTTTGCCCTTCCACAAGTTCAGGCTTTTAAAAGTCTAAAATCGGAACCGAAAGTCCTAATTACAAGAATCATAAACAGGGAAAAAATGAATATTTCCTCTGTATTTTAGTTTTATTTTCCAGTTTAAATATCCAAACATCCTTAAAACAAGATATAATTAACTTGATATGGAAGATGAAGATATGAAGTCTTGTTTTCAGAGAAAAAGTATGAATTTTTGTTTAAAACATGAACACATATCTGTCAGTGGGGCATTAAAAAAGCTTGTTTTTTCCTTTAAATTAAGTTTGAATGTTCTGACCCCACTGGCAGATATTTGTTCTTGTTTTAATCATAAACTCACTTCATCTTTACTTGGTCTTAGAAAAGCTCGTAAAGTCTTAATTTTACCTTCATAAACACTGCAAAGATAAGGCTCAGATGTGGTTCATTGGGTCAAGAAATAAACCAAACAGGCCGGTGTCCACATCAGTGGCCTTAAAGATGCACAAAGAGCAAAAGTCCTGAGCTCTTTTTGTGTTGGATCTGAAGGACAATATATATTTTCATATATGGCAAATGTTCTAGAAAAGCTTTTACAAGGTTTGAGCTGCATAAAGAAACATATTGAAGCTTATCTGGTGACTTGACAGTTCCATAGCGTGTTTTGTGTGAGAAATGTTTTCATACTGATCGGGTCTCCACGCCAGATAATGATTAGGATCCAGCCCCGGACGCCAGATCCTGTCAGAAAATCTCAGTTTGTCCGGTAACAGAACAACTAGTCAGCAGATCGATACCCAAACCCTGTTAACAGCAGGTCTTGTCTGGTATCCAAAAATACTCAAAAACAATGTTTAATAGTCTTCTGTCAGTCAAGAAGTTGACTGAGGAAAGCCAGAGTCGAGCAGAAGCAGGAGACGAAGTCATAATGGTTAAAAGTAACAGAGTTTATTAAACAATCTTAGTTGTGTATGTCTCAATGTTCAAACTTCGTCTGATGCACAGAAATTCAGCAAGTAATGATATATCAAACTGATTCACAACATCATCCCATAAACCTTGGGTTTCCATAAACATTCCCTCTTATCTATCTCTTATTCATACAGACAAAACAGTTCATGAAACCCCACAAGCATGAGATTGAACTACAATGAAAATGCATAAGCAAGGAAAAATAAATCAGAAATATAAACTATAATAACATAATAAATGAATAAACAAATAAAATACTTAAATGATTAATGATAGATGATCCCAAATAATCAATCATCAATCATGATTATAAATGCCTTACAAACATGACTTTTAAAACACAACACACACATTTTTGCTGTGGGGATCTAAGGATCCTTTAATCATCAGACACAAAGCATAAAAAGTTTAAAGCAAAGCATTGATATGATTCAAGGCTTGAACGTCTCAATGTAGCTTGTGCTGCATCTTGGTGTGCAATTTAGCGCTGTTTTATTAAAGATACAGCAACCAAACCCAGACAATGGCAGATAAGCATTAGTATGGTGGTTTATAGATCTTTCAGGCTGTTGTCTGTCAGTGGACCAGGTTTCTCTGTCATTGATGGATGACTTATGTAAAAGTACGTGAAAAGGTCTAATGTACCAGATCGAACTTTAAATACTTACTCCATTATAACCCCATGAGACTGAAGAATTTTGCAATGCTTTCTTCACCTGTTGATCATCAGCAGGAAAAGTTGTTTCAGCAGAAGGGGGAGTTACTACTATGTTGGATTTTAACCTTAAGATCTTCTGCCTTGTGCACACCAACTCATTCGTATTTGTGTGGAATGAAAGTACAATAAAACTATACCTCAAAACAATTACCCAAACCATTGCTAATAAAATATTTTTGTCATGATGCAAGTTTGAGTAATTGGCAGAATTTAATATACTCTCTCTCTCTTCCTTATATATGTATTGATTAATTGATGCAGTAAGCCATGCACGATACGTACTTGTCCAGGTCATATTTTCGACCCCAAATCGAATGAAAAGTTTAATCAATTTTGCATAAAAATTTATTATTGTTTGTATTTTTGTTTAATTTTTAGTTTTTTGCTTGTGACATTTTATATTCGTGACAAATAACCCCTCATGTTGTGTTCTGGTCATTTTTACCTGGAGCAAAGGATGAAATAAAAAATACATTAAATCATTAATTAAAAATACATACATTTTCACTTTTGTACGTTCTGAGGATTTATTTTTTTTCCCCCCTTGTGGTGTTTTTCTGGTCAAAACAAGGACTGTCCTACTAAAAATTGCTTATTTATAAAACAACTTATTGTTGGATAATGTTGTCATGTTTGGGGGGGCCCCCCTCACAACTGAACTGCATAATCTTAGATTACAGTGCATCTGGCCAAGTTATTCACAAAGCGCTTTAACTTTTCCACTTTTAGTTATGTTCCAGCCTTATTCCAGAATGTTCAATTCATTATTTTCCGCACTTCTACAAATAATACCCCCAGAATGACAATGTGAAAGAAGTTTGTTTTGAAATCTTTGCAACATGCATTAAAAAAAAAAAAAAAATCACAGTACAAATGCAGTAGTTCACACTGCACGATTTTAGCCCGCTTTTTCACTCGCCGACAGGTTTTGCGAAATCGCCGACAAATGCCCGAAATCTGAGGCAAATCGGTGCTCGTTCACGCGATTGACAATCACGCAGTGTGAATTATCAAAGACGCGATCTGAGGGAATCGCCGACTCCCGTGAAATATTTGGCATGCTAATGTCTGGAGAGCTGTCGGCGATTATCCCAATCACGCTGTGGTGAAATGAGTTCTGCACTGAAAAACACACGGCGATGATCTACAAGCCATGGAGACCAATATACAGGCAGCGGAAGTTCGGGGAGGATTTATATGAAACGTAGTTTTTGCTTACCGTTTTGCCGAATCCGGATTTTCCGCCGGGTTTTTCCATGTCAGCAGTTGAAGTGACCCCTAGACCGTATATTAGGCCCTTGAATTGAATTGCACCAGGAGAACCTGCCAAAAATGTTGTATTTTATCCCCCGACAGCGATTTTTACTGGGTGACCCCTCGAAAGCCCGGGCTATTTCAGAGGCTAGTTTTGAGTAGGAATGTCGGGTTTTGTAGACAAAAACCTGGCAACCTGGCACCAGACAGAGTTACGGTGATTTTTCTCACCTATTGTAAAGTCATGTTCAGTGTGGTACCTCCTGTCGTCGTTCCATATGCAGTGTGGAACACAGCCAGCAACTGATGTGCTACCCCAGATAGTCGTTCAGTGTGAACACAGCAACAACTGAATGCTACCCCAGATAGTCGTTCAGTGTGAACACAGCAGCAACTGAATGCTACCCCAGATAGTCGTTCAGTGTGAACACAGCAACAACTGAATGCTGCACCAGATAGTCGTTCAGTGTGAAACCAACAGTGATGTGACGTCTTTGAAAATCGTGCAGTGTGAACTCACATAATTATTGCCACGACCCTCAAAAGTGAGCTTCATGTGCATCCCTTTTTTCCACTGATCCTCCTTGAGATCGTTTCTACAAATTGAGTGAGTCCATCGGTGTTAAATTCAGTTGAATGTATACCTGCACATACTAATAAGGTTCCCCATGGTAACCGTGCATGTCCATAGCACCCAACCAATGCCAGAAGTCCAGGTAGTTGTCTGTAGACCGCCCGAGACAGGATTGTACTAGGCACACATCTGTGGAAGAGTTCAGAAAAAATTTCTGCTTCATTGAAGGGTCACAGAAAAATTTAGTCTCCGTTACCATTAATGGAAGAAGTTTTAAACAACCAGGACTCTTCCTAGAGCTTGCCTCCTGGCCAAACTGAGCAACTGATGGAGAGGGGCTTTGGTTAGAGTGGTGAACAAGAACCTGATGGTCACTCTAGTTGAGCTCCATGACCATATGCAGATGGGAGGACAAACATCACTGCAACACTCCACCGATCTGGGCTTTATGCCGGTGTGGCCAAACTCAATCCTCTCCTCAGTGAAGACGCATGAAAACACACTTGGAATTTGCAAAAAAGCACCTAAAAGGCCCTCAGACTCTGAGAAACAAGATTCTCTGGTCTGATGAACCTCAATTCCAAGCATCATGTTTGAAGGAAACCAGCTCTTCTCATCATCTGCAGAGTACCATCCCAAAAGTAAAAGTGTGCTGGTAGCAGCCTCATGCTGTGGGGGTGTTTTTCAGAGGCAGGGACTGAGGGACTCGTCAGAGTAGAAGAAAATCTCAATGCCCCAAAATATTGAGATAGCCTTAATGAAAACCTAGTTCAGAGCATTCAGAACCTCAGACTGGACAGAAGGTTCACCTTCTAACAGGACAGTGACCCTAAGCACACAGCAAGAGTGGCTTATAGACAACTCTGTGAATGTCCTTGAGTGGCCCAGCCACAGCCTGGGATTGAACCCAGTCATTTTTTACTTACTTACTTTTAGTCAGTTAGCAGACACTTTTATCCAAAAGCGACTTACAAATAAGAAAAAGTAATTAACTAAAAGCTAAAACTCTATAAATACTATATATATACACACATATTTAAGAAAATAAAATAAATTAAATAAAAATGACAAATGCATACATTTCAAAACTAAACATTTAAATGAAAACAAAAATATAAAGCTAAAACAATTCAAAATATTAAAGAACAAAATGTATGAGTATAATAACGATTCTAACATAACACTAAGCCAACACCAAAAAAAACAACTACATATGTATATGTACAACCACACACATATACATATACATGTACATGTTGCATACATATATAATATATATATAATATATATATATATATATATATACATACATTCAAACTGACAAAGGCACTGACATGTACGCGATACAGTTACAGAACGAAACCGTTTCATTTATTTAGAAATGTGTGTCTTCCCCCCAAACCTGCAGAGCTTTAAAAGTGAGAGAGAGGCGAAGAATGGCAGATACATGCCAAATACTGATGGTCCAAGCTTGTTCGCATCATACCCAAAATGTGAGGCCCCTGTAATTTGGTGCCAAGCTCTTCAACAAAGTATTGAGCAAAGCTTGTGAATACTTATGTACATTTGTATTCTGGGTAATAACTTAATAATTAATAATAAAATAATTTTTTTCCGCCGTTTTTTTTTTTTAATAAATTTGCAAAGATTTCAAACAAGCTTCTTTCACTTTGTCATTATGGGGTATTGTTTGTAGAATTGTGAGGAAAATAATGAATTTAATCAATTTTAGAATAAGGCTGTAACATAACAAAAAATGTGGAAAAAGTGAAGCGCTATGATTCCCTAATGACTCTACCAGATCATTAATATATACCTTTAGTTCTGATAATTACGTTTTTTTATATTTGGCTCCATTGCTGCTTAAGGTGCTTTCAGGACCTTATATGCATGTCCTGAAATCACAATGCAGAAAAAAAACTCTTAAATGGCCAAAACCGGCTTCATGTTCTAATGCTATTTTTCTTTCTTTTTTTTGATCGTGGAGGTTTAAGGGCTGTTCAGGTTCACCTAACTCAAAAATTAAAATTTTATGTTTATCTGCGTACCCCCAGGGCATCCAAGATGTAGATTACTTTGTTTCTTCAGTAGAACACATTTGATGATTTTTAAGTCCACCAAACCGTTGGAGTCCATCCGTCTTATAATGCATGGCAATGGTAACAAAAAAAAAAAAACATGCACAGACAAATCCAAATTAAACCCTGTGGCTCGTGATGACACATTGATGTCCTAAGACACGAAACGATCGGTTTGTGCGAGAAACCGAACAGTATTTATGTAATTTTTTACCTCTAATACAGCACTATGTCCAACTGTCTTTGTGCGCGCGCACGACTTCCGGTGCGTGCGATGTGTACCACGGCAGGAGCTGCAGGGTTTAATTTGGATTTGTCTGTGCATGTTTTTTTTACACACATAGACTTTGTTACCATTGCCATCCATTATAAGACTGATGGACTCCAACGGTTGGACTTAAAAATCATCATTTGTGTTCTACTGAAGAAACAAAGTCACCTACATCTTGGATGCCCTGGGGGTAAGCAGGTAAACATCACATTTTCATTTTTGGGTGAACTATCCCTTTAAATGTGACCTATCTTGTCCTCACACTAAGATAAAGAGCTCAGAATCCATGCACTTAATGCAGGTTTATAAACAATATGCACTATAATACGTCATTGGCAAAAGGGTTGAGATTTGAGAGTGAAAATTAAACGATTTGGAGACGGAGAGGTTTAATGAGATGTTTAGATGACATTCAGCTCTTTGTTTTGAGCAGTAATGTTTTCTTAAGATCCTGAGTAAGGAAGGAAAATGTATGTATATAGCACATTAAAAAACAGCAGAGCTGAACAAAAATAAGATTGCCACACATTTAAATGCACTGAAGGGTCATAATTTCTCCTGTTAACTTGGTGTGGGCCGAGCTGTGGATTCAGGTCTACCACCGGGTCATCTTTGTCTGCCATCAACACATGCTTGAGAACGTTTTGCTACTTTGTTCAAATTAAGTGATGACTATATAAAAATGGTATATGCCTAAAAAAAAATAACATGCAAAAACACAAAAAAAGGAAAAAATGCATCTGGAAAATGTGCTTAACTGTCATGAAAATAATGCAAAAGATCTAAATGATACAATGTATAGTATACACCACTAATGCCAACCAGTGTATCTTCACTGTTTGTTGCTGAACATCTCAATGTTGGTTGCATCTTGACCATACCAGCAAATTTTGAAATTAGTTGGCAAAATGTATTTGTTAATGTTTGTACTTTGATGACAGCAAGCACTTTCTAATGGCTTTGTAAATAGCTTGTTGGCATGACCTTTACAGCTAAAAGTAGCTTTATAGATCCAGAGATGTATAACCTGCAGTTGGCAAACTGTGACAAAGTAGACAAAGGGAAGCAAAAGTTTTGGATCCCAAACAATCATATTCACAGTGTGTTTCAAATGTACCTCACCTACCGTTGAGCACGTTTTGTAAAGAAATCATCAGTGTACTGCTTGCAGTTCCTAAGTGTGCATGTCTCTATGTGTGTCTTTTGTTCATGCAACAACTGCTTGCTAATAACCAAGAAGCATCTCTTTTGACGCAAATAGAGAAATAAGACGAATAGCCTACTGAATATAATAGGCTACTTAAAAAAGATAATGTCTAATCTTTTGGGTCAGATGTGATGTGTCTCAAATATTGGGAATTGCAAAGAGTTGGTTTACCCAATTAAGCTGACATTGAAGTTCACATAAATTAGAGAGATGTGGCAAAACAAAAAGACTTTTCCCTTGTGCTGAATCACAAAGGGATCAATATATTTGACCTGTTTATCTGTGTAAGTGAAAGTGTGTACATTGATTGCTAAGGCAAAAATCAGTGATCAGACTTGTTTGTTTTGAAGGCCATTTTTGCCAGGTGGACAACAAAAACTTGCATTGTAGAGACTTTATTGACTTTATTTTGACCTAAACCAATAAGAAACCATGTAAGTTTAGAAATCCTAACCTCAACCCAAACTTGCATTTGCAGTGACATTATGATGACTTTATTGACTTTATTTTGACTTAGACCACCAATAAGAAACCATATAAAGTGTTAGTAATCCTAAATCTACACATACACTTTAGATTAAGTGCTGGTTTAGAGTGATTCAGGTGATTCATTTAGAGATGAAGCTAGTGTCTATTTTTATGAATGGCCATTGAATCATTGACTCATTTGATTTGTTCAGAAACACAGATCTATTCACTAACAAAACACTCAAATGTTCTGCTCCGGCTTTGTTAAAAACTGCTTTTGTTGGTGAAACAGAGCAAAAACAGACAACATTGTGACTAATATGTAACTAACTTAATACTAATGTCTTGTTTGTTGAGCTGTTGTATAAATCAATTCATTTGCAGTCGCGCTGATATTCGGGAAAACAACACTCTTGCTTGTGTGATATTACTTAACTATATCATGACATACATCTAAAAACAAGAACTCTTACAGGGCATTTTTTTGCCTTCGTATCTTATAACAGCATTCTAACATCCTTCGTCCCACAGCGAAGACCCTTAAGACATGTTTTTGTTTGTTTGTTTGTTTGTTTGTTTGTTTTGCAAGCTCACACATCATTAAAACAGCAATTACAATGTTATAGTAGACGATAAATATCACACACTCCTCGCTCATTTACTTTTTCCATCCTAAGCCATCCAGTGCATCTAATAGTGTCGTTTAACTTTTACCACAGCCATGGGTTGTGATTAAACAGTGGGCGTTGACCTCATTGATCAAATACCTTTCTTGCCATTTCTCCTGAATTTTCCGCCCTTCCAGGTCAAATTTCTTCTTTTGAATATGTTTTGGACACACAGAACATAAAAAATCCAAAACTTACACCTCAACCCATTACAAATGAACTTTTAAAACACCCACCGCAAAACAATCCCTCATTCAGCTGGAGGATGAGAGGATGAGGACGGTCTGCCATCCCACGCCTCAATTTATCATTGTCATTCCCACCCCGTTCTGTCTGTGACACAAATAATTGATATCATTTTGTCTGTAGTGCACCTCTTACTGTGGCCTCGTATCATGTTTTCTTCTTCTCAAACTCTGCAAAAAGACCGGAGACATCAATTTTTGTTATTTTATAGTGACCCATTAAGTTTTTTGTTTTCAGCATGAAATAGATTCACAGGAGATCTAGAAATCAATGTGTAAAGCTATTGTAGACGTTGTTTTTCTTTTCCTTTATCTTTTCATCTCTCTGCCATTCTCTGACCTTTTTTTTCTTCCACAAAAACTTGAGTTTCACATTTAAGCAGATAATGCGATTCTTGCATTTTATTACATGAAATATGGTGTCAAGGTTAATAGATGGGTTTTTTCATTTAGAGAATGACCCCTTCACCTCATCTACACAGCACATTTAATTCAAGTTTGTTTAGAAGAATTACATTCATTTCATCAGTAACTCTCTTAAAAAAAGATAAAAGCTGGTGGTACCCTTTTAAAAGGTAATAAATTGCTCCATTTAGGTACTAAAATGTACCATTTAGATACAAATATGTACCTTTTAAAAAAAAATTTGTGTGCTATTTATCTCCAATCTAGTGTTGCTGCAATTTCAAAAGCAGGTGGCTAAAATGTCTTCAGCTGATGTAGTTGCGTTTTGGGAGGAGTAAAACTTGTGTATGTGGCCTGAACAAACAGATGCATTTACAATTGGTCGCATCTTATACGTGTCTCCTTTTTTATGCTAGGGCATTTGCTTTTGCTTTTCATGATTAACCCTACGATCAAAAATATGTTCTGACAACGTTTTGCTAATTTTCCTTTTAAATTATGAAAATTTTGTTTCTGAATGTTCTCTGAACATTTAAAACTTAGGCTAGTTGCTTAAATGTTAAAAACATTTATATATATATATATATATCTATATATTTTTTTTTTTGTTTCGTGTTACCTTAATTGTTTAAGGACTGAAATCTGGTAAAAGATAACAATGTTAATAAAACTATTCTTTTTATTATTATTCCCTCATTGTTTTCCCTTTTTTGTGCACTCTCTTAAAGCAGAGCGACATTTCATTGCTTAACAGTGTGCATTCATAGCACTTTTTCTAAAGCTAACCCTAAAGATTTCAAGGCAGTGAAGTATGTCTTTTACAAAATGTTCTGTTCAACATAAAGAAATAAAGGTTGAAGTTGGTGAGCATCAAAGATGGTCCTCCCAGTCATTTATGAGAGTCTGCACTGCAGAGCGATCAATTTTGCTGGAACAGGAGTCTTTACGTAACACTACAGAGATGAGCAGAACACCTGACAGCCTGTTTCTCCACAGAGAGAATAACTCAAGTGCAAAAACAGCACGCTATTTGCATCTCTTCTGTTTATCAGATGACTTTATGCAAAGCAACTCTCAAATTACTATAATAAAATAAGAAGGGATTCATCCAAGGAAGAAATGTATATATACTGTATATATAAAGATAAAGAAAATAAGAACAAATAAATAAGAACAAGCAACAGCACAAATAAATACAATAGAGCAAAGATACAAATACAAATTTAAGTAGGTCTAACATTTGAATAGACCTACTTAAATTGAATTAAGTAATCAAATGTAAAATAACATTGCATATTTGACTGTATAAATTGATTAATCCTTATTAAAGTTACAAAAGTTATTCAGTCAAGAGCAGTGAGTCATTTCCGTGTTGTTGCTGTTTGATTAATATTAACAAAGTGCGGTCACTTTAAGAGAATGCATGCACTGATACTGTACGATCAGCCTGCTATGTCTGCTAGGATACTCACCAAGACGGGTATTTTGACATAATTTCTGTGTGAATTTGTCCATTTAAGCACAATACTTCAAAGAGAGCTTAAAATTGCAAGTGGCACCACCGCCACCCTCGACCCCAGGAGGTTAATACATTTATAAGTACTAATTAGTTATAAGTAAAAAAAAAAGACTAAAACTAAAATAAACATAATGCTAAATAGAATAAAAATTACACAATGTAATTATTAAAATACTATTATACTATTAAAAAAACTCAAATTAAAATGAAAACTAAACAGTGAATTCAACATATGAATAGATATTATAATAGTATTTAAAATTACAAAAGCACGTACTTATTAATAACTTAAAGGGGTTAGTTCACCCAAAAATGAAAAATTAGCCCATGTTTTACTCACCCACAAAGCATCCAAGGTGTATATGACTTTCTTCATTCAGACAAATACAATCGGAGTTATATAAAAAAATATCCTGCCTGGCGCGTTTGTTTTGCATCTTCCGCATGCATCACTTCGCACGTGTAAATCCTACGTAAATCCGCCGGAACGACTTGCACGTATGACAGTCAGCAGAAGTGAGAAAAAAGTATTTATAACATTTTAAGTATGGATATTTATCTTACAAAAACGCATGGATTCGCTACAGGAGGCCTTTATGGTCCCCCCAGGAGCCATGTGAGGCACATTTATTATGGATGCCGACTTAGTTGACTACATTGGACGTGAACAAAACTACCACTACTACAATTCCTTAACCGCTTGAAAGATCAAAGACGATTTTTAATATAACTCAGATTGGATTAGTCTGAAAGAAAAAAGTCATATACCCCTAGGATGCTTTGAGGGTGAGTAAAACATGAGCTAATTTTATTTTTTGGGTAAACTAATCCTTTAAATTAGAATAGAAATGAAAAACTGAAAAATATAAAATCAAAAATATAATAACATACTGTAAGAGTATTCAAAAATAGGGAAACAAAATTTAGAAATTTTTTCTGGCAAAAACTAATAAAAAACTTACTGTGAACACAGCCATAATATTAAAAATTAACACTTAAGATGTAAACTAAAAATAAAAGCTAAATTTTAAAATAGGAATGCTATAAACGACTCAGAAGGACCAAAACACAAAATGTAATTATGAACCTTAAACTAAATAAAAAGATAATGAAACATTAATAAATACTTATAATATTTATATTGACATTATAATTATAATAATATAAATACTATAATAGAATATTAAAAACGGACACAAAATGAGACATTTTGCCTTGACAACTAACTGAAATGTAAAAAAAGAGTATAAAATTGCTAAAATTAAACTAAAAATAAATAAAAACCTAAATAGAAATATTAAAAAAACTAATAAAATGACAAAAGCACATCATGTAATTATTAAAAATGTACAATTAAAATAAAAACGTAAAATATAAAATAAAAGCTAATATTAATAAAGGGTTTATAAATAATGCCGAAATCAAATTGACTTGAATTGAATATCCCTTATCACCAGGAGGTATTAACAGATACCCACGTAGCACTCTAGGGGTTGAACGACTTCGTCCACTAGTCGCTGATGACGTCATTAATGAACAAATAAGTCTGGAGCTGAGACAAACACCTTGTGCACAGCTATGGCATATGACACAGCGCTGCCCACATGGCTGTTGCTCCTATAACAGCTTTTTTATCAGTTCTTTTGTCTTTGGGTCGTTATATTTCTCACAGATTTCTGCTCATTCTAATTCAGATACAGATAAAGCACAGCACAGTTAAGATTACATTCATATGAATGCATTAGTGAGAGTGATTGCGTGTGTGAATTAATTCTACCTGGCAGCGTCTCTCTACTAGTAGTGAAGCTGTAGAATTTAGTTATTAAGAAATATATGCTTGAACTTTTCAGTTTCTAAGCTATTTTATTGAGAAATCACAGAACAGTGTTGACAATACATTTCCGCGCTGAATGACTCTGTGCGCGTGATGTACGAGCTACTGTCTGTAGCCTATGTGTGTGCATTACAGTGCATTACAGTGCATCAGCGCATTAGATTAGAGCGGCGATTAACTTACCTGTACAATAAGCTGTTTAAAACGTGCATTCTCCCATTCAATTTCAAGCATCCAGTAATATAATCACACGTCTTGTGAAGCGCTTTAAGAGTATGCATTTATTTGTCATTTGAACTGTTTGGAAACGGAGCGTAAATGTGGAAGTCCTTCAAAGATTTCTTATCCTGTTGCGCCCTTCGACGTCAAGCTTAAAGTGTCATGGCAGAGCATTGAAGTCGATTAGTCGGTGCAACCCCTATTGCATGCTATTTTTATGTGTAGCAAAACTTGCTGGCAAGTCTACAAGGACACACTGAAAATACTGAAGGACATACATGCATTCAGTGTGTCCTTGTAGACTTGTAGCGAATTTTGCACAAGCAAGCAGCAGAAAACTCTTCAGAAAAATGTCCAATGTTTCCTGTCATGTGTTTCTCAGGATCTGGGCCCAGTCCGAGTCAGCCGAGCAGCGCATCGGGACCGCAGGGTTTCCGCAAACATTTCCTGCGGGGCAAACTGGACTGTGACAACCAGCCGCCTGACCCAGAACGCCTGTTCCAGCGCTGCTTCATGGCTACAGTCACCACCATCAACGTCGAAGGACCTTCATAAAGCCCTGGAACCGCAAATACGACATGAACAACGTTACCCGCGTAACAACGTGTCTTTTTAATGGGTTTATCCAGCAGTCATGTGACATTTTAATCCACAGAAAGGATGTGGAATTGAGATCTCCACTCTGTTGGCCTCAACAGACTGTCAGTTTTGGAGACTTTTGTAGCAAAAAAACAACTGAAATCAATGACGAATTGCCTCAATGTTACAAACTCAGTAAAAGTTTCATTCATCTTCAAACACAGGCTCTTTGCGCACATATTTGGTGCAAGAAACATTACACAGTTTACGTTCATCAAGACTTCAGCTCTTTGAGAGTCTGTAGATTGAACCAAAGACGGAATTGAACTCAATTGAAGAGTTTGTTGTTTCCAAATCCTGAGAATTACAATGTTCATCTTTCTCTCAAACAAAGTTTACAAAGCGATTACACCAGCACATGGTGTCGATGCCTTTAAAACAGCTTTGAGCACCATTTGAACCATCAAGCGATTCTCGTACTGCAAGAATCAAGTTTTTATTTAGCTTTTCTGCTTTCGTTTGCCGGTTTTTGGCGTACTATGAAATCACATTATGTTTTTCTTGTTAAAAAGCACTTTTCACAAACAAGCTACAAATTGGAGTCCCAAGACCTATTTAAAACCAATAAAACTACAAATCTCACTTTGTGTAGAGAGAGAACTATAAAATATTATCTAACCCAAAAGTAACATGGCAATGAAAGGTTAATTCAGGGGCGTTCACACGGAACTCGTTTTTCCATTCCAATGCGCTACTTTACCATTGTTTTTCTGTGCACATGCTAGACAGACGTGTATGGCCTGTTGCACATGAGCGCCATGTTTTTAAGATGCTGTGTCAAATTAAGAGTTTAAACTTTTACACGCAGTGCTGCTCATCAATGTCAGTTCCAAAGCAGTGGACCAATCAGAAGACCCTAGAGGCAGGGCAAGCGTTGCGAGCTCTTGTTTACAGTAGCAAGCTGGCATGGCAACTGTTTTATTTGATGGCAACATGGTGGAGGATGTATTCTGTAAATTTTTTAAAAACCGTTCCTGAGCACTACGTCTCGTGTTTTAAATGCAAAAATGCATTCTGTGCGAACGGCCCCAAAGATGCTCCCCAAAATGGTGATTTTTTTTGGCCCGCCAGGGACTTAACCTTCTCAAAAGTATAAAACAATTCAAATTATGCAACTGTGGAATTATTTTGACAACAGGTAACCCAGTGTTCAACTATACTTGGACTTTGGGGGAGACCACTTGGTTTTTTAAGACGGGGGGGGGGGGGGGGGGGGAGTCATGCGCTTGCTAGTGAATGAAGGCTTACAATGACTTACAAAGATACATAACAGCTACAAGTGTATGCACTACTTGCTTTATGCAAGCACTATATAGGATAAATCACTATACAGGATTTACCCTATTATACTTTATCGACACGAATTGATAGGTGAAACAACAAACAGCCACCCACAAATAGTCTATAAACAAAGCATCAGGCTGTCTTTGAGTTCACATGAACAACGGTTAAAGTTACTCGTCGTCAGGCTACAGAAGAATACCATAATTCCTACGTTCAATTAGGCCCAAGACATCGAGAGTCACGCAGACCTATAACAACCCAGCCACAACACATTATTGCGAATAACATGCCTTACCTTAACACAGAATCGACCACAGAGTCCAACATTTATATTTTTTCTAATAATCTTTGAGTTATCATGTACTAAACATGAGTGGAATTTGCACCGCAGCGCCCCCACACCTTGATGCTCATGACAAGAATAGCATGTATAGTTATCTTTATTGAAGTGAATTAGGTTTAAATCGCCGTCATGCATGAATGAATGAATGATATTTTTGCAATTTTACAATAAACCACGATGATCACATTACACAAAACTAAAACTGCACGTCAAAATAACACATTGTCAATATTTTTGGAGACCCCCCAAAATTTCTCAAATCACGTTTTCAGGGGAGCCCATGTCTTATTAAGGGGAGCCGAGCTCCCCCGTAGTTCGCACCCTGCAGGTAACCTGAAATCTGTTGGGCCTTAATTAATTTTCATTATCAGACTTGATCAGACTTGCATTTAAAAGTGTGACGCATTTATGTTGCTTCTTTCTATTCGTTTTCATGGGAGAATTGTCTATAGTTGTCTGCTCAAAGCTGCACAGAAGTCTACTTTGTAAGCTGGTTAGTTTTTTTATTATTTACCTCAGTTCTTCAGGGTTTGCAACCTTGAACTGTATTGATTTGATTTCAATATGCTGTGAT
Organism: Sinocyclocheilus anophthalmus; assembly: GCA_018155175.1. Classification (NCBI taxonomy): domain Eukaryota; kingdom Metazoa; phylum Chordata; class Actinopteri; order Cypriniformes; family Cyprinidae; genus Sinocyclocheilus; species Sinocyclocheilus anophthalmus. The sequence continues at coordinate 4,970 of JADLZN010004020.1, read as the reverse complement.
GAAAAAAGTTGCCTATTGACATACCGTTTTAGATTGTTGCATTTCCAAAGAGCTGCTTGGATCATTGATGGACAATTCAAGATGATTTTTCAGTGATGTTTGTTCTGAGTGACTTTCTTTGTTTTCACATGCTTTCATCTGTAGTGTTTCATGATGCTCTTTGTGTTTTGCTAATACCTGCCTCGTCGGCACAAAAATAAAAAATGATTTGCCTCTCAGCACGGCTAATTAATAAATCTGCATCTGTTTCAACAAGGACTTGACTTTCAGTGCAGGTCATCAAGATGCCACACAAGTTCGATAATATTTTTCATCTCTGAGCTTGACTATTAAAAGAGCGACTCAATGCAGTATTCTGGCTTGAAATTGCCATCAAATTCAAACAAGATAAGGACAAAAGTATCTTTAATGGTTTGTGCGAGGATTTCTCAGGATGTGTTAACTGGTGTTGAACCTGGGCATGCTCTTGAATGAGCAGTCTTTGATCAAATAAAACACAGAAGAAAAGTTAATGCCACCTCCACACACATGCTCAGTGTCGGGAAGGTTACTTTGGAAATGTAATAGGTTACAGATTACAAGTTACCCTATTTAAAATGTAATAGTAGTGTAACTTTCTCCATTACTTTATTAAAGTAATGTAACTGATTACTTTGATTACTTTTCAAAATTTCTAATGAATGTTTATTTGCAACTGTTAATCATTTTCAAACATTTACACCATGCAGGGTTAACCTTACAGTAGTGCTCACTGTAAGAGGCCATGGTCAAAATCCTCGATCATGGAATTAAGCTGATCAAATTTGAACACATCCACCACAAAATCAGACTTTAGTTCTGCCTTTTACTTTGAGATTTATCTGAAGTTCAATGCAGATTTAAAATAATAAGAAATAGTTTACTGATACTCTTTTTGAAACCAAAACCAAAAACCTGCAAATCTTCGCATAACTACAGGAAACACTGGCATCTAACAATGCATTGGAAAAAACAGTTAATCTAAAAAAAAAGCATATGCATAAACCCAAATAGGATTATCTAATAAGCATGTGTCCTATGTTGGTACTAACTCCTGAAACATTGGTTGATCTCTTTACAAACCCAATTCCAACAAAGTTGGGACACTGTACAAATTGTGAATAAAAACAGAACGCAGTGATGTGGAAGTTTCAAATTTCAATAATTTATTCAGAATACAAAAGTGGGACGATAGTCAAAGGGTTTTTTTAAAAATGAGAAACGGAGAAAATGTATCTTTTAAAGGCGAAAACCCAATACCGTGAATGTAAATTCATGGCATCCAACACATCCTCAAAAAAGCTTGGGCACAAGGCCCATGTTTACCCAACTGCTGTGGCATACCCTCTTCTTTTTAAACAGTGCAAACGTCTGGGGAATGGGTTCGATGGAGAAAGTTGCTCAAGTTTAGGATAGGAACTCGTGTCCATTTTGTCTAATAAAGGATTCTAGTTGCTCAACTGTCTTTGTAGCATCTTCATCTTTATGCTGCGCCAAATGTTTTATATGGTGACGATCTGGACTGCAGGCTGGCCAGGGTCAGTACCCGGATCCTTCTTCTACGTAGCCATGATGTTGTAATTGATGCAGTCTGTGGTCTGGCATTGTCATGTTGGAAAAATGCAAGGTCTTCCCTGAAAGAGACGACGTCTGGATGGGAGCCTATGTTGTTCTAGAACTTGGATATACTTTCAGCATTGATGGTGCCTTTCCAGATGTGTAAGATGCCCATGCCACACGCACTCATGCAAAACCCATACCATCAGAGATGCAGGCTTCAGAACTGAGCGCTGATAACAACTTGGGATGTCCTTGTACTCTTTAGTCCGGATGAAATGGTGTCCCAGTTTTCCAAAAAGAACATCAAATTTTGATTCGTCTGACCACAGAAAAGTTTTCCACAGTCCATTTTAAATGACCCTTGGCCCAGAGAAAACACCTGCGCCTCTGGATCATGTTTAGATATGGCTTCATTTTTGACCTATAGAGTTCTAGCCGGCAACAGCGAATGGCAAGGTGGATTGTGTTCACCGACAATGTTCTCTGGAAGTATTCCTGAGCCCATGTTGTGATTTACATTACAGTAGCATTCCTGTATGTGATGCCCGTGCCGATACGGCGCCCGAAGAGATCCGGGCATACAGTATGGTTTCGGCCTTGACCCTACGACAGAGATTGTTCCGATTCTTGAACTTTGGATGAGATTATGCACTTGCTAGATGATGCATAACTTCAAATCTTTGCAATTTTTCTATGAGGAAACTCCTTTGATATTGCTCACTTATTTTTCGCCGCAGCCATGGGGGCATGGGGATTCCTCCTGACAATCTGACTTCGGAGAGACACTTCCACTTGAAGGCTCTTTCCCCTTCTCACTTTTTTATACTCAATCATGTTGCCAATTGACCTAATACGTTGCAAATTGGTCCTCCAGCTGTTCATTATATGTACATTTAACTTTTCAGGCCTCTTATTGCTACCTGTCCCAACTTTTTTGGAATGTGTAGCTCTCATGAAATCCAAAATGAGCCAATATTTGGCATGACATTTCAAAATGTCTCACTTTCACCATTTGATATGTTATCTATATTCTATAGTGAATAAAATATAAGTTTATGAGATATGTAAATTATTCCATTCCTTTTTTACAATTTGTACAGTGTCCCAACTTTTCTGGAAATAGTTGTATATGATATGACAATAGTTTTCTCGAAATAATTGGTAAAATGCTCATTAAGTGACTCTCAGAGCAGTTCTAGAGATCATGTTCATGTGTTCATGTATTCATTTATTGAGGCGGCAGAGGCTGAAAACATGTGAGCTTCAGTAGGCCTATATATATGTAGTAAATGAAACCGCATGTATGTGCCATTAGTTTCCATGAGTTTCCATGACTGGGAAAAAAATGTCAGGCCAGGAAATCTCACACTCATACACCCACAACAAATTCTGAAACATGGACAACCCTATATTTTGTATGGACCTCACATAAAAAATTATTAAATCCTTAGGTTAGGGACATGCAAAATAATTAAAAGTTCCCTCTGAATGCACCCTTCACTTCCATTTTCTTTCGTCTCTTTATGTTGCTGATCCTATCTACTCTCCCACGACTTTAATACTCAAGAATTAACCAAACTAACTGTATGAAATTGCCTACATGTCAACTTAGTACACACACAATATCTTTATAGAAAAATCATAAGACTGAAACATGAGCATGTTTTCCTTTACGAAAATTAACCATGCTTTTATTATAGTAAAAGTACAGTAACCATTTTTTTTATTTTTTTTGGCAAATAGATTACCATTTGTATTTATTTTTACTACAAATACCATGGTTAAACAATTAGTAACCATTGTCTTGGATTATAGTAAATCAGTGTGAATTTTCGTAAGGGTTGGTTTGTTGTCTGCCCTAGACCCCAAACCTATTAAGTAAAATATGATATTGTATGCTAAGTCACTACTGTAACATAAAAGAGATTAATGAGGTCCTTTTAAAGTTATTTGAGGAATTAACTGATGAGCAATGGTGATGCTGCTGCTTAAGTAAACAATAGACAAAAACTACAATTAGACTAGAAATCCGTGTATCATTCGATATTCGTTTTTTATTAAGTATGAAAGTGAAAAATGAGGAAAACGGCTCCTTTGCGTTTTTCCAAAGACGAAAAACCGACGAATTCAGATTAACTTTTCGTTTTTTTCGTCAGGGGTGTGAAAAATGAATAAACGATTGATATTGGATTGCGACATGTGGGCGGGAATCCACGGGCCCCGTCTGTGATTGGTAATCAGTTTTCCGCAGCAGACTAATAGTCCCTCCAATGCTGCAGTTGTACGGATTTTATTGCAACTACATTTTTAATCTTTTTTCATCAAACAAACAGGCTAATGAATAGCTCGAAACAACTCGTACCGGGGCAGAGTCTGACGACAGAGGCTTTCTTCTGTGTAGAGATAAATTATATTCTTTGCATCAGCTGAGCATGGCAGGGTATGATATGACAGCTGTCATAGCCTACCCTGCTCAACCAGCAAGATGTTTGTTCATTACAAAAATGTATTCATTTGTTTTTCAAAATATATATTTTAAACACTAAGACAAAAAGGAAAGGAATAATAAATGGCTTGGGTGGCATATGTTCATGCAAGAACTGTCATTGGACTGAACAACCGGAGGGGAACAACAGGATTAAACTGGTAAACCCGCACGGAACGCGGTGTTAGGCGTTGTCCGTGCTTTTTATTACCTTTGTTTTAAAACAATATTCAATCAACTATCATAAACTATATATCATTTGACAGCTAAAACATTCAAGATCCATGTTCTGAGCTTGTTTTTTTAAATCTATACACCAGAGAGGAAAGGGTTAACATAAATGATGAAGGACCGGCCATTTAAACATGTACAAAGTGAACGCAGTATTTAGGTTTCATCGCCTATAGCTCTGGTCAGCTCGGACTAATTCAAGAAACACCAGCACAACATTTCAAGATAAGAGTCCACTCTTCAAAATGCATCCCACTTTTTATTCCAAAACAATGAAAAAATAGGGGAAAAAATGAAAGATCCTCCTTAGTTTAAATGAGCGATTCGAGTTATAGTTGTCGATAGCGTCCATTTTCAAAGAAATATCGATTCCAGCTTTGAAATGGCATTTGTTTCATATAGAATAGTCTCTTCCTAGCAAAATGAGCCCTCCCAGTCTCGCTCCTTCAATCACAGGCGATGTTATAACCCAGAACAAAGAGGCAGTCACTGACAGGCTCAGCAAGGTGCCGATCTGCGCTCCGCAGTTTTGGGCTGTTTGAAGCCAGCCAATGACTAGCCAGAAAAGTTTTGATGGATGGAAGTGTTAGCCAACCACAAGGACGTTTACATTGATTGACAGTTTGCGTAGATTACGTAAGAAGGCTTGAAGAATACCCATGCGCAAAGTTAGTGT
>JADLZN010004019.1:0-37805 GCA_018155175.1 Sinocyclocheilus anophthalmus | reverse complement strand
AGCGGCGGCGGTGATGGGTGTTCGTGAGAAAGGTCCAGGTAGGTGCTCCGGTGCCGTGAGTGCTCTCTTTAGTCTTCCCAGTGCAGAGGGTTCGTGCAGTGCTCCTGTGGGGCTGGTCTGTCACACGCTGCTTTCTGTGGGAAAAGTGAGAGGGCGAGTTTGTGCTCAGTCTCATGGAGGAATCTCCTATATGGCAGGGCTTGCGTGGTTTATGTAGCCTCCGCCTGATGAGGTGCAGCTGTGACCGATCAGCCTGTGATGATGATGGCCAGGTGCTCCTCGCTTGTTTCCAGGGCGACGCTGATGAAGCCTCGGGACGCTCATCACAATATATAAATATTTGCATGGATTACTTCTACAATAACTCTGTATTTTTGAAGCTTGAAAATACTGATTATCTAGACTTTAAATTGATTAACAAAATTATGAGAGAATTTAAAATATCTTCATTTGTGTTCCAAAGAAGAACAAAAGTCTTACAGGTTTGGAATGACATGCGGGCACGTAAATGATTTTTGTGTGAACTATTCCTTTAAGAAAGGAAGACTAAGAATGATGACTCTCCAAATCAGACAACTCCAAAGTTGGTTTGAGTTCTGCAATGAAAAACACGAACATCAATGGTTTACATAAAATATGAAAACGTAATCATACTGTTGTTGCATCAAAATGTGAAGTAAACAGGCAGGAGACAATGGAAACATTTATTTTCTAAAAAATAACTCCCATCAATCTCAAAAGAATGATGCTCTCCTATGTCTCTGGCTTTCAACATCTACAAAAACAAACATTATTTTACACTTAGTAAAAAAAAAATAAAAAAAAAAAAAAAAAAAAAAAAAGGTATACATGACGAGAATTTGAAGTTTACTTAAAACAGTCTTAACCTCTCTTCTGAAGCAGCTGAGAAAATCGCCTCCTCTCACAAGCAGGGTTCTGTGTCGTTAACTCCCGGCGCGGGCACAATGAAGACACAAAGCTCAACAAGTCTGAAATATAACATGCTTGTAACATATAACAAAACATTACTTTTAACAATTATCACTTCATCAGCCTCAAAATAATTAGGCTAGTCTTTATTATAACGCCGTTTCCTTTAGGAAACTACATTCAATTTAACCGCGAAAAAAGATAACGAATTAACATGTAAATGTTGATAACCCTCTCTTAACACCTCAAAAAAACTAAATATTGTAAAATCTTATGTAAATATGACATAAGACACTCACTGACGTTATATTAAAAGCACCTTTTCCTCTTTCAGAATATTTCCGCTTTCCATACAATCTCAAGATACTACCGGACTCAAACAAAGAATGATGACTTTACCTTTTTAATCTTTACTTACCATAAACCTTCTTTCACTCGCATTCACTTCCATCTGAAGACGCTGAGAAAAAGAATAGAAAAAATTGAATTTGAACGAACAAACTAAAAGTTGTATCAGATAAATACATGATAAATAAGATTGAGATAAAAGTGTGGATTGAACGTCATTAGTCAATGACCACGGGTGAATTCTAGCGTGAATGCTACGGGGAAGATTCAGGCCTGAAGCTGAAGTTTGCCTTTCTGGAAATTTCATAACTGAAAAAATCGAATTCTCTTGGTAATTGAAGTGAATAAATCCTCAATTACTTTGTGTAAATGTTTGATAAATGGTGTTTAACCATTAACTGCTGTTGTATTATATTCAGTTGTATGTAAAAGACATATAAACGTTTATCTTCTGGTTTAAAATTAGAATAATATTGTGTGAATGTGCTAACTAACTAATGTTTCGTAGTTAAAAGTTAATTTGAGCAGTTTACAAATGTTATTTTAATGTTTTTTTTTCGTATATTCGAGCTATGAGCTAACGGCTGATCGTGTCTTACGTCATGCGGGCAGATGAGGCCTAAGCGCGTCATTTAAAAAATGCTCTTTGCACATCTATGCAAATTCAATGTGTTCATGTTAGATGAAAATTAAGTTAAATATGTTGAATGTTTATTTGCGGATTAACTGCTGTATATTAGGATGTATATTTTTATACAGCATAAGATGTATATTTTTGAAAGGAATGTCTAATTGTATTTTTTGGCTTTGCCTTTTGCAAGGCTGGGTCTTTTCTTTTTCCCCTTTTTTCTGTCCTTTCTTGTTTTCTTTCTATTCATTTCCTGAGTCAGATGCTGCACGTTTCCTGGACATTAACCAATTTCTGAGGAAGATTTTGAACTTGAACTGTCCCCGCTTGGCGTTACAGCGGTCATTGCATGCAGGAACTGGCGAGCCATGCCCATATAAGGACCGAGCTTTGTGGACCAAGGAATCAACCGAGTGGTAGGATTGAGTGTATGTTTTCCTCCTTTTCTGACTGAACTGTGTTGCTCAGAAATTCAATTGCGGAAGAAGGATCTCTTGTAAGCAGCATTGAACTGGAACTGAGATTTAGTGAAATCCTAATTCATATTGAGTCTGCTATTGTGAGCAGTTAATTTGATTTATTGTGATTTTTATTTTTCTATTGTTATTCTTTTACTTTTAAATTCTACTGTATTTTATTTCATCGAATTATTTGGCTATATATATATATATATATATAAAAAAAAAATATATATATATATATACACATATACACACACACACACACACACACAAACTTCGGTGTTTTTCTGAAAAAGGGTATTTCAAAGGGTTTATCATTTGGAAGAATTGTATTCAAATTTAAAGTTATTCTTACATCAAATAAGCCAATTAGAAACTAATTGAATAAATAGGTAAGGGTCAATTAACTTAAGTAGCTTTAATCTAAATAGGTCCAAAAAAAAGAAGAGATAAACAATCAATAATAGTCACAAAACTAAATAGAAAATATAAATATATATAAGGGGTTACAATAAGGTAAAATTTAATTTGTTTGGAACAAGTCTTTATTTTAATTTTTGCCATTACTTTTCTTTTGTGTCATGCTTGTGTGATGTTTTAAATTTCAATGATTTATTTTATTTGTATTTTAATTTTTTCCCCCAAATACAGCTTACCTGTTTCTAACGCAGCCAGTGTTGTCACCATTGCCTTTCCCCTTGTTGACACTGTCTCTTGAGCGAGTCTAATCTTCTGGACACTGGTTCAAATCTAGAAACAGTGCACTACACCCTTCTCGCTCATTTCCGTTATTCACTGTTTGAGAGGGAGGGTTGCCCTCGTGCCACGACGCGTGTTACAGGTGCATTTTTAAACTTAATTTGTAGTGCATGTGGATGACACTAGGAGCAATACACTGGACATTCATTTGTTCTGCGAGGCGATATGGTCTAAATATAAACTAAAACAAGTATAAAACAAGAACTATTACATTTAATGTAATTTGTAGAAAATTTAACTAAGACTCATGTATATAAAAAAATATATATATATGAAATGAGACGTTTTCCCCCAAAGGGCTCCTGATCCCCAGCCAACACTGGAGCGAGCTCTGGGGCTCGAGCAGACACTGGAGCGAGCTCCACGTGGAAACTGGTGAGTTGCCACAGTAATGTCCATGGGTTGCCCATATGAAATGCTGGCTGATGGGGTAAGCGCGGAGGCGGGCAGGCTGGTTCTGGCTCGGGGCTGGACGGTCTCCAGACACTGGAGGATCCCTTCCCTCCAGCTTAATCCCTTGGTGTCTGGGAGGTCAACGGGGCGATGGTAGTTGGCCCCGTGCCAGAACAGCGAGTTTACCGCCGCTCACTTTCTGTATTGGTCCGCTGTTCTGTCACAATCCACTAGAGAGGAACGAGGAGACGCTAGAGAATACTTTAACAAGACTTTTAATTCCATGAACCAAGGGAGACGAACTCAGGATGACATTTAACAGCGGACAGAGAATTAGGGACTGGGAACACTTTAATACACAGAACAGGAAGATGGGATGACAAGACACACATGGGATCAATGGAAATTAAACATGGGAAACACCTGGGAAGAAAACATAAACACCTGGGGAGCAAGACACACACAAAACACAGAACAAAGTCTGACAATTTGATACACTTTAGGTCAACAACACTTTTAGCTTTCAACCTTATCAGTGAAAGGAAAGATTCTCAAAGCCTTTAAAGCAAGCAAATTTATTTAAGTTGCATTTTTAAATATATGACAGTAGAATGGAACAATATACTGTATAAACAAACTTAGCTGTAACAGTTAATGCACTGCTGTGCAAAAGAGGCTGTGTGCCATTGTTTTGTTGATTTGTGCTACCTACAGTTAAAACAATAGGTAGCACATTTATTAGGCTTTAATAATATCTAAACCTACCCCAAACACTAACCTTAAAACAATGCAAATGTTGGTAGCATAATCTGAGGTAGGTAGCATTTTTCATCAGAACACTGGAGTGGCAAAGTGAAAGTCTTTTTCTGTAATCAACAATAACCTTTCCTCTTATACCCTGAGCAAATCATTATTAAACATAAGTGGAATGTAAAAACCAAAACCAACTGAAAGAAAACAAAAAGACCATCAACCTGAAGGCAAATGAGTGGTCATCAAGAGTGCATTAACATATTCTCCTCAATGCATGTTTAAGCAATAATTCCTAGATTGTACAGATAAACTATAATCTAAGAATTATGATTTTAGATGGTGTTTAAAATAAAATAAAAAAATCTCAACATTCCACCTCTTTTGTTTTGCTTCACTGCATTATATACACTAAATTTCTAGAAATACTACAACGATTTACCTTCAACCCTCATAGACTATTGATTATATATGAAAAATAAAAAGTTGATTCAGCTAGCTGTTACAATTGCACAGATGTAAAGATGCATGACGCAGGTAGTTCACAGACATGTTGGCAGGCTATACCTGAGTTTTCTAGCCATGCAAGTACAGATCCTCTTTACTCTGGAAAAGAACCAAAATCCAAAATATATGTAACTCCAAAAATTATTTATATATGTAACACACAACAATGATATCATAAATTGTAATTAAGCTAAATTCACACTTGTGTTATACCACCCTCAATCACTTCTTGGTGACTGAGGGGAGTTCTGGAGTGGCAGAGGGTTCTGGTTTTGTGGTTGTTGCACAGATCTCATATTGTCTGGGAGACATCTCAGAATGGATAAAAGAACATCACCTGCAGCTCAACCTAGCAAAGACCAGAGCTTCTGTCTTGCCTGCCACTACCAATCTGACAGAATTATGTGACCATCCAGCTAGGTTCCGTACTACAAACCACAATAAACCATTGAGACTTTGATCACGGGAGAAATCTTGGTGACTGGTAACATATTTGTATGCATCAGCTGACCTTCAAAAACAAATTGCAAAGACCTCTCCCAATCGCTCCATCATGCATGTGTGCATCAACAATAGCAGGAAGGAAGAGTAGATTTTATAATGCGAGCATGCTGCACAACGTCCTGTCAAGGCCCTAGGCGGACTTTGCAATGCGCTTCCTGGCGGGACTTTCATCATCCACAATTAAATTTAAACACTACAAATGATTAGAATGCAGCACCTACAAATGAGAGCCAAGTAAGCCCACGGTCACACATCTCTATCTCTCTTACAAGGGTTTCCATACGGCTTGCACTTAAAGTCATGACATGATGCTTGCTACAGAACAAGCCAGGCCTGTGTACTCACAAGAGGCACAAAATCACTTTTCCAGAAGTTCTGAAACTTTGTATACTAGACTTTTATGTTTTATTGCCTTTAAGATGACGGGTTATTGATTCTCGTGGTAAATGAATTAAAATTGCTTGAGTAGGGGTTCTGGTTCTTACTCTGAGAGGAGGGTTTCTGGGCTGGTACGTACGGCGCTGTGTAGTATTAAGGAGGGTTTGGTCTTGCTAGGAGGAAGCTTTTGGTCAGTGGCATAGGAGGGTTCGGTCTTTGCTGAGGAGGAAGGTTTCTGGGTGGCAGAGGATCAGATGATGGGTGGTTGGGCATTTGGTTCGTGTTGATATAGCAGAAAGGAACGAGGAGTCTTGTGAGCCAGAGAGAGAGTGTTAGCATGGTTCTCTGCCCCGGTTGAGGAAGGTTTTTTGGAAAGCGGGCTGAGACAAGAGAAACAAAGAGGTGAGAGGAGAAGGGGTTCTGGTCTTGCAGATGAAGGTTCAGGTGTGGCCAATTGTGGCAGAGAAGGGAGAAGGGGGGTTCTGGTCTTGCAGAGGAAGGTTCTGGTGTGGCAGAGAAGGGTTCTGGTCTTGCTGAGGAATGTTCTGGGCTGGCAGAGGAGGGTACTGGTCTTGCTAAAGAAGCTCCTGGAGTGGCAGAGAAGGGTTCTGGTCTTGCTGAGGAATGTTCTGGGGTGGTGAAGAGCAGAGAGAAAGGGTAGAGGAGGGTTCTGGTCTTGCTGAGGAAGGTTCTGGGCTGGCAGAGGAGGGTACTGGTCTTGCTAAATAAGCTCCTGTGGTGGCAGAGAAGGGTTCTGGTCTTGCTGAGGAATGTTCTGGGCTGGCAGAGGAGGGTACTGGTCTTGCTAAATAAGCTCCTGTGGTGGCAGAGAAGGGTTCTGGTCTTGCTGAGGAATGTTCTGGGGTGGCAGAGACGGACTCTGGTCTTGCTGAGGAAGGTTCTGGGCTGGCAGAGGAGGGTACTGGTCTTGCTAAAGAAGCTCCTGAGGTGGCAGAGAAGGGTTCTGGTTAGGGCTGTTTTCGCAATTTGAGACGTTGCGATTTCCTAATTGCAAAACAGACAAAAAAGGAATTTGCAAGAGCTGCGTCCAAGCGCATATCAAACAGTCCATACGGTCTGTTTTCAGTACTGGAGAATTAAAAGATAAATATTAGATGTTTTGTCCGTGAAGTATTTAAACTTGTATCCTCATCCAACAGATAATTGACAATAAGTTTAAATGCATGTTGGCTCATTCCCAATTCAGAAGAGCGCACACTACGGCCTGTGTCTGTGAATACCCTTGTCTCCATACTCGACTGCGCCTGGCTTCGGTGTTAAAACTAATGTAAATTAGTTCTAACTGCTTGCTAATTTTCACCTTGGATGAATGAAATGAAAACCATTCAGCACAGTTCACTTGCTTTAAAAATCCCAAAATACTTAAAATAATAAATTCAATGGATACTTTAGTAATTGACTAAAGAAATACAGTTCTTTATTTATAAAAATAAACAAATATTTTCTGTGAAAATTCAGTAATTAAGTTAATTCTGTAAAACTAGTTATACCATTATAATCTTGCCTGCAGAGAAAAAAACAATAGAACCCCTCCCAAAACAATAAAGTTAAATTTATGGAATGTCAGGGTTGGGTTATAATGGGAATTTGTTTGTTTTTAATGTAAACTATAATGGTGTCTATTTTATGGAGTCTATTGGTGGGATGTAATGTGGCAGATGGCAACCAATAGAACAACAATAATTCCTATTGGAATAATGCCCAAAACAAAAAAGAATTTTGTAATGGTTTAATGGAAACTATAAGAATTTCTGTGATGGTTTCTATTGTTTTTTTCAGCAGGGTAATTATACCCATACTGTGCTGCACATTATTGGAAATATTGAGCTGAAGCTTGACTTTGCAAAATCAAATCGCAATATCTGTCAAAAAAAAAAATCGCAATTTGATATTTCCCCCAAATCGCACAGCCCTAATTCTGGTCTTGCTGAGGAAGGTTCTGGGGTGGCAGAGAAGGGTTATAGGGTGGTCTTGCTGGAGGAGGAAAGGGGTTCTGGAGTGGCAGAGAAGGGTTCTGGTCTTGCTGAGGAAGGTTCTGGGGTGGCAGAGAAGGGTTCTGGTCTTGCTGAGGAAGGTTCTGGGGTGGCAGAGAAGGGTTTTGGTCTTGCTGAGGAAGGTTCTGGGCTGGCAGAGGAGGGTACTGGTCTTGCTAAATAAGCTCCTGTGGTGGCAGAGAAGGGTTCTGGTCTTGCTGAGGAAGGTTCTGGGGTGGTCCATTCATTGATTCAGAGTTTCTTGACATGATTAAGTCAATCATTTGGTTAGACAAGTATGTCCAGTCTAAACCATCATTTTCGGGTACATTTAAAACATTAATAATTTTTTTTTTAGAACTTGTTTTCACTCTCTCTCGCATTTCCTCCTCCACATATCTTATTGTCTCCTCTTCATATATGTCTTCAAATAGAGACTTGTAATAGGATGTTGTGCAAAACTGACAACATGTAGAAACCAACAGCCACAATAATGGTAGAGCAAAAAGGAATCCCAACCCGAACGCCTATGGACAAAACAATGAGCCTGCATAAATATGCATAGTTATTACAGAGTTTTAGAATGAACCTTTCATGGATAGTTTTGTAAAGGGACAACTACGGCTAAGTCACATGGGCAATTGGGGAAGTTATTCCTCCAACATAAATTGAAGATTTTTGGTCAAAAGTCAAAATAAACAAATGTATGTTGGTCTCAAACACCAGGCTCAAAAACGTTTTAAATGATCCTTCCTCATATTTTTGCTATTCCTGTTAGGTATACCATCAAACATAATTAATCCACCCTCAGAAACACTGATGTAAGATATAAAAGGATAGCAGATTTTAACTGAATGGGTGAATTGTGTCCATAATGGAGCCGGTTTTTATGTAGACTGTCGTGTTTTTTAAAGATGTAATTTCATATAATTGATTAATGATTATGATTCTGTTGGCCAGAACAATGGCTAAATATTTTAAATGCTGCCTTTTACATTTTTATATTTCATGAATTGTTTTGTGGTTTATAATTTGTTTTACTCTGTAATTTTTTCTATACATTTGTTTGGCTATTGGATGGCAATAATGACTATATGTACCGCTGCAAGAAACATTACTTAGCAGTAGTAGTAATAAATAACCTTCTTTATTGTTTCAAAAGTACCACAAATGATTATTAGATAAAATACAATATGGATCAATCAGTACAGATTTTATTACATTGACTGCAGGTCTAATTAAAATAATTTATATTGCAGGCAAATGTAACAGGACTAGAAACATACTCGGTGCATAATTTAACGAGGATAACTTAACCAGGTCACTATACAGTATGTCTAATATCTAAAATAGACCATGTTTTCAGTCCCTGATTTTAGCAGTCTATTCACACCCTGCATGTGGCCACAAATGGTGTTGAGTGTTATATTATCTATTTCTTTCTCCCCAGCAAATATGTTCAGCTTCCTATAAAGTAAAATATACCCACCTCAGAAATTTAAAAAGTGTGACAACTAACCGCAGACTTCCCTATATGCAATTACATTTAAAAGCGGATTGCCAATAGCCTTCTTTGTCCATTTTTAATATTATTTTCAATTATGCTAGTCTGGAGTGAAGGATCATATCCATAACATATTTAAGATAAATATGAATAGCTTACAAAAACTGTATGTAATGGTATTCTCTGTTGTATTGGAATACATCATCTCAACATCATACAACGAAAAAGCTTCAGTATAGAAAGTTACAAAGATTAAATGTTTTATTGTTTCATTATTCAGCATATATTATTATATTAATGATTTGATCAATATTCATATTATTGGATGGTTAATAACATACCTGTGATAGAGCCTGATAATGAGTAATATTGTCTGTATTTTGGTTTTTCTTCAGCAGTAAGTTTGTTGCTCTCTTTACAAGGAATTTGATCGTTTGTTCGGGTGATGTTTTCTTCTGTCAGATTCCAGCACACCACAGCGTCACCATCAATCAAAACTGTTATGATCCATAACGCAGAAAGAAACAGGTTTCTCATAAAATTTTTACAGGAAAATCTTCTGCATGCCTGATAGAAACGTGCACGAGAGCAGGCTGAACAGGAGCAGGATACATGGAGAATGTTCCCAAGTGTGCAGTCTTCATGGGACCATAACGCACGTATACAAGAACACCACAGTGCAGAAATAATTGTAAATGTTTTAGCGGTTAAGGTCAGTATTAAAAAAAGTCCGATAAATGGAAGACCAATATATAGTCCGCAGAACCACTGGTAAAAATCATTACATGGGCACTGAAAGTCCAGTTTAAAAGTGTACTGAAAAACAAGAAATATAAAAGCAATTGCAAATGCACTGCCAGAAGTCAGCTTATTCAGCAAGGTGGATTCAAAGATTGGATGTTCTGGATGCACCATGTTGGCAGATCCTTGCAGCTCAGACAAATTTGAAGTACTACATTACAGGTTCGTACAGTAGTTAAAACATACTCCAAAAGTAGCAGCTTCCGGCTCTCCTGTCTCCTCCCCTTGCTATAATGAAAGCTGATTGTCTTGGTGTGGGAAAGAAAAAAGTGTCAATACCAGCATTATTTTAATCCTTGTACATTTCACAATTTATTTTGTTTTTCAACAATACTATTATCTTGTAGATATTAAATGTTTGGCACTAGTAAAATGAACATTAAGCAGGTGAGCAGACTTTCTCACGGACAGACAGGAACTGCCACCCCCCTAACTTGTGGTGCAAATATGTTGATGCCATCTGAGATGCAAGCATCTTACTCATATAGAAAGCCACAGTTATGTTATATGTATTGTATGTGGTCAGTATGTGCTAATTTGTTGTGCATGTGGTAAGTACCGGAGTCGTCACATGTCCTTCCGGAATCTCCTTCATCGAAATCGCCTGCTGCCCGTCTTCCCCCCAAACCCACGGCCTCTGTCACTCTAAACCCTCGAAACTCCTTTGTTTGGCCTTACCAAAATGGGAACCCACGACTACGGTAGAAATCAGTGGTAAGTTGTAATTTACAACAAGTGAATCTTCACGACTTGACATAAATGTTGCTCTGTGCCCCACGGGATAAACTTACCGACATTTAATAGGAATGAAAGAGTAGCAGTGCCTGTTCTCGTAACGGCTGTTGCCACTCCACCGGCAGGGAACAGGCAATAGTCTCCTTTTCTCCAGGATAACTGCGGCCTGGAACTCAGGATCTCGTACCCACCCGCTGAGAGAGGGACAGAATGTCTAGTCAATGACAAAACAGGAAACAACAAAAGTTTTCATGGCAAAGAGGATCTCTATGATCAGGACACAAAAAGCAAAAACAATAGTGTGTGACGACAATGGCAGATGGCTCTGTGGTCCTGTATCAGTTCATCTGTATCACCAGACCAAAAACGCAACACAGCAGGCAGCTGCCCAGCCACAGGGACGAATCCGCTGCTATCTTCTGTCATGTGTTCCAGTTGGATTAAATATAACAGCATAGGCCTATATGTTACAGTTGGAAAGACTGTTAAACTTGAAAATAGGTGACTATACCTATATATATATACTATAATATATATATATATATATATATATATATATATATATATATATTAATTCAGGTGCATCTCAATAAATTAGAATGTCGTGGAAAAGTTAATTCAGTAATTCAACTCAAATTGTGAACTCGTGTATTAAATAAATTCAATGCACACAGAATGAAGTATTAGTTTTAAGTCTTTGGTTCTTTTAATTTTGATTATTTTGGCTCACATTTAACAAAACCCAATCAGCTAATCAACTCAAAACACCTGCAAAAGTTTCCTGAGCCTTCAAAATGGTCTCTCAGTTTGGTTCACTAGGCTACACAATCATGGGGAAGACTGCTGATCTGACAGTTGTCCAGAAGACAATCATTGACACCCTTCACAAGGAGGGTAAGCCACAAACATTCATTGCCAAAGAAGCTGGCTGTTCACAGAGTGCTGTATGTTAACAGAAAGTTGAGTGGAAGGAAAAAGTGTGGAGAAAAAGATGCTCAACCAACCGAGAGAGCCGCAGCATTATGAGGATTGTCAAGCAAAATCGATCAAGAATTTGAGTGTGAATTAACAAGGAATAAGGAAATTGATGGACATGCTCTGACTTATGAGACTAGGCACAAGGGATCAAAGAATCTAGAATAAAATTATATACGTGCAGAATTTCATATAAAAATCAATTTGATAAATATCATAAATCAAGAGCAACCGCACACACAGACGTGTCAAGGAATTTGGCTACAGTTGTCGTATTCCTCTTGTTAAGCCACTCCTGAACCACAGACAACGTCAGAGGCATCTTACCTGGGCTAAGGAGAAGAACTAGACTGTTGCCCAGTGGCCCAAAGTCTCTTTTCAGATGAGAGCAAGTTTTGTATTTCATTTGGAAACCAAGGTTCCAGAGTCTGGAGGAAGAGTTGAGAGGCACAGAAACCATGTTGCTAGAAGTCCAGTGTGAAGTTTCCACATTCAGTGATGATTAGGGCTGCCATGTCATCTGCTGGTGTTGGTCCATTGTGTTTTTTGAAAACCAACGTCACTGCACCCGTTTACCAAGAAATTTTGGAGCACTTCATGCTTCCTTCTGCTGACCAGCTTTTTGAAGATGCTGATTTCATTTTCCAGCAGGATTTGGCACCTGCCCACACTGCCAAAAGCACCAAAAGTTGGTTAAATGACCATGGTGTTGGTGTGCTTGACTGGCCAGCAAACTCACCAGACCTGAACCATAGAGAATCTATGGGGTATTGTCCAGAGGAAACAGCCAGAGAAACAAAGAGACCAAAAAATGCAGATGAGCTGGAAGCCACTGTCAAGAAACCTGGGCTTCCATACCACCTCAGCCGTGCCACAAACTGATCACCTCCATGCCAAGCTGAATTGAGGCAGTAATTAAAGCAAAATGAGCCCTTACCAAGTATTGAGTACATGTAGAGTAAATGAACATATTTCCAGAAGGCCAACAATTCACTAAAAAAAAATTATTTTTTTTTGGTCTTATGAAGTATTCTAATTTGTTTGAGATAGTGAATTGGTGAGTTTTTAAATGTGAGCCAAAATCATCAAAAATCATCACAATTAAAAGAACCAAAGACCTACTTAAAAATACTTCCGTATGTGGGCATTGAATTTATTGAATACTAAACGAGTTTACAATTTGAAAAGTTGAATTACTGAAATAAATGAACTTTTCCATGACATTCTAATTTATTGAGATGCACCTGTATACACACACACACACACCCACACACACACACACACACACAACACACACACTGGGGTTCCAAATCATGATGCAAGTGACATTAATAGTATTTCGGTACAAGACACAGTCAGATTTTTGCTTGTTTTGATTTTCACATCATTTCAGGTAACTGGTATCAATCTCAGACAGGTTTGTTAAATAGTTTACCAGGTCTTCTTAGCCACTGTTCAGGTTTCTCTTTGTGAGGTTTGGTTAGCAGTGACTGAAACGTAGCTTTACACACAACTGTCAGTCTGCATGGAGAGGATCTTGAGACTTCAATAGCTTCAAACACCTGTTTGCTGCTCAGCAGTGGCTTTTTTACAGCTGTGATTACAATACAGTTCATTTGTTTGACAGAAACTTTCCTTAATAAATCTTTATCTGACCAAGATCTTCTGTACTCTAAGTCACTCACAAATCTTTTGACAGTTCAATAATCTCTATTTGCTTTTCTCAAAATATTGATTGTTTTGATGCCTTTTGCAAGACATTGCATTGTTTCATACTTTTCATCTTCAGAAAGATCTTTCTTCCTAACCATATTTCTTGAGAACTGTGACTTGCTTAATAATGTGGAACAACCTCTTTAAGTAGGGTTTCCATTTACCTTAGAAGACCTGGCAAACTATTGAACAAACCTGTGAGATTGATACCAGTTACCTGAAATGTGAAAAACAACACAAACAAAAATCGGACTCTTTCTTGTACCGAAATCCTATTGATGTCACTTGCATAATAATTTGGAACACAGTGTGTATGAATATATATAGATTATATATACATACACAACACACACACACACAAACACACCCCACACACACTCCCATTGAAAGGTTGAATTGGTGTGGGATGCCTAAGGATTTTAGGGTTTGGCCTCTTATGCTCATCAAGGCTGCATTTTTTTGATCAAAAATACAGTAAAAACTTGAATATTGTGAAGAGGAGTTTGACATTAAAATAAGGGTTTTCTATTTTAATAGATTTTAAAATATAATTTATTCCTCTGATATCAAAGCTGAATTTTTCAGCAGTCATTACTCCAGTCTTTAATGTCACACAATCCTTCAGAAATCATTATAATATGATGATTTGGTGCTCAAGAAACATTTCTTATTACTATCAATTTTGAAAACAGTTTTTTTTTCTGCAATGTTTACAATGTTTCAGGATTTTTTTGATGAATAAAAAAGTTCAAAAGAACAGCACTTATTAGAAAGAGAAATCTTTTGTAACATTATGCCTTTACTGCCACATTATTTTCTTTAAAAAATTATTTAAAAATAAAATTATTTAGGCGATATTTTACTTGGATTATTGGTGCAAATAGGACTGTTCCAAAAGCGCACTGTATCAATCAATCAAAATATATCTCTTATATTAAATATGGCAGTCATATATCCTTCTCTGCTTCATCTTTTGTACATTAAAACATCCAAAGGTTAAACTTACGGGCCGTTCTCCACCTTAATGGAGCGAATCTTTCTGAAGTCTCTATCCAGAATGTTCTGGCACTCAAATGTGAATTCACAGCTCTTGCCCTGGAAGTATTCCTTATCGAACACAGTCATCCTAAACTTCCCCCTCTGCTCCAACTGCTCCTGTGGATTCATGGCTGCTGTCGATCACCACACTCTCTATCAGGAAAATGAGGAGAGGAGAGGGGCATAACTAAGACCACAGCGTGAATTCATGCACATGTGAGAAATTCCTGGGTAGATCAAGTGAAAATCGATTCCTGGATAAAGTGTTGACAGTATGTGTTTCCTGCTGACATGATCTTTTTTTATCATTGCACAGGTATCTGATGTTTCACTTTGAGGGCTAAGACAGTGGCATACTCACGTGTCAGGTGGGACAGATCCAGTATAATCAATGTGGTGGCCAAGCCCTTTGTCCAGTGTTTTTATAGGACAGGGCCCCTCATTTAGTGCAGCATGCGCATCAGGCCTGCACAATCAGCAGCAGCAAACAGAAAAAATGCATTAGCCTTCACCATTGTGGAGCCCTGTGCAGCCTATTGTGAGGTCTTAGACCCACTGACTCATCAAAACTCCACTATCTGCCCCCACACCAGACCCTTGGCTATTTACAATGGTGATGCTTTGACATTAGACTTTGAACGGATAGAGCAGATAATAGCAGAATTGCTAGAGATTAGACTTAGCCCTGGTCACTCTCTGGTGCCTGCTTGTAGATGCTCTCTATGGGCAGAACTGGCTGCTGTTGACCTAAAGGAGGACTTCACTCGCACTCAAATTTTTCTGAAAAATAATGATATTAGAATACATTTCACAAATAATTTGATCACAATATCCACCTTATTTAGACAACGCGGAAGTAAATTATTTTCTTTGAACCTGCGAGACTTCCATTTTTTTAGCTGCTGTAGAATAAGTAATTAGTGCAGTAAACGATAAAACTTATTGCGCTACAAACCAGTGCATTTATAATTACGATAGTGAATATATTCGGATGTGTGCAGCACCTTTTATGGAGGACTGTTTCCTGATCCTGGGAGAGTAGACTAAAATGCCAGCAGTTCTGACTCACAGACTGTAAGTAAGCTTTTTATATTTAAAGAGTTTTTATATTTTGTATATTTAAAGAGACTTTTTTGAGCAGTGTAGAGTAGGGCTCGTAGTTTGTCATTTCTCCAATCACAAACGCAGACATGGTTTTATGTCTACGCGGAGCGATGCAACGCAACGCGTTTGTAAAATTAAAAAGACAGTATAAGACATTATAATCTGTAATTATGTCCCCATTGGATGCAAAAAATGCCTCGTTTGTAATGTGTTTTATTGTTTTTGTCTCTTTGCTCCGGCCGGACAGGGCATCACAGTTTGGCAAGGGGCGTAACATTTCCGTCAACGCTTGAGGTATTCGGCCAATCACAAAGCACTGGATAGCTAGCCAATCAGAGCAAACCTCGCTTTTTCAGACCAATGAGCTTTGTAAAATCTACGCGTTTCAGAAAGGCGGGGCATAGAAACTATAATGTACATTATGTGGAAAATAATATGTGTTTTTAACTTTAAACCGATAAAATTAACATATTTCATTACACCAAATACACAAAATAATGTTCTTTTTAGCAGCATCATATGATCCCTTTAAGTTAAAGGAACACTCCACTATTTTTGAAAATAGGCTCATTTTCCAACTCCCCTAGGGTTAAAAAGTTGAGTTTTACAGTTTTTGAATCCATTCAGCCGATCTCGGGGTCTGTCAGTAGCACTTTTGGCTGTAGCTTAGCATAGATCATTGAATCTGATTAGACCTTTAGCATCTCGCTCAAAAATGACCAAAGAGTTTCTATTCCTATTTAAAACTTGACCCTTCTATAGTTACATCGTGTACTAAGACCGACAGAAAATGAAAAGTCTCATTCCGGCATAATAATCAAGGAACTTTGCTGCCGCACCACCTGCTTGCACAGGGAGCGTGCTGGGGTCTATTTTCAGTTGCTGCGTAATATCATTGAGCCTGCTGCACCCATGGTGTGGGGAGTTGGAAAATTAGCCTATTTTCAAAAATAGTGGAGTGTTCCTTTAAGAAAACCCTTTGTCAGTACCCTTACAATAACCCTTTACTCACAAATACCTATACCAGGGGTGTCGCTAGATGCTATTTCACAAGGCCCTGTGAAGTTTTGCTGTCCCAGTAACATTTTTTCTGATAAATCATTGTCGGACGAGGTAGATTATAGTAGATACAGCTAAATAGAGGCTTTCCTATTCATTGAACTTTATTATTTACATCATTTGAATGACTTAAAACAGGTTGATTGCAAGTCAGTTGATGTGAAAATATCCTACACACCTTCGTCAATCATATACGCCTTCGCATCTCTGGCTGTGCTTCTCCTCACTTCACTTTTCCCACTTGCAGTCATACGATAATTCATAATAAGGTATTGTAGTTGAGGAGATACAGATAACTATCAAACTTCCTTACAGATTGTCTAGATGCTAAGTGTAAGGGAAACAGGTCAATTTAGCTCAAAGGGAATCATTTATGATTTATAGGGAATTTGGACAGAATCACTGTTTTACGTCTGATCACTGAGTCGGCCAGAGATTCATTGAATGAGCCGTAAAACACTATTTATTAGCACAGTAACAAGATCGGCAGTTTAAGACATTAACTTGTAAGCACAAAACACAAGATACTTCTCTTTTCAATATAAATAAGGCTTTATTAGATAAATCTAAGACATATAAACACACGCATTCACACATTCTCACAAGTTGCAGAAAGAGAGAAAGTGAAGAAATAATTAGTTTAAGAGAATGAAAAAGTGAAATCCAAGTTTACAGCAATATGTGCAATTGTATAGATCTGAACAACCATCAATCTCTTAATTAACCCTCGCCTTGAGTTTCTCAATGAGGTTAAAATTTATATTAAATGCACCAGTTCAGCTAGAATCTGGAGGTACTTGCGTTGCCTGTAAGGGGGTTCTCTTTGTTGTCCTTGTTGCAGAAAAGGTGGTTTCCCGAGGTTGATGATTGGCTGGAAGTTCAGTAGTCGTTGAAGTGATGTCTTGGGAAGCCAGTAGTTGGGTGTTGGCTGAAGATGCGGAGTTGTGGGCTGGTTGAAGTTTTGAGGCAGGCACAGACTCAAGGTGGACTCAGAGACAAAACTTAACTCAGAACACGAAACTTCTTCATGGAAATAAATAAATTGAAGGTAAGTAGAAGAATAGGGAAGAACAAGACTAGCTGGCTTCGTCTCATCGGGCTAAGTAGCAGTGGGCGTGCAGGCCGAAGCACGCCTGACGGCACGAGAAGACAATAAAGGATGACCTAAAAACTAAAAGCTCATTGATGGTGCCCTGAGTATTTAAACTGGGCTGTTGGACACATCCCAAATGGTGTCTTGACCAATTAGATATTGTATATATAATTTGGACATGATTATAACCCAGACTATAATTATTCTAAAGGTTTGAATTGATATAGAAGAAAAAACGTTTGTAAAACAGGAATTCAAACTCATATACTAAACATGACTCTGAATCCTTAAGCTATTAAAATAGTTATTAAAAACGAACATACAACACAATAAGTGATTAGAACAAAGTAGAAAGTTGTGGGTTACATACAGGATAGGGAGTTAAGACAATGGGATGATATTACGTTATACGTCTTTTGGTTCTTTGGTGCATTATACATGGAAAGGCAGTTTCTGTGCCATTCTGTGAAGTAAGAATGTGTTCTGTGAAGACCAAAGAGGTTTAAAGGTCTCATAAGGAATTTCAGACTGGTTCTTGTCCTCTAGGTGGGGGGAAGTCAATCCAAAGAGCTTGTGATCGTGATTACTATCACTGGTTCACATGTGATGGTCATGCTGTGCATCACTTTGACTATCAATCTTGATTACGTGCCCCAAAATTTTCATAAAGTTTAATGTTGCAAGCTGTTCTGTGAAAGAGTTGGTTGGTTAGGCTTGCTTCAGACTAGGATCTAGGTCTGGCGCTAGTATCTGATTTACGAACATCCTGTTGTCTTGGGCCCCTTTGTGGAATTCAGCTCTTTGGGTTGTTCAACACCAATCTGATCGAATCTTAAAACAGTCGCTCTCATACCCATACACATCCCCCCTTACATTGGCGAGCGCTGGAGAAACAAAGGCAGAAGAAGCAGACAACACAGCAAACAACAAGACACCTCCATCACAGTTACTGTACTGGAGCAGGCAACAGGTTATTTAGGTACAGGTGGTAAAGTTCAATTAGTCAATATAGTTTAGTAAATTGAATATGTTTTAGTTAAATCTGGAAATTGTTCTAATTTGGTTCTGTACATTGATTCTTCGATCAACTTTTGTGATTAACTTTGTTTGGTTCTTCTAGGTTGTCTTAATTTAAAATGTTTACCGTTAATTTTCTAGTAACATCTTTTGCAAAGAAATGAATTGACCTATCGTCCATGGAGCTCTCTGGCTTCCATTCAGTTTAGAGTTGCTTGCGGATATTAGGTGTGGTGAGTCAATCCTAATATCAGACCTTTGACCCTTGCAGGGTGTCTAGGTGTTTCACCTACTAAGGAAAGAGGGGAAGGAAAAGGATAGGTAAAAGAAAAACAAAACAAAAACAAAGCTGCTGTGGGTTTTCCTAGCGTGGCTGGCAACTACTGTTGAGCTAGGATGTCATGTGCAGCTAGTGTGTCATGTATCTTAACTTAGTGTCAGGTGTTCTACCTATTGTGAGGATGACTGCATGTTTCTTCATGGTGGGCATATGTAACTATGTTACGCTAAAATTTGAATATTCTACTTGTGGGAAGAAAATGTCGGTTGAATGTGTTATCAGTAGATGTGGTTACCTCTGGGTGTAGGTAATGTTGGGTGTGTGTTAATGGTGTAGTGTATGTGTGGAAGTTCTTTAGCAGACAGTCGGAGATAGTTCGGCATGGCTGTGTGAAGCTGGAGTGCAAACTTTGTCTCCTATGTTGCATTCCTCTTGTGATGCCTTCTGGTTGTGGCAGAATTTCTGACCTTCTGTGCTTTGGTGGTTGCTGTTGCACAGACAGGAATGTGGTTCCTTGCTCGTTCTGGGTGGTTGTTGGAAGAGGTGCTTGTCATCTCTGATAGGTGGTGTACCAGGTGTCCCGGGGATTTGTTCGTCACTGGTACACAGCAAGAATGACTCATGGGGTCATTCGTGTTAAGATGTCTGAAGGCAACTATATCATTGGTTCTCAGATTGTTTCATGTCTTCTGATGGTAAGCCATCTTATTCTTGTGCATACTCGGCACTGTGCATGTCTGAGTGGTGCTGAGGTGGGTTTTGTTGTTGCTTACCCACACAAGTTGCTCTTGGGTGAGTCAGGCGAATACCTTTGGATGTCTGGTTAGGTTTCCAGGTGTTCTTATCTTTTGGGTTTCTTGAGAAGCGTGGCTGGTCCCATGAATTTTTCCAGCGGTTGGGCTGATAGCTGTCGTGTACATGGGGGTCACATTCTCTGTGCTCTTGATGGAGGACTCTGGTGTTGTGATGCCACTGGGTGTCGTCCAGTACAAGGCTTGAGTCCTTGGTGATGGAGCTCAAGAGTGTGGATGTTTTGTACCTTTCTTTGAGGCCATCTTCTGCTTGTTGTAGGCCTTCTGTGTTAGGTCATGCAACTGTTGGATGGTCATGGAGTGCGGACAGGCCATGACGCCTAGATGGTGGCTGACTCCAGGGTGCAGATTTTATAGGAAGAGGCTTTTGAAGTTCACATACTCTTCAAGGTCAGGTTGGTTGTGTGCACTAAAGTAGGCTTGTCAGAGTCGGTAGTAGTAAGCTTGTGGAGCCTCTTGTCGACCTTGTTTGATCTCCAAGGCAGTTAACAGTCCATGTTCAGACTCAGGGTCTGTAAACTCTTTAATCAGGACCTCACAAAGTAGCTGGTAGTTTGACTTTGTTTGACTGGGCTGTCGATCTAGGAAGTTTCATACCTCGGGACTGGACGTGGCTCTAAGGAGGTATAACCTGTCTCTGTCAGTCACATGAGGTCTCATTTCCAGGTGAAACTCGATATCTTGCAGGTAGGCCTGGATGTCGTGGTCCTCTGTAGAGTTTGGGTTGAACCTGCTGATGTTTTTAGACAGCTTGTTGAGGTCTTTGATGGTCATCCCATGTGCAGCTCCAAGGTCTGCTTGGATGGGAAGTATTCCTTCGTTGGCAGAAAAGGGTTGTGTGGCGAAGGCAGGTGAGGTTTTGGGTTGTGGCCCTTCACTTCTTTCATGTATGGCAGTTCTTGGACGTGGGACTCTGCTCTGCTCAGCAGTGGTGAGGCTGAGAGATGTTTCTCTTTTCTTGGCTCTTGTTTCAGCTCATAAGCAAATTTGAGTTATTTTCTGACCATGTAGAGCTCATCATTAGTATTGTCTAGTTGTTGGGTCAGATTGTTCATTTCAGTTCTGTACCTTTCAAGGTGGTCTTTCAAGACACTGATTTCAGCATTCTTGTCTCTGATGTGATTCTTGGCTTTCTCTAGTAGCTGTTCGGCATACTGGAGTCTGTTTACCAGGTCTTTCTGGGCAGCCTTTGCATGTTGTTGGTCGAGCTGAGCTGCTGCCAGGGCTGCTTGGAGCTTCTTTACTTGTTCCGTTGTTTCCTGCTCCCTCTCGTTGGGTGCTTTGAGTTGATCTTGAACTTTCACTTCCAGCTTGTCTATGCGGCATTGATCACGTGTCAGCTCCTCTTGAAGGTGGGTGATATGCTTGTCGCTCAGCTTCAGCTGGGATGTGAAGGCATAGCTTAGGGAGCTGGTGATCTTGACTAGCTCCTCGCGGTTGTTGTTCTGGCTTGAATCTTGTGTCAGGAATCTTCTCAGGATTAGGATTATTATAAAAAATAATAACAGTTCAAATGTCTTGAAGGTGAGGCTGTCTATCATGCCTCTCAGCCAAGTGTTCACATCTTCCCCATGGGCAATGGGGTCTGCAGTCTGCGGCATGTTGGCACGCTGGGGAGAAGAGAGACGCCCAGATCCCCCCCCCTGTGTGGAGTATAAGCCTATATGTGGTGGGACAACTAAGTGTTTGCGTCAGTGATTGTGAACCACTAGTGAAGTGTGGTGATGACTGTGTTGGTCTCAGAGTGTCTAGGTAGATTAGGGATGTGATGACTTCGTCACTCTAATGAGGAAGAGGAAAAAGAGAAAAAGAGGTGAAAACAAATTCAATGAAAAGCAATAATTCCAGAGTTCAATGCGGAAAAATTTTTTTCAATTGAATGTGATCAAGAAGGTAAACAATATTATTAAATCTCTGTTTTAGACAAAATAATACAATAATAATGCTGATATCTCTTTTCTTAGTCTGACAGGATTGACACCTTACAGTTGGACCGCTTACCAGGGAGGCTGCGAAGGCGACAGTTGTTCAACACATCCAAAATTTGGATTGCATTTTTAAATGTAGGGAGGTTAGGAAGAACGAAGGAGTGGTTGATTACAATCAAATTCATAAGGATGTTTCGTCTTCTTTGACAAGATTGTGTATTTCATTCACATAGAATTGATTGATGGTTCTTACAGGTCCCTACATATGTGAAGAGTAAAGAGGGAAGGAAGGAAGCATGAGACAACAGGAGAGACTTGAGAGAAGGGAAGGAGACTCAGTAAACTGAGTGGATCGGGTCCACTAGCAGGCTCTGTTGCTGTTATGCCCAACTACGAGTAGAGCGTTGTTTTTAGTTGCTGCACAACTAATCAAACAAAAATAAAATTTAAGTGAAAGAGAGTTGTCTTTCGAGTTTATTTGAACTCGTAGTGAGGGATAACAATGTTTCCTAATAAAGGTCTCAGGTGTGTAGTTCCCAAGATAGGATACACAGAGGAAAGAAAATGGTAAGACAAAGTTAAATTAAAAAGTAATAAATGGGCAAAATAAGCAAAAATGAAATTAAATAAAGAAGGAAATCAGTAAGTTAAACAATAGTGGCTAAGTGTATAACCAAAACAGGAAGAAAGAGTGGTAAAACGCAATAAAATGAGTAAGTATAAGTCTGAATAGAATTTATTGATGGGGTAATAAAATCAATTAGGTAGAATAAGTTTACTTAAACTTTCAAAGTTCAAGGCTTATTCGTACCTAAAAAAATTAGGCATGAGAGGGAATACTAGAAGTAATGATCATATGAAATGATCTGAGGGAACAGTAAATACTAAGTAAATACTCATCATTTGCCAATTTACCTGTCAAAGTTTTTAGTCAGACAATGGTTTTGTTTTTAGAAAACTAAACCAGGAGCCATTTTTATGACTGTAAATAATGACAGTCTATCTTAATACATGAAAATTCTGAGTCCTTTATTGCAATGTAGCAGTATCAAAGCATTTCAGGCTAAACCTGACTTGTTTATCATTTGTTTCCTACAACTGATGTCATTGTTCATGCATAAGCTGCAGCCGTAGAGTGCCAAAAATGAGAACTCAGTCACGTGTGGTTGGAAACAAACCCACATCCTTGTTTAGACAATCTGTTCAGGTTAACTACATGTGCATATCTTATGCATTTGACAGCCTGTGCAGTCAAATAAATGAAAACTCTTTGTTTTGCATTACATATTGTATGTCAAGGGATTATAAGCGACTTTCATAGAGGTTTTTTTGGGGGGATTTTTTTTATAACAAACTCCATAGTTAGCCTAATGGTGATGGAGCATAGTTTTAACTGTGACTACCATGATCTTACTAATACCACGGTTAAATTCTGCACTATATGGTTAATTTTCATAAGACCAACTACAAAGGGGAATTAAAAAATAATAATAAAAAAATTCAGCATGGACCCCCATGAATTTAAGAACAAATCTATGGATTTTTCTTATTAGGAAATATGTTCAGTTCTAATAAACTTTAAAGAAAAAAAAATCTGTACTTTAAACTTTAAAGAAAAAATTATAGCCCTGCATAAACTTTTTACAGACTTTATTGTTACATACAACAGTAAATGTACTTTACTGCATTCTAACTCAAATTCAATGCTTTATTGTCAATTGTGCATCTTTGTGACAAAAAATATGCAATAATATTGTTAACTGGGTTTCAGTAATATTTATTGCTCTTGATCACTGTCCTTTATTTTTTATAATTTAAATAAAATCATTAGCACCTGTCAATACCAGCATTATTTTAATCCTTGTACATTTCACAATTTATTTTGTTTTTCAACATTACTATTATCTTGTAGATATTAAATGTTTGGCACTAGTAAAATGAACATTAAGCAGGTGAGCAGACTTTCTCACGGACAGACAGGAACTGCCACCCCCCTAACTTGTGGTGCAAATATGTTGATGCCATCTGAGATGCAAGCATCTTACTCATATAGAAAGCCACAGTTATGTTATATGTATTGTATGTGGTCAGTATGTGCTAATTTGTTGTGCATGTGGTAGTGCATGTATTATTTGTTTTCTTTCTTTTTTCAGCTGTTTAAATTTCAAAACCAGAATATGTTGATTTAGGTATTTTTACAATTTCTAATTTGAAACATTGTGGATTCCATCTAAATAACATTGTTTTTCTTTATGCAGGTACTTCACAGGATTCTGTCCATGTATAGGTACACTACATGTGCATATCTATGCATTGACAGCCTTGCAGTCACATAAATGAAAAACTCTTGTTTTATCCTACTTACATATTTATGTTCAAAGAATAAAAAAGACTTTATAAGAGGGTTTTGGGGATTTTTTCCATAACAAACTCCATGGTTAACCTAATGGTGATGGAGCATAGGGTTAGGGTTAACTGTGACCAGGGCCGTTTCTAGGCATAGGCGAGCTAGGCGGTCGCCTAGGGCGCCACCAGCTGAAGGGGCGCCAATGAGCGCACGTACTGGCAGTTTTAGCAGGGTTGTGATAAAGAGTGGCGCGGTCACCCTGAAATATGACTGCCGCCCCCACTGGATCCCCAACATTATTGGGCTAGAGTACTGTACATCTGACGATGCCTGTATGCCACTAGATCAGAGTGCTGACAATCTCTGCCTGATTGTTGCATGCAAAGTTTACATTTGGAGAGCTCAACAACGCCATTAGATCAGTGGGCTCTGTCAGTGCTTTGGCAAGGTAACACTTTTTTTTGCCATGCAATAAAGCTAAGTTCAAAGGCCAATTTAAAATATTGGTACAATAAAAAATGCACAAAATCAGTATTTTGTTTAGGCAGTTTTTGTGGCACTTTTGTGGCAGATTTGTCCAAAAGGTGTGTTTTTTTTGCGCCAATGCATTGTTAAAGTATCAGCGTGTCATGTAATATTCCCATTTAACTTTAACATCCAATTAAAAAATATTTATATAGTAAAATCGCTAATTCACGAGATCAATACATCCTTTATTAGACCGCTTTGTCGAGTTAAATGCATCCTTACGGAGGTGTCGAAATGCTGAATCAATTCATTCACTTCCAACAGCGCTTAATGGGAGCAGCGTCATAGAGGGCAGAGCGTCCCGTTATTTAAAGGGGACGTTAACGCGCTAACCTGTAGCAAATGATTAAGTAGCTGCATTAGTTACTTTTATGCCACTGATAAAGCTTTTATATGTAGTTTGGGGTAACAAAGGGGTTTTATAGGTTTGACTGAAATAATAATGCAATAACTGACACTTTAAATCAATGTTTCAAGAAAACAACAACAAAAAAATTGAACAAAAACAGATAAAGACAAAAAAGTAGCCATTGATAATATCTAAACAATATGTAGTAGTATAGTATATAGTATCCAAATCAAAATGTAATAAAATTAATTTATGTGTGATTTATGTGTAAATTATGTGCAATGTCTTAGCCACTAGGGATTGTTACATAGGGCTATACAGGCATCTAGTGGCAACACAATGATATTACAGATACTAAATTGTGCAAAATGTTTATCTTAACAGTCAATTTACAAATAATGCATTCAGATTTGTAGAACTCAATGCACTGAATCTCCACAAATTAGTGTCGGTACTATGACAACCAATTGGAATGTGACAAGCAACTGGTGTCTAAAAAAACTTAATTATACTGTTGGCCAATGGACTGGATTATTCCAGTCTAAATTTTAGTCCTAGTCCAGAACAGACGTGGTGGTTAATGCTATTAATAAAAACATCACATTGCTAATGACATTTTGTGCAGAGTTGGGACAGGCAAGAATCAAAGACAAAAGATTAATTGCGATTTGTCCATGTTTTATTTCAACTGTTCTCAAACTTGCAAAGTACTTTACCACCACCCACTGTTAGTGAGACATTATGATGAGTGATAAAAGAGCTAGTTTTTCTGCTAGTAAAAGAGCTATTGATGTCAGTAATTACATTTCCACTAGTAAAATTATGAAATCAGAAATTGGTGAATTACTCGCATGAATACAAATTCTTATAAAAAACTGAATTCTAACTAGTCAAAAACATAATTCTTTATCTATTTGAATTTTAAAATATCTAGTTAATTTTATGACAATATATGGAAGCCCAATTCTGCCACATAAACTGACTTTTCTTCTCGAAAATTGCAAGATATAAACTCACAATTAAGAAAATAGTAAGTCATTTTTTCTCAGAATTGGACTTTATAACTCACAATTGCGAGTTATAAAGTCAGAATTGTGAGATATAAACTCGCAGTTCTGACTTTTCTCGCAATTGTGATTTTATATTATGCAATTCTAACTTTTTTTTCTTAGAATTGCGAGATATAAACTCATAATTTTGAGTTATAAAATCCAATTCCGTGGAAAAAAGGCTGACTTTTTGAATTGTGTTTATATCTTACAATTCTGACTTTATAACTCAATTGCTTGTTATGAAGTTAGAATTACAAGATATAAACTTGCAATTAACTGTTCACAAAGACCGCCCACCCCAGTTACTGTTGCTACGTCCAACAAGCCATGGCATGGCTTTCACGCTACACGTTCTCACACAGTGAAAAATACATCGCGGAGCAAAGAGGACACTGTCAACGCGCCTACAGACAAGACTGAGCAGGTTACTTTTGGTATGAAGCTAATTTTCAGCTTTCAAATTTTGTCATTTTTTTAAAGAAATTTTTGTGGCCTTTTAGCACCTCAGTTCAAGCGCCAGGCGAACCAATCATCTCTTCCTCTTTACTAGTTATAGTGCGGCCTGGTCAATAGGGGGCACCGCCCTTACCATATGCCAGGGAAGAAGACTCCTGCAAAGCTGCAGTCCGTAAATTTGCCTCTGTCGCCATCTCTGTTTGAAAACCAGCAATTGCAGCTATTTGTGGAATTATCTTCCTTGCATGGGTTGTGAACCAGCACGGCTCCGGTGGATGAATATATGTGGGGCTGGCAGTCACCGCACCAGTGTGAATATGCACTTTATATTCACAGATTCTACATCTTGAAAGTATGACCCAAATAAAAGCTTTCACTGGAGTAACAACTCGCACTTTTGTTCTGATCAACTGAGGCTGGTCGCATTTTCCTTTTTTTCTGGAGTCACTTCCAGTATGAATTCTTTGGTTTTGGACTGGGTGAAATCTCTAAGTCACTGATGATATCATTTCGACCTTTCTAGATTACAGTCCTCCATTTATTCCAGCTGCTGTGAGAAAAGGCTATAAACGATCCGTCACCTGCAGCATCCTCACGTGCGATACAGCATACTAGCCGGGACAACTTCTTTGTTTACAGACGTGACGTAATGACGTAGCACCATGCTCGAATTTCCCGCGAAAACCAACCCGAACCACTCAAATTAGAAAACATTACTACAAGCTAACCGTTGTGAATCGGGCTAAAATAAGGCAATAGTTTTGAACACTGGCTGGTTATGTACTTGCTCAAAAAATGATTTTGGATCGTTTTTAACCAAAAAAGTTACGGACTGCAGCTTTCAACATGTTAAAAATAAGTTAAATATATATTGCAAAATAATTATGAATTACGTTATTTAGTTCACACTATTCGATTGGTAGTCATGTTAGCACCTATTAAAAATAAAAAAAATAAAAACTCTATTTCGTTTGTTTTGTGTATGCGGGGCGCCGGACAAATGGGTGTTCATTAGGTTCGTAAACTTTTGAAACGCATGTGACTTGAGGCTGAGCTCTAATTGGCTTGTTTCAGATTGTCCTCCCACTTTTGTTTTTAGCAATCAGTATATATTTTGGTCTCTTGTGATTGGATATCTCTTCCGCGATGAAAGTAAATTTGATTTTATCTTTACAACAGACCCTTTTACAAGACATTCTAATGAAGAAAATCAATAAATAACGTTAAATACGGATCATGGAGCTTGGAGGGAGTTGGTTAGCTGGATGCGATGTAAGTGTAGCAGAGTGAGGTATAGACCCAGTATGATTGGCTGGCGTTACCCAAACAGGTGAACCTAAGGGTTTGTACTTTATCGTGATTGGTCAGTTGGGTAAGTTTCATTAGCCAATTAGTGTCTGTTGTGCATATAAAAGGGGGAAGTGTTTGGTTGCTGGGGATGCATGATCCTTGATACCGCCCCTTTGTGACATGTGGCGCTTTGAATAAGTGCTAGCAGTTGGGTTATCCTCCTGTCTGTCATGTGCTGGCTGTTGGCCAGTTTTCAGGTCTGTCCCGGTTTTAAAAATGCCTTTTTGCCTGTTAAATAGAGAGGCTTATTACCTTGTTTGTTTTTAGATCTGGGCCTGCAAGTAGCTGTAATCCAGCATTGTACTGTTTTCTTGGTAGGTATGGGTAGTTTAAAGTTTGTTTTAAACAAGTTTTTATGCGTAACTTTTGTTCAATGTCCAGCAGGATTGATTGCACGTCCAGGGGTTTCTAATGATCTTAATTGAAGCCTAACGAACTTCAAGTAACTAACTGCACTTCTGCTCTGTTTTGTTCTGTCTGGAATTCATCTGGGTCCGTCTGTTATATTTTTTTGTATTGTTTGGTGCGTGGATTTAGGTGGGAGGGGTTGGCCATGGTACCTTGTACTTCGTGTCCACATGGAGTGCCCCCCCCCCCCTTGTATTAGCAAAATACAATTAAAATGTTACGTGTTACTTCCCTAACACGTCTACTTGCGCAAACGCTGATCACACTACAAACAATACAAAACTGCTATTAGAAACAGAAAAGATTTAATTAATTGTTTACCTGGGTCTTCAGTCTATGATTAGCTCACCTCACCTCTTATCTGACAAGTCTTCGGGTTTTCCGAGTCGTTCGTTCATCACGTGACAGCAGCATAAACTTAACCAATGCAATCTGAGCCGGAAAGAGAATTGATTCGTTTTTTTTGTTTGTTTTTATTGAAGATATAACATTCACAGGGGATACAGTCATAGCAATAAAATAAACACCCAGAATACAAAACAATAAATACATAAAGAATAATAAAAATGAAATGTAAACAGAACAAAAACAAATAAATTTTTTTTTTAAATCTTTAAAATGACACAAACAAATTAAAATAAAAAATAACTTAAATGGAAAATTACATATAAAATGTAAACTTCAAAGAATACACAGGCGGTAACCCTTACATCAAAGTCAATATTTTTTTCCATCAACACAGTAGTTTTAACAGATTTCTTATTAAGTGATGAGCAGAGAGAATCATAAAATAATTTCAAATCAATACAAAAAATCCTAAAATTGGGTATACAATCAGTAACTTTACATTTGTGAAGATGAAATAGGCCACAAAGAGTTAACAGTTTTAAGATCTCATCCAGCTCCTTTGATCCTGATTCCCAAATTAAAAATAGTGCATTAATTACCTCAAAACTAAAAAGTTAGCTGAGAAAACAAGCCAAGATATTTCTTTCCAAAAATCCTTTGCATACACTCATTCAAAAAATAAGTGTGATATTGTTTCCAAATCCGAATTACAGAATGTGCATTTGTGAAGAGATGTCCAACTTAAATTGAGAGTAAAGAATTAGTCAAGTCTGCTTTATTGTCAATTCTTCAATTCTGTACAGCACATACATACAGAGAATTGAAATTGCGTTATTCTCAGACCCTTGGTGCATACAGATATCACTACAGTAGAACATAAATACAGATTTAAATATAAAATACAATTATACAAATAAGGTAAAATGTAAAAAAAAAATATAAAGCAGCACAAGGCGCATGGCAGATAGAGCGCAAACCAGGCAGTAAAACAACAGTGCAATAAACAATGATTTGTAGTGCAAAAGAGCTTATTCAGACTGAATTAGAGGAAAAGCGCAGAATGAGTCAGCAATCAAAACTTGTGGAGACCTTACATCAGGTTAATATCAATAAGAGTGCTGAGCCACGCCTAAATTTAGGAATGATATAGATGAGAAATGTTAAATTGAAGAGGATTAGAGCCTCTCACTGAATGCCAAAGAGAGATCTGGTGCCCCGAGCTCCTTTTTCCACTGTGAAGTGGTTCCCCCCCCCCCCCCCCCCCCCCTCGCAGGTCTGACATCTGTTCCCACCACACCTTTCTGCGTCGGGACAAATAGTTGCTAAACTAGGGTAAGTGCTACTTTTTGAGATCGAAACACCCAGCCTGGTGTTTTCTCAGCTGCCAAAGTAGTACACACTCTCTTGCTGCCATAGTGTGGTCTTGCCATTTGGTCAACGTACCTGAAGAAATGTTCTTAAAATTTATATTTATGAAGCATTTTCACCAAAAATGCACTTAAATTTCACATTTTGTTTTTTTTTATTCCACAATCTGGCCACTCAAGTGAAACTGGTCAATTTGGTGGCTGTTTCTTCACAGCGGTGAACCTGTATTCAAATAGATCAGTTTTGTTTGGATGCTGGATAACGTTCCTTTAAGATGCTAAGCTGTAGTGTAGCGGGGCTTTGCCGCAGGTTGTAATCGGTTTTCATGAGTTCCAGTAGCTCAGTGGGTCATCTTTGTCCCAGAGCTTTGGAGACAAAAGGTGCGCCGGGATGAAGGCACAGTTCAACCCCCATCCCGGTTTGAGCCACACAGAAGTTGGTACTGCAGGGGGCGGAGGAGGGGCACTAAAGCTTCCTGTCTTCTCAGGACCCCCAGTAGAAGCTAGAGGGTCCCTTTCTTTCCAGCTCTTAATGACTTTATGAGGATGGAAGCTAGTCTTAGAAAGTGACTCTTTTATTCTGCCTTATGGTGTTTAGGGAAGCATGGGAGAGAATGAGACCATGTCTAACTTTGTCATGGCAGATTTAGAAAATAAAGGACAAATCCAGTTCACACATTGGCCTGTTTAAAATATAATTTGTGTTTAATGAGAAATCAGATTAATCTGAGAATCTGCAAATAACTGAAAGGTCAATATCAGAATGCTTTTACAAGAAGTGAACATTGTAATAGGTGATATAGTGAGGTTGTATTAAACATCAAGGGCAGGAAAGGACTGCCAGCAAGCGGTCAGGAGTGAGCGATTGTTAATTGTGCAAATGCATTACAGAGCAGAGAAATATGTAATGGGGAAAAACATAAGACTGCAAAGTTGCATACATTAGTCAAAAAATGTGTAAGTAAGCCAAGGTCCCAAATGCTTTAGATGCATTTACATTCTGCTTCAAGACAGAACTCTGAAAATTAGCCAAAGGAAATTGCTTGTCTCAATCCATTGCGTTGAGTTGCTTGTTTTAGATTAAATGGAGGGTGGCAACCATGGGTCGAATGCACTTTGAAAAAAAAGTCTCATTTTTTATAATAAAAGTCAAGGGGGGTCCAAAAACTGTTGCAACATTCAAAATGTCATCTTTTGTTTTACTCAGAAGAAAACTAAATCATACAGGACTGGATCTAGGATTGACTCTTAAAAGACATTAATGAAGCAATGACCAGTTGGTTAATTCAATTACCTGAAGAAACAACTAGCTTCAAATATTTCATAGTTTTGCTGTGAAGATAAATTTATTAGATACCCAAACACAATACATTTTACATCAACTTTAAGGTTCTCATGCCTAATTAATAAAATATAGAGAATGTATTCATTATTATGCATGCTAATCAGTATGTTCTTCCCATCTCTGTAACTCTATAAGATGTTTAACATCGCAGTGTTCCCTACAGGTTTGTCCCAGGAAGGGGTGTAGTACTATACCCTCAGATCGGAGACAAAATGGACATTGTGTGTCCAAGAATCAAGCCAGGCTCCACTGAGCAGACGAACATTGAATACTTCCGGGTCTATCTTGTTCCCAAAGAACAACTTGAGACCTGTCGAGTCACTAAGGGCGACATGTTACTGCTCAACTGTGACAAGCCAGACCAGGACGTGAAGTTCACCTTCAAGTTTCAAGAGTTCAGCCCCAACCTGTGGGGCCTGGAGTTCTACAAAGGAAAGGACTATCACATCATCTGTAAGTTTATTGCCATGCTTACTCAAGAATTTACCTCAGGTGCTGATTCATGATCGTTTTTCACCTCCGTTGGCAGCTGTAACACTGTGTAGAAGGAGCCAAATGCAGAACTGATCCCACCCGTGGGAATTTCGGCCTCCGGCATTGTCTCCCAAGATATCTTTTCCGTGTTTTCGTCTGGGAAGGCGACTGACTAGTGTAGCCCTCCAAAAATAGTGAACAAATCAAGTTTATAGTTAATGGAAATGTGTTAAATCCATTAGCAAGTGTGTTTACCACACAAGATGTCTTTGTTATAGACATAAAGATATCATTAATCATTATATTGTTTAGCTTGCATCATTTTTCTTATGTTTTTAAAAATGTAGTTTTTCCCAAGCCTATTTTTGTCCTCTTCCCCTCCAGGGATGGAAACGTCACAAGTGTTCAGTGTTCTCTGGGAAGGAAGACTTGTTGATGGCCCTTTACATGGATGTAATTAGTATCAATCGAGCACTTCGAAAAAGGGGTTATCGTTCAGTTTAGCGTGTGTTGATCTCAGCCCCTATTCAGTTGGCACATTCCTTAATGGTCGTTTATGTGATTATAAGATTTACACGCTCCAAATCCCTCAACCCTTTGCCAGTATGAGACGGATCGGTTTGATGTGATTTTTCAAGGCAGCTTGGCCTGCAGCCCGAGGGACATGGATATCTGACCTAAATGATTCTAAAGAGACTTACCTCTGTGTCTGCGTGGGTGTGTGTGTGTGTGTGTGTGTGTGCCTTGTGTGCAATGCAAATGTCAGAACGTGGGCATGCTTAACTGTGATGTGGTGGGTAGTTGACTCAATGAGGAAGTAACTTTTTTTAGGCATGGTTGGAAAGACTTGGCGTACTACTGTTCAAAAGTTTGGGTTCAGTATGATTTTTTTTTTTAATTCAGCAAGGGTGCATTTAATTGAGTGAAGACATTAGACGGTGATAGAAGACATTTATAATGTTACACAATATTTCTGTCAAATAAACGCTGTTCCTATGAACTTTCTCTTTTATTCTAACTTCTATTTTTTTAGAATCCTAAAAAAATGATCACAGCTTATACAACCGTAGCAAGTTTTCAACACTGATAATAATAATAAATATATCTTGAGCAACAGATCAGCATATTAGAATGATTTCTGAACGATCATGTGACACTGATGACTAGAATAATGATGCTAAAAATTCAGCTTTGATCACTGAATAAATTACATTTTAAAATAACTGAAACATAAAAAACGGTTATTTTAAATTGTACAACAATGTTTAAAGTAGTACGGTTATTGTATTTTTGATTAAATAAATGCCGCTTCGTTGAGAATAAAATCATACCAATCCTAAATTTCGAATGGTAGGTTTGTTTTAGTTTTTTGCTCATAATACAAGTTAAGATTTTCAGTTTATTAAATTTATATATATAATATAATAATAATATTTATTTTAATGAATTGATTTTTGATACGGTAAGTTAAGAAAACTAGTAACAAATTTAAAATAATTAAAAGTTATAATGTTTATTTCTAACATATTTTACTGTATAGATTTAACTAGAGGAAAGTAGAAAGAGTATATTAAAAATTAAGGTTTAATTGCATTTATATGTTTGTGTCAGATAAACATGTTGAGTGAGTGAGTGTGTGTATGTGTTTCAGATAAACACGTTGAGTGTGTGTGTCATATCATATCAGCCAATAAAAATGACAAAATTAGGAGCAACCATTAAATACCTGCGCAATCAGTACAAGACATCATCATGTCCTGCTGCAACTGCAACTTCCAACAAATAATTAGCATTTCTTCTAGACATACAGACAGGATATGTTTCTATGTGGCTGTGTGGTTAAAATATGATCGCTAGGATAGTTAGGTCTCTTAATGTCTGCAAAAATCTAAAAATAACCTGCAGAAACCATAACATCTGCTTGGATACACTTGCTTTATTGTATGCGCGCAACTTCAATTTTCCACCTCCACTTTGTTGCTCGGTCGCTGGCTTCGTGACTGGCTGAGCTGCGCTGGCCCGAGGCGCTGAATGTGCTTGTTGTGGTTAGGAAATGAGCGGGCTTCATTCAAGCCGAAGAGTCATGTCACATCTAGAGCGGCCGCTGCAGATGAATGTGGGAACGGTTGTAGAGAACTGGGACATGTTGGGTAAAAGCGCTCTCTTCTCCCCCTCTGTTTTTCTCTCCTTAGCTCTTTGGTTGGCTTTCTCTGCCCACCCCCCATTCTCTTGCCCTTTCACTCTCTGGTCACTCGGTTCTTTCTGTGCCCTAAGCAGTTTGGAGGGGAAGTCCATTTGTTCATGTGGGATTGGTCTTAATCCTCGCAGTGAAAGAGAGATTACGGCCCAATGGAATTCTTTAGCTCCGCTATCAGAGGACACAGCATGGGTGCGCAGGCACAATGGCATTTAAATCGTTCGACCAAGCCACTCCACTAGCCGTGGATTGACGGCCAAAGCAAATCCTTGATATTCTGTGATAATGATGTGAAAAGGCTTTGGTAATATGCTTAGTTTCTGTAAAGTTCAAACCTGTGTGATTACGCTGCGGTTATTACTCACAGTATGAGGGGTTTCTAAATTAGCGTGCACGTGAGTGCGTGCGCGCCCCTCGTAAGGATATACTGGCAAACAAACAGAAGCTTTTAAGAAGCTTTGGCACGCCGCAGAAGTGAGATTTTCTCATTGTACGAGCAAGCTGAACCTTCACCTTCTGCGTACACATGCATAGTGACTGAAGAACACATGACTCAAATGTCCGCAAGGAACACTTGAAAGGTTTCAGAGCACCTGTGAGGACGCATGCGGAAAGCTGACCCGGTCATAAACTAGCTCACTTAGTGCTGCTAAAACTTATATGGCCAAATACATACAGAGGACTGGAAGAGAAATGGGCCTCGAGAGGAAAGAATAATTCGGTGGCATGTTGAAGTTTTTAAGATGGATGATGGGCTTTAAATATTCAACATCAGAGATGTAGACTACTAAATGTTGGATGGATGAATCTCACAACACAACAAACAAAAAAAAGAATCCCAGATTTTATATTGCTTTAGAAAACTGAACTGAAAAGGTCCTATTTTTTTTATTTTTTTTATATATATTGCTTTGAAATTGATTTGATTGTGGATGTTTCACTATTAAGATGTAGTTCTCATTATTCTCAAAGTTGATTCTTATTAGATTCACATTATTTTGTAATAATCGGCATAATGCTGATGCAAAATAAAAATGATTAAGAAAATTTTATTACTGTAATTTTTACTGTATTACAGCAGCAATGCAGCAAATGAGGTGTTAAGACCTTTATAATTACCAAAATTGACAGTATGACTGGCCGGCTAGAGAGAGCGTATTGTAGGCGTACTCTTAATACATCCGGTTCTCCATCTAATTTTATCTCGTAATATATTATTTGTAGTTTGTTCTAGTGTATGAAGAATATTTTCTCGAAAATGGATATTCTTTTGAGTGAGTTTATGGACGTGCGAATTGGTTGCGTATTTAAATGGATTGTTCTTTTAATTGATAGATAGAATTGTTTTGCTTAATTATCATATAAATAATGTATGGAAGCCTGTTTCTGCCACTGAATAAAAAAAATTAAAAAGGTAATTGTGATTTTTTTTGTCTCACAATTTTGACTGTTTTCTCATAGTTGCGAGTTTATATCTCACAATTCTGTGAAAAAAGTCAGAATGCAGAAAAGTACAAAATTCGCGAGATACAAACTAGCATATCCTTCTCGCCAAAAAAAGTCAGAATTCTGACTTTTTTTCTCGCAATTGTGAGTTTATATCCCACTATTCTGACTTTATAACTCGGAATTGTGAGTTTATATCTTGCGATTCTCAGAAAATTCAGAATTGCGAGAAACAAAATTAGAATTGTGAGATTAAAACTTGCAATTATCTTTCTCAGTGGCAGAAATGGCCTTCCATACATAATATTGTCACATTGCTTTCATTAGGAAAAATGTGGTCCAGACATGTTCTTCACACGTTTTGTGTGATGTTATCATATCTTTTTTTAAACAAAATTATGAAAACGGTTAATTAATTTTTTCTTCCATCTTTCAGCCACATCAAACAGCACTTTTGAAGGTTTGGACAACCACGACGGCGGTGTTTGTAAGACCAAATCTATGAAGCTGGTCCTGCGAGTTGGACAGAGTGAGTAGCACCCATACCTACACCTGCATCGATGAAGATCACTGCTTCCATTACAGTCTTTCATGTCACTGGACTTGTAGTGTCCATGCTAGTGTGCCTCAGCGTGTAATTGAAATGTCATGTGAGCTTGTTTCCTGTGGCGATGCCAGCTGTCCCTTCTTTGGGCTTGTGGGGAGATACTTGCAGCTTTACGCCAATTCATTAAATTCTCTCTCAAAACCTGGGGCATAATGCCTAGAAGCAAAAAAATATGTAAGGGTGGTCTGATATTATGATCAGTTTTCCAATTCGCTGAACATTTTGTACTGCTTTGCTCCACTAGTAATTTCAGTTGCTGTCTGTTAATATTTAATTCTCTCTTTTTTTTTTTTAGGTCCTACAGATTCATTCTCAACAAAAAACTATCCAACTAGATATCCTCCAAAATACCCTGACAGTAAGGACCAAAACACCTTCAGCAAAGAAAACGATGCTGTCAACAGAGTTGGTAAGTATTGATGTATAGGTAAATCTCACTAAATGTCATAACTTATAAAATAATTATTAAACGTAATTATTATTGAACATATTTAATGCAGTAAACTACATTTTAGATTATAATATACAATATATTAGAGCATAAAATGCATTATATTAGTACAACTAATAAAAATAAATAAATATAAAAAGTCATGTATAATAAAAATCCAATTTCACCCCAAAGCTAAAATCTAAATAAATAAATGGAATAATAAATAATTAAATATGATATAAAATACAATATATAATATGTTATACTATAATTACCTCAATACTATAATAATTAATTAATCAATTAAATATGCTTGATATATTTCAGATGTCAAAATTTTACTAATTTTTACACCACAGATTTGGATTTATTATATACTAGTCAACAATTGAGTGGGATCAATCTTTCATCAAAGTTGTCAGAAAACCTAAAACAAAAATGTGGTCTTGGTCTTAGGTCAACTTTGATGAAACGTTTTGATCCACTTCAAATGTTGACTACTGTAATTAGGTTAAATATGGTTTGAAAACCTTTTATACATATCCAAAAAACTACATTTTTTGGATATGTATCACAGGTTCAGGTTTATGTACAAAATAAATAAAAACAATTAAATGTTGCCAGTTTAACATGGGCATGCATATCCTAATTTGTTCTCATGATTTGAAATGATTTACATGTATAACGCTGGATATTTTACTTTCACAATCATTGTGTTTGAATCCAACAAACAATAAACTATATCTGATCATGAACTCCCCATTCTTTCTCGTTCCCCAGACCCCATGCAGAATGGTGAGTCCGGAGGCAAGAGCGGAGAGTCTGTAGGATCCGCTGGATCTGAAGTAGCCCTGTTTGCCGGTGTTGCATCTGGTGCTGTCATCTTCATCATCATCATCATCATCTGGTAGCACTG
Organism: Sinocyclocheilus anophthalmus; assembly: GCA_018155175.1. Classification (NCBI taxonomy): domain Eukaryota; kingdom Metazoa; phylum Chordata; class Actinopteri; order Cypriniformes; family Cyprinidae; genus Sinocyclocheilus; species Sinocyclocheilus anophthalmus. The sequence continues at coordinate 471 of JADLZN010004019.1, read as the reverse complement.
CTGCCTCGGCGTCATCAGAAACACTCCGCGCAGTGCTCCGCCCAGCTGCCATTAAACACACTTCCCAAACGCGGAAGTGCTGCCAGTGGCGGCAGCAACAATAACGGCTCTGAGCCGAGTGACATCATCTTTCCGCTGCGCACCTCAGGAAGCATGTACTGCCCGCACTACGAGAAGGTCAGCGGTGACTACGGCCACCCTGTCTATATCGTCCAAGAAATGCCGCCACAAAATCCTGCAAACATTTACTACAAAGTTTGACAGAGAATGGACAACAAGCCACGGACACGGAAAAGCCGACCGGCTCTGTTTCAAATGATGGACATCAGCGTTTTGATGCCTCTCTGACGCTCAGATGCTTGTTGCAGATGTTTTAGCTCTATTAGCTGGATGCTAGAAGGGCTGAAGTGTTGTCTAATTCAGAAGAACTTGGCTTTGAGACTTGATTCTGGATTAGATGCTGGTGCACAT
>JADLZN010004018.1:0-153754 GCA_018155175.1 Sinocyclocheilus anophthalmus | reverse complement strand
ACCAGTTGAAGAGAGCCTAAAACCCCTTTAAAACCAGTCTCCAGGCCAGTCTGACCAGGCTGCGAGACTAGCAGACCGGTTTAGGCTGGTTTAAGATGTTTTTGGCGGGTTTTAGAGGGGTTTCAGGCATTTTTCAGCTGGTTAGGCCTGAAGACCATCTGTCCATTCAGATAAAAATAGCTCAGCCAGACTGGGAGTCCACCTTAAAGGAGTCATATGATGCGATTTAAAATTTTCATTTCTCTTTGGAGTGTTACAAGCTCTTGGTGCACAAAGAAGATATGTAAAATTGCAAAGACTAAAGTCTCCCAATCCAAATTTCCAAAAGAGGGACATGTAGAATCAGTGGTTGAGTTGTATTTAAAAACACTGTTCCAGAACACTTCAAACCAAATTTTCAAATGTGGCAGCACATTTTATGGAGGACTGTTTCCTGATCCTGGAAGCGTAGACTACAATGCCGGCTGTTCTGACTTGCAGACTATAAGTACGTTTTTTATAATAAGAGGTTTTTTTTTTTTTTGCATTGACAGATTCAACAAGAGGTTTGAGCAGTGAGTAGCACTTTTTTGTTTGTCAATTCTCCGCATCACAAATGCAGGACAGGGCTTATGTTGACTGCGCCGCGATGCATGCATAAAAAGGGGACAGTATAAGTCATTATAATCGTAATTATGTCCCCACTGAATGCAAAAAATGCCTCATTTATAATGGGTTTTAATGTTTTTGTCTCGCGCTCCGACCGGGACACGGCATCACAATATGGTAAGGGACGTAACGCTTGAGGTATTCGGCCAATCACAATGCTTTGGATAGCTGGCCAATCACAGCACACTCGCTTTTCAGACCGATGAGCTTTGAAAAATCGATGCGTTTCAGAAAGCGGGGCATAGAGGAGAAACAATAGTATACAGAATGTGGAAAATAATGTGTGTTTTTTTAACCTTAAACTGCATAAACACATTTCATTAAACCAAAATACACAAAATAAGGTTCTTTTAGCACATCATCTGACACCTTTAAACCGCTAAGATAACAAGCCCTAAGGGGGTGTTTACACGACACTGTTTTCAACTAAAAACAGAAAACTTTTTTATGTGTTTTGGCTGTTCATTTACACGACAACAGTGTTTTGTTGGCCTGAAGAGGAAAACTATTGAAACCGTGTTTCAAAGTTCAAGTTACCTTTATCGTCTTCATGTAAACTACAAAAATAACAAAGTGACATCGCCATCTACTGGCAAGCTTCTAGCCTTTTTTTGTCTTTCGTTGATAAGTGTGAAAGGGGGATCGTCGTATGGAAAACTTCTCCGTTTTTTGTCATTGTTGTCCATATAAACGTCCCCCAAAGTTTTTTTTAGGAAAGCAATAAAGTTCTTTTCGCAACGCGTATAAAATTTCCATTCAATTAATAGTTCGACTCGCCTTTGTTTCAAGAAGTGTCTGAAAGGATCGTCTCCAAACGTTGATTGTGAAACATTTGGCGTGTTCTCAATAACTTCATATTAAGCAGCGTCCGTCTCATCTAGGGCACAGTTGGCCTGGGATCCCGGGGGCCCAGAACGAGTGAGTTAATGGCACACAAGGCGCCCGTCCGCCTAGTGGAGCTGTGTTCTTTCACAAGAGAGCGAGAGACAGAATATGCCGGCCTTGTGTGCCGGCGACGCTTCGCTGCTCTGCCGTTGCCATGGGACAGTGCCTCAGGGGTACAGCGGGCTGGAGAAGTTTGTATGGTTGGCGTCCTATTTATTCACAGGGATCCGTGGCTCTCTCCCCATCATCCTTTTTCTCTCTCTCGTTCTCCTCTCTCTCTCTTTCTCTTGTCCATGCTTTTAGGGTAATTGACCCAGCTCCAGATCATCAATACAACGAGCTTCGACTACCACAAACAGCACAGACTCCGAAAAGGTAAAATGTGGTGAGGCAAACAATGTGGAACTTGATTCGACTCATTTGCTTTTATTGAACTCGAGCTGTTTTAGTGTAATAAACGGACTGCATTTTGTGTTGTTTTCATGCACTTAATTGGATCAAGAGTTGATTGTAGATCCGTCCTCTCTGTTTCTCGACAGCGCGACCGGGAACACCAGCGTAACTGCGAGGGAAGGTGAGTGAGTGTCAGCGCACACAGGTAAACACCTAAGCTTCCATAATGGTGGTGCCAGAGGAAAGACAGAGGAGGGATCATCTTTGTTTTCAGCAGAGCTGCGAGTCGGAGTGTGAGAGCGTGTGACTGAGGACGAAAGAGAGGGAGGGAGAGCGGGACCTGATTGTGCAGTCTGTGGTGAAGAGCATCTCCCGAGGCTCAGGGCTTCAAAGCCAATCTGTGGCTCTGAAAACAAAAAGCCATTTCCTACAGCAGCGCAAAGAAACCCTTCAGTGTGAAATGATTCTCAGTGGAGTGGCTCTCTTTGTTCTTTGCTCGCTGTGTTTCGGACCGCAGCTCCTCTCGGCTGAAGAAAGTAAACCAGATGAGTTCATTAAAGGCATTTTTGGAGTAAGTAATAGCAGGGACTCGTCTGATTTTACATCCGACTTGCGGGTCGTTCGTGCGCGCGTGGGATTGAGAGTGTTGTCTCTGTGTCATCAGCATATTGATTTTGAGTGACAGGTGACATGTATAATAACAGCAGATACGCCGGATGAGAGTCTGTGAAATCAAGAGGTTGCTGAGTGCTCTCTAACTCCCCCCTCTCTGGGGTTGTCAGGCGGCTTTGACAGGGGACGTAAAGGACCAGTGGTGTGTGAGATTCGCTTGTTAGAAGCCCAGCCCACTGGAGGGAGAGGCTTTGAGAAGGGAGAGCGAGGGAGGCGTCGGATCGATCGCGGGACTGACACGGAGCGGGTGCCATGTGGACGGGGACCTCTGTCTGTCCTTTGGGACTATGAGAAAGCCAATGAGTCTTTAAAAAAGGGAGGGCTGAAGATTTGAATGTGCACTTAGACAAAGACGAATGCTGAGCTTTTTATACTTGCAAAGTGAATAACTTCTACAGTGTATTGTTTGATGTGAGTGCTCAGCCAGTTTTAGATACTGATTCCTTGAAGAAATGAGACCCCTTAGCACACTCTAAGGAGGCTGTTTCTCCAATGTCCCAGTACTCCAGGTACGTTTTGCATTTTTAATCTAAACTGTCTGTATCCATTAACTGAACCATTTTCTTGTCTGTACAAATAAATGGCTGTTGACACGTTTATAGAACAAGGTATTTCTATGTTTTTGGACAGGTTGCATGGAAATACCATGGTATTCTTAACAGTACTTTGATGTACCATTTAGACATCGTGCTATATGAATATGGTAACAAAATCATTAAGAATCATTACTGTACTAATTGAAAAAAAGATATTACTGTGTTTCTGATCATAGTATTCTTAAAAGTACCATGTAAATGCCATGCTATATGAATATGGTAAGCATTAACAGTACCATTATCTTGTCATTATGAATAAATCACAGTTATAATACTGACAGAAAAAGTTACCATGTTAATGGAAATGTCATGTACAGGTACTAAGAATATAAACCATTACAACGAACCATTGATTTTGTTGATGTGTCAGTAAAATAACTGCACTTTAGTATGAGACACACAAAAACACACTATATAATATATATATTATATCTATTTATATATATATATTATATAATATATATATATATATACATACAATAATTTTGTTACTATGAATAAAACCACAGTTCATTGTACTTAAAAAAGCCATTGCCATGTTTTCATTAATCTGGTACTCTCACAGGTGCTGTATTAAAATTAACGAGAATATTAAAATCGACAATAATATATTATTTTTCATATAATCTTCAAATAAAAATCAAACAAACTATAATCAGTCATTTTAAATTCTACAAGTGAATTTAGACATCACAACATTATAATATACAGTATAAAGATGGATATTTATACAAGTTAGTAAATAAGGTCTTTTTAGTAATATTGATATTATACGAATATTACTATATTTGCTGTTGCTAATAACTTCTAGGTAAATATTTACTATTAAAAAATGTGTATAATAATATATATTATACAAACATTAACATTTGTTAAATTATGGCAAAGGTAATTAAAGGGAAATAAGCATGTACAATTGAAAATCTAATATTTATTGATACTGATAAATTTGTAAAAAGTATCTCTGATATATTTTTTGGCTAATAACTGATATGGTACCGTACCAATATATTATGCATGTCTCCCCCACAGTACTTTTCTGTGAATGTATCAAAGAGTGAATAATGCATAGGTTACTGAAATGTACAGAACATGGAAAGAGCAGAAGGACGGCTGTATGAGGAGAAGGCAGATCAGTCATGCAGCAGATAGAGTGTGTGTGTCTCACTCTGGCAGGGGTGAGCTGTACAGCGGACCCCAGGGAGCATCAGGAGGGCAGGCTGTACGTGTGCTTGTGTGTGTGTGTGTGTGTATATGTGTGTGTTTATGCAGTGTGTCGTAGCTCCACTAGGCGGTAATGACTCCTTGCCTCTGGGCTCTGGCTGCCTCTGTTTATCTCCGTTAGCAGCACAAGGCAAAAATAGGCAATACATAGAGAGAGAAAAAAGAACAGCATCACATGGCCAGTGTGCGCTAAAATGTGCCTCACAGGTCACTTTGACAATGTTGGCTCTCGCTTTCCCTCTCCCTCCCTCTCTGATCCTCTCCTGTGTCACACACACACTCTGTCTCTCTCACTCTCATATTTTCTCCCTCCCACAAGTATTGCAATTTGCATATTAATGAACCTGGGTGCAGTGTCGAGCAGGAGTGTAATTCCTACTTCCTGTTTCTCGCTGAGCTCTTGTTTCTACATTTTGATTTTTTGTGCCCTCCTCCTGCTGACTCCCCACCCCCTTTCTGCCTGTTTCTATTTCTCAGAAGAAGCCCATGCGAACAGTGCGTGGACTGAACAACACCATTTCATTAAGAGCAGTGCCAAACATGTGAGAAGATGTCTGTTGGAGGTTGTGCTTGCCCAGGTAAGAGCTTTCATTCCCTCTCTTCTGCATGGACAGCTTCAGGCAGGAGTTGTGAAACAGCATGGGGTTTTTGGGAATGAAAGGATACTACACCTGGAAGATTTCACATCTCTTTTGCTCCATTACTGTGGGCCACTTAGGTCATATGTTGCATTGCATTGCATCTATGGCCTGTTTATTTGAACTGGAAAGCAGCATTAAATAAATCAGCATTCCTGTAGGGTGACATTTGTTTTAGAAGTTAATTTGTGTCATTTATTTCTGTACGTAATGGCAAGCATTTGTTCGTGATCTCGGAGCAGAGACTTCCTGGACATTGCTGTGACTTGACTAGCCTCTGACTGGTGTGTATAGTTGTGTGGAGTGTGGTCCTTTTGTCAAATGATGTCAGCCATCGCTCACATCTTAAAGTGCTTTGCATAGAGAAACAAGTAAAGACTTTTGATTGAGCAGGACACTGTGGCAGTTTAACTTCTGACGGTTATGAAAAACATATTCTATTTGATTATCCTTCATGAATCATGTTCTGAAAACAATTTTAGGCGTTGGTTGGTCATTTGTGCCAATGGCAGGAAATAATATAAAGAAAAAACTTCTGACACAAATTCGTTCATCTGCATTGCAAACATTTTTCACATGTTGAAGGCATTTGAAATCAAAGGCATTAGCTTTTTTGGCAGCTGTTCTTGCTTTGAGACTGTTGAATAGAGAAATCTTAAACATCTGTCTTGACTAATTTGTATAGGAATTGCACAATCAGTCACAAGCATAAATCACTATAAACTTTGCATACAAATTAGCCTTATTTTACATTTGTTAACTTTATAAATGTTACAGTTATTTAGATTATTACTTACCATTTTAATGCATAAAACAATATTGTTTTCATATTTATAAATATAATACTTTTTCCTATGTATGCATCTATATTTATTATTTGTTTATAAATACATATTTGTTATGCACACCAATAAGCTCTGTTAATTTATGTATGAATTAATTTATTTATACTTTTAAAGATGTAAATTGATTTTATATCTATTCATATGTATAAAATATTTGTATTCATAAATCTCCATATGTTTGATTTGTTTATATATATTTAAATGTTTTCTTTTATGTTTATATAATATTTGTATTTACTCACTTGCATTTAAAGTATACAATTTGATCAGTTCAAATCAAACCCAAGACTTTGCCAGCACCACACTCTACTATGGGACTGAATCTTCATAAAAATCAAGTGATGCTCCTAAAGACGTGGCTTCATGTTGGTGATCTGACAGCAAGTATCCTCATAGGGAATCTCCGTTCAATGGCGGCATGAAATGTTTGGTCATACACCGTTAAAGCTGCTAAGATTTGGAAATCTATCTTGTCTGTCTGAAAGTGTCTGAATGTTACCTGTTGGCCCTATAATGAAAGAGCGTAGCTGGTTTGAGTGTGGTCAAATATGCTGGAAGCAGTGATGTAGCATATGTTGACTTTGTTGTGCAGCCCAGTGTGCGCCATCACCTAAACAGAGAGGACAAATTTACACCACTAGACACAAGGCACCCTTGTTTCTGACCCAGTCTTTTTCTCTCACAAGTTCTAGTCTCTAAATCACTTAAATATGTTTTTAATCGAGTCCATATGTTCAGTCCATAGGAGTTTTCAAGTACCAAACTTCATGTTCTTAAGATCTGTGGCATCATGGAAAGACACATACAGGGCACATAACGTCTGTCCTCTCCCTCACTGCGATAAAGATTAAAAACAGGGTGAATGGCATCAAGGCAAGTTTGGACCAGTGTGGGAATTGTTTCTGTGCCATAAACACAAGGCAAGCAGTTTCTTCAGACATTCTCAAGTCAGATTTTTATCTCAGCGCAAGAGGCAGCCATAAAAGCCTCTCTGGCAACCCCATTGATAAACAAGCCAAAATTTGGCACGTTGCGTTTGTTTAAAATCAAGTCACAAGGGTACATTTTTACAAGCGTAGTCATGGAAATTTCCACAGACATGTGTCCTGTCTGATTGCTTTCCTTTTTTGTGAGGAGGGAGGCGGGAAAGAGGACGAAGCAAAGAAAGAAGGAGACGGGGCGAGACTGAAACAGAGGCTTGGAGCACGAGAGATGGCTCTTTCTTGCTTTTGTGTGGGGTCCCACTGCGCCGTTTCATAAAAGGCAGAAGAGCACCATAAAAAACTGCTTGTGATGTTCACCTCTGTCAGAAACACGAAGCAATCTGTGCTTACAGCGCACACCCCTCCCCTCCCCTCGACACAGGTTTTGTTTGAAGTCTGGTTTGTTTACATTCCTATGCTCATGTGGGCTGCACATACAGTGGGCCGCTGTGATCTTCCTGTCTGGATTCGCGGATATATTCACTGAGCACGGATTGCACGCTTTTAATGGCCTCTTTATAGCTTTGTTTGAGCTAGATAACAACCCATACCGATGCTTTTAAATGATACTAAGCTCCATCCAGCTGCTCTCTGCCACTCGACTCTCTACCTCTCACCCACAGGCACTCGATATCAGCATGTGTCCTGTTACCTCATGCAGAAAGTCACATGGCCCCTTGATTAGAAGAAAATGACTTTAAGTAAAACTAAAATAGCAACCTTGGTCACAAAGCAAGCCTGTTTCAAGTTGCACAATGACGAAAGGGTTAGGGTGTGCCTGTCAAGTTAGGAGAAGCTGTGCTGATTTACTGTCTCCCTGCTGGATTGGCAATGCCTGTGCATGGTGGGTTTAGCATGCATTTGTGTGTGCGTGTGCAACATCTCCCCCCTCTCCAGCCCGTTGCTCACGGATCTGTCTCATTACACAGAGCTAGAACAAAATGGCTTCCTGTACAGAAAAAAATCAGCTCCCTTCAACTTGTCAGTGTTAGATGGGGATGTTAGAACTCGTTATGTCACGTGTCAGCGATGGTAAGGGAATATTAGATGAGAGCTGGCATTTGCCAGCTGCATGACTCCACTACAGCAAGAACCAATGCGCTGTTTGAACAAAAATGACACATGATTTTACAGACTGAATGAAGATTTATTAGTGGTGCTTGGTAGGATAAGCATCACTATTGCTTATATTTGTACCTCTATTTGTATTAAGATTTGGCATGTGACTCACTGTTTGTGCTGTGGATATGAATGATTCCTTAAATTGTGCGAATTGATGATAAAAGGTTTGCTGTTACTTTTCCATGTGTTTTCAAACTGTCATCCTTCTGGGCACCACAGGGTCACAGAAGGGTGCACGCTAGGGGTCTCAATATAAACAAATATGTAATTCTTTTTACCACATTCACAGAATTTGACAGTATTAATGCAAAATGTCGTTTTAGGGCAGTCAAAATCAGCACTTTTGTTGTTTCTTAGTAAAAAAAACTAAAAAAAGGTCAGTTAGTACATAAAAAAAACAACTTTTCTCACACAGTTTAAATGGGTCACAACTTTTCAAATCTTCTGCAGGTAATCACACATGTATGCCACTTAAATGTGATATTAAATAGGTGCTAGTTAATAACAAGAGTATATATATAATATATATATATATTTTTAAAAGATAAAATAGGTAATAAAATAAAATTGAGCAAACTTACCTTTTACAAACAATATAACCAGTTACGTACCACTGTTGTGCCACATACGTGCCAAACAAGCCAGAAACACACAGTAGTACAGTTTTGTTCCTAAATGAATCGGTGTTTTTGGACGAATCGTTTGAGTGAATGAATCAATGACTCCTGAAAACACTTGAATTCGAAACAGATGCACTATATTGTAGAAAAAGTAATAGACCTATGCTATTAAGCTACTCGGAATTCCGTGTCTCATTCTTGATTGGATCGTGTTTTTGAGCAAATGATTTAATATATGATCAAATGACTCACTTATACAGACAGTCACTTGTTGCCACCTGCTGGTGTAATTTGTAGTAAGAGTGATTGGGTTAAAGGATAGTTCACCCAAAAATGAAAATTCGTCATCATTTACTCACCCTCATGTAGTTCCAAACCAGTAAGACCTTCATTCATCATCGGAACACAAATTAAGATATTTGATGCATTCTGACAGCTCCCTGACCCTCCCATAGACAGCAATGCAACTACCACGATCAAGGTCCAGAAACATAGTAAGGACATTGTTAAAATAGTCCATGTGACTTCAGTGGTTCACCCGTAATTTTATTAAGCTATGATAATACTTTTTGTGCGCAAAGAAAACACATTGGATACTTTGTCTACGTTGTCTACGCTTTGATCTGAATGAAAACAACGTATCCGCATGACGCAGCTGACACAGAACAGCATACGCTGTTTACGTTCAGTGGATACTCTCTAAAATGGTGAGAGAAGACAAATTGTTGAATAAAGTCCTTATTTTGTTGTCTTTTGTGCACAAAAAGTATTCCCGTAGCTTCATAAAAATACGGTTGAACCACAGATGTCACATGGACCATTTTAACGATGTCCTTGCTACGTTTCTGGACCTGTGAACATTGCAGTTACATTGCTGTCTATAGAGGGTCAGAGAGCTCTTGGATCATCAAAAATATCTTAATTAGGTTTCTGAAGATGAACGAAGGTCTTACAGGGTTGGAATGACATGAGGGTGAGAAAATATGACAGATTTTCCATTTGAATGAACTATCCCTTTAAGAAATCCTTTCATTAGACTAGACTTACTCTGAAGGTAGAAGCCAAGCAATCTAGAAAGCAGAATATAATGGAGACTTTTTGCTAGGGGTTGACTCTTTACTTGGGCTAATAAACTGCTTTGCATCTAACGTTACCAAAAACATTCTAGAAACTGCATAGCAACACCCTGACTTCATGGTGGTCACTTTTGCATGGGCAAATACTTTGTTCAGAAAATGTTAGAATGTAATTTTGCAATCATGATAAATAGCAGCTGCTTTAGTTGGACCCGAATAATTGTATAGATTAGCAATTGTAAATGTAAGACCTGTATTGCAGGTCGGCAGTAATAAAATGAGAAGTAAGCAAAGGCATCTGTATCTTGTAGAGTGACGAGGATCAGCTGTTTGCTTCTCTATGATTACCAGCTCAGTGGCTGCTACCCTGAGACCTCAATAAACTCTCATGACCGGACCCTGCGGCTGCTGTTGCCAATGGAAACACACAGAGTATGATTACAACAGACCACACACTCTGTATAACTGAAGTGTGTGTTTTATGTAGGGAACACCTAAAGTGCCAGATCTGATTTATTCCCAATGACAGCAAATGTGTTTTCCTCAGTATGTTTTACTGCTCATTGATTTTTCTCAGCATTCTCATCAAGTATTTCTCCCGCTACTTTTTGAGGTCTGACACTGGTGTTTGATGGCATAGAGTGTTTGCCAACAAAGTCAACAAACACCACAGTTGCTTATTAGTCATTTATCAGATGCTTTCATATCCAAAGTGACTTGCAGTATATTTATTACAGGTCCAGTCCCCATGGAGTGACCTGCGGTTAAGTGCTTTGCCACATCTTTAACTACTAAGCCACCACTGCAGTGCAGCAGGAGGCAGAATATTCACAGTATATTTGTTAAGCCTGGGCATTTCAGAGCCCTCATCTTATTTCCTCTCACAGCAGCGCAACGCGTGTTTCCGAGTGATTTAACGGCTTAAAGAGATGCTTGCAACAAAAGAAGCCAGTCAATTTAATCCACCAGTGGGTTCACTTAGCTTTGCATACGTCTCTGGCAATCAAATGCGTGTAAGACTTTTAGGTGGTAATGAGTGGTTTGGCATGAAAATAAAGGAATCACCTGTAGAGCACAAGCTTTAGAAGAGCCTGCGAGACAGTTTGATCCCTGCTGGGTCATCAGAGCATCATCATCTGGAAAACCAGAGGCAGGCTTTTAAAGTGTGTCCGTTGCTAGTGATTGGGGTCAGTAAGATTTTTTTTTTCAAAGAAATTAAAACTTTCATTCAGAAAAAAAGGATGAATAAGTTGATCCAGACAGACAGTAAACAAATTTAGGATGATACAAAAGATTGTATTTCAAATAAATGCTGCTCTTTTGGACTTTCTGATTCATCAAAGAATTATGAAACTGGAGTCACAAAAATATGGATCATAACTCTTTTCGACATTGATAATAATAAGAAATGAAGACCAAATAAGCATAGAATGATTTCTGACTGGAGTAATAACCATTACGGGAATAAACTTGATTTTAAAAAATCGTTATTTTAAATTGTAGAAATATTTTACAATATTACTGTTTTTACTGTATTTATCAAATAAGTAGTGTTTTTTGCCTAAAACTTTAAAGATAATCAAAATGTTCCTACTATGTTGTACGAAAAATAATAAAAAAGAAATAAATAATCAGATTTTACCAACATATTAGCATATACAGTTTATATTTTCTCACTAATGATTTTACCATGACTTTTCCAGTTTGTGATGACAGGATAACATTTAATTTAGCAAAACAAACACTTCAGAATATAAAATATTTCTATTGACTATAGAAAGACTTGAGAAATGTTCATGACTGTTTAAGATTTAATTTCCAATCACATGTTTGAAATTCCCTAAATCGACAAGTTTTCCAAGACCTAAACAAAATATTCATGCATGCGGTATATAAATGCTTAATCTGGATCTAGGGATTTATTACACCGATTTCATGAAAAATTCATGAAAAAAAGTGTAGACCATCTTTTGTGAACAGCACCTGAGATTCCTCTCCCGCATATTGCTCTGAGTGGAGGACAGACATTAGATATGATTTGTACTGCAGTCATTCCCCAACAGTAGTTAGTATGGCCCTCACATATGTCGTCTGTTGCCAGAGCATTATCGCGCTCTGCCAGCCGTGTAGCTGTGAGCAGCCTGGGTGAGCGTGAGGCACATGGCTCCTCCTGTGCTTGTGTTTGGGAGAGATGAGGCAGTGGCATAACAAAGAGCCCCTGGAGCACTGAGAGGCAAGCAGAGGGCCTCATCAGGGAGAGAGATTTTGTCAGCCATGTCGGTGGAGGGTGGAGTTTTTCCCACAGAGGCAATCCTTCATTCAATCCAGAGGAGTTCAAATGGGAACAGCTTCACTGCTGCAGATGAAGGACGTTCATAAAGCTTCATAAAGCTCATAAAAGAATTCAGCAAGAGCCCCCAGTGGAAGTTTAGCTATAATCGTTTTCTTGTTCAGCATGTCTGAATGAGCCATTTAACCAAGCAGCTTATTAGATCCATAAGTTATCAGACCCACGTTGAGGTACCTGTCATCCTGATTTCACACGCTAATTTATATAATCTTCATTGGCTCCCTTAACACTCATGTGTAATTGTGAAGTTGGCCCGTAGTTTCTTTGCTAAATTTGTGCTACAGTCCTAGGACTTCAGAAGATTTGGGGTTTATGCACGTTCGTGACACTAGGGGGCGATGTTGTTCTATCTGAGGGAGTCTAACCCAACACTGGAATTTATTAGAAATGTATTATTATGTGCTGATTTGACCAACAGCCAGTTTAATATACAGTAGATTCTTTAGTAAAGTATCTGGTATTCTGAAAGAGACGGTTGACCTAAAAATTAAGTTGATGTAATCATTTACTCACCTTCATGTCGGTCTAAACTTGTATGCCTTTCTTTGGTGGAACATAAAACATAAAAGAAGATATTTTGAAAAATGTTACAATGAAACCCAACATTCTTCCTTTAATAAAACTGGCATTTTGATCCCAGTGACACCGTTTTTATATAATTAGAAAAAAATGAAATAAAAAAATTATGAATTTTATTTGATTGATTTAGTGTGTAATGTAACAAAATATTTTTATATATATTTTTTGTGACTGGGTATGTTTATACATAAAACCAAGTAATAATTAAAAAAAATCTAACAATATGGATTATAAATTCAATGTCTCTGTTACTTAAGTGGAGAAGATGAGAAACGTATCCTCAGCTTAACAGAGCTGCTTACAAAAAACTAAAAAGAGTAAAGAACATGTTTGTTTGGAAACCATTTACAATTTTAATCAATTTTTATTTACATTTTAAAATGAACTAATTACCTGATTGAAAGGGTATTGGCCGGCCATCTGTCGGCACTTCATCTGTGATCAAGAATCTGTTTCAAGGATTAGTAGGGCATTGCTAGTGAACATATCAGGAATTATTGGAAGGTGCTCTTGACATGTTTTTACTAGATTCCTAAAACAAACACAAAGGCAGGCATTTTTTAACGATACCTTTCCTGAACTTATTAAGCATATCCCAATGAGCTAACTGATGTTCCTAATTAATCTTAAGGATTCTTACTCTCGGATATGTGTTCTCTAAAGGGGTCATATGATGTCTGCTAAAGGAACTTATTTTGGGTATTGGGGGTAGGAATGTGTGTATGCCGGGTTTTGTAAAGTAAACACATACCACTGTTAAAAAATGACGTGAATGTAACGGTAAAAGACATGTAAAAATGTACAGCTAAAAACTGTTAGGTAACGGTACATTCCTATATATTACGGTGAAAAAACTGTACTGGGACATTCCAGTGTTGGACATACTTTTACGGTAGTCTACCGTTCTTGGATGAAAAGAAGTATAATGACAGTGAATAAACGTAATGACATTCCAGAAGTCCCTGCGTTCAAATTTGATGTTTTTTTGTTTTTGAAATAACTATGTTTCTTCTTAGGTTTTTTTTCTTATCAGTTATGTTTATTAGGGTTGTACGTTACATCTAATGTTGTTAAATTAATATTTATTCCATTATTTCAGTTTCATGTGTGTTACCATGATGGTGTTTAGTGTCTGTGTGAATGACACTGTGCACCTTCAATATATGTCATTATTTAAAAGCTGCTTGTGATGGGCTTGGTTCATCATGTGACTTTCTCATCACCACCTGCAGTAGTGGTTATCAGTGTATTACAAAGGAACAAAACAGATTTCAGTACATCAATATGTTGGTATATTAACATTATATCAGTTAAAATACGGTATTTAACTGTAAATTTAAATTAAAACCGTAAAACCTAAAACGTTGCTACCGTATTTTTTACGGTAAAATTCCGGCAAACTAGGGATGGGCGATCCCACTTATTTTGTTTCGATACGATACCGATATTTTTCAAGGCAGTATCGTCGATATCGATACCGATTCGATACTTCTGAGCTAAACTTTTAAATGATGAAATTTATTTAATTATTAAGCGTAAAAACCGGGTAATGATAACCACTTTGTTTAAAACACATTTTAACATTCAATACACCTTAATTGTAACTTATTAGGTTATATTTGTTTACACATGGTTCAAATGAGTTTTTTGTTTACACATGATTCAAATCTACAAATACTACAGTTGAACTATGGTCACTTTAGTAAAACCATGGTTCATTATCATAAGGGACTGCCAGTGACAGGCTGTTACATCCATAAAATGCAACCTTTTTATTCTGACAGTGTATGATTTCTATTAACATTACAGAATAGAACATGATCTATATTATCTTTCAACATTCAATTTAAACAACTGTATTGCACAAACTATGTAGGCTACAATATCAGTTTGTTTATTGTGAAATAACTCAAACATGTGTTTTTCTGTCCTCTGATAAGCATTGTTCAGTGCTGCTGTTCCCAAATGCTTTAATGCTTTCTTATGATATTTTTGGGAAATGCAGCCCTGTTTGAATGCACTTTTAGAAGTGAGTGAATGCTCTCTTTGATTGATTGGTTTTGTCTTGCAACATTTGCGTGTGTTCAGATGAGCAGGAAAATAATGATATCCTACACAATTACTTGCGAACAAAGGTTATTCGTCCAATGAAATGCATTTGTACGCATTATTATTATAATTATTTTAAATAAACAAAATCACTGGTAAATAAAAAACACCTTAGTATCGATATTTTTATTTGAGTATCAATACTTTCGATACTCACGTCAGTATCGATATATCGATACTTAGGATCGATACGCCCATCCCTTACGGCAACCACGCTGCCGTTTTTTACCGTAAATTTTAGGAATTATTTTCCATATAATGTACATTATTGTTTTTCCTCTATGCCCTGCCTTTTTGAAACGGTCGATTTTTACAAAGCTCATCGGTCTGAAAAAAGCGAAGGTGTGCTGTGATGGGCCAGCTATCCAGTGCGTTGTGATTGGCCGAAAACCTCAAGCATGACACGGAAATGTTACACCCCTCACCATACAGTGATGCCCTGTCAGGCCGGAGCGACAAGACAAAAACATTAAAACCCATCATAAACAAGGCATTTGTTGCATCCAGGGGGGACATAATTACTGATTATAATGGCTTATACTGTGTTTCACGCGTTGCGGTGCAGTGTGATCGGAGAAAGCCAGAGAAATGACAAACAACAAGTGCTAATCTACACTCGCGTTTGAATCATCAGTGGCAAAATTCTTTAAATGAAAACGTACTTACAGTCTTTGTGTCAGAACAGCCGGCATTGTAGTCTTCCAGGATCAGGAAACGGTCCTCCATATAATGTGCTGCACACATCTGGATATTTAGGTTAAACTATTTTGGAACAGTGTTGTAAATACACTTAACCACTGATTTCTAGTCGTGTACTCTTTTGGAAGAACCAAAAAAAGTAGTTTCGCTTTCACAACGAAAAGCACGGCGGCCTAGCGTGAGCGGAAGCAGCGACTTAGCGTGAGCTGGGGCAGGCTTGAGTGAGCAGAGGCGGCGGGGCTTGAGAACGGGTGCGCCGCGGATCGACGAAAGGGAGGAGCCGGCAACCACGTGTGACGGAACGCCGGGTGGATAGCTATCCATGGTGGAAAGGCATCAGCGATCCACAGCACTAAGTTGTTGTATTTCCTCAGCGACCAGCACGGTTTAGCTCCAGGCATGTTGAAGCAGATATCGTCCTCTTTTGGAAAGACAAACAAAGTAGTTTCGCTTTCAAACGAAACACAAAAGCATCTTCATGACTGGCGGCAGCGGCAACAATATCCGTGGAATAAAGGTTTAGCTTTTTTTTGCGTGACAATTTGGCAGCGTTATGCAAATTTCACACATAGTGAGGTATTGTTGGGGGGTGTTAGGACGCGCTGTTTTATGTAGAGTGGTTAACTCTTAATTTATAAAGAATCTCTCTTTGGATTGAGACTTAGTCTTGCAAAATTTACGATTATTTCTGCACAAGAGCTTGTAACCATCCAAAGAGAAAGGAAAAATTTAAATGCATCATATGACCCCTTGAATAGTAAAGACCTAAAGAACCAACTTTTTTTTTAGAGTGCGCCCTATCAAAAGGTTTGGTAGGTTAGCTCTCTTTTAAAAAAAATGTTTTGAGAAAGCACGATATCACAAGAACAGTTCGATGATAGAATTTGCATATTATTGGCATTTTATATTGCTTGTGACGACAGGACAGTGGAATTTGTTTCGTGCCTCGCAAACCAATAGCACCAAATTATTAGGAACAGTCCTTTTGCTTAGGTAACTTTTTGAAAGGTGCTAATGCTGTTCCTGGAGATTCGCTCTCTGCAGAGTTTATTTACATCACCGCTCGTAAACCTGTCTGTTAATTTGAAGTTTTGATTATAGTTGGAATGGATCTCCACGACTGAGAACAGCAGTTCTTTTAGAGAGTTTCAGGACAGTCTTTCGCTTAAGCAACACATCACTCTGTTACATTATTTGGCTTGATAGATTGCAAGTTATGATCACACTGAGCCAGTCATCTTTAGCTTATATTCATAAATTCTTAATAAAACCAATTTAAAATAAAGTCTAGATTTTTGCTCTCACTATTTATCATAATAGTGTCTTTAAAACACACACACACACACACACACACACACAGGTGGTTACGGGGACTCTCCATAGGTGTAATGGTTTTTATACTGTACAAACTGTATTCTCTATCGCCTTACACCTAAACTACCCCCTACAGAAAACTTTGTGCATTTTTAGATTTTCAAAAAAACTCCATTTATGTTTTTTAAGCCTTTGGAATTATAGTGACATAGGCAGTGTCCTTATAAACCTCTTTCATATTGTAATACAAATTTGTGTCCTTGTAAACCACCCAAACCAGTGCACACACACACCTTAAACATCTATTAATTCTAAATAAGTTTTCTACGCATTCTGTAATTCTCCAATTCCTTGTCTGAGCATACATAATTATTCAAACACAAGGGCTTATGGGTGTTTCCACTGTCCCACATCGCAGCATGAGCTCGTTATTTTGTAGTTTTACAGTAATTTGCTGTTGCAGGAGAAGATGAAGCCTGTAGTGATTTCAGTCAAATTTTGGTTGTAATATTTTATTGTAGCAAATCAGTTAAACCTCATAAATTCTGGCAATTAGGTTTTGTGACAGATTCACAGCTCTCAATTTTTCTGAAAGATCCAAATGACTTCAGTTGTGACATTAATGAAATTAACATGGGCAAATTCAAAAATATAAATATAAGACAGATTTACATGATTATTTTATATAGAGATTTAAATATACTAATTGTATATCATGATATTATAAAATGTATGTTTCATGTTTCTTGTATATTTTATAAATATATCAAATATTTAAATATAGCTACATTCTGATGTTTTTAGTGTTTTCTTTTTTTTTATTACATATTATATACATATACAATTTTTAACTTGCAAAGTTTCAGATGTTTTTATGCATTCTTGTTTATTTATTTACTTTTTTAAATCAAGGTTACTTGTTAGTTTGAGTGCTACAAACTAATGATTTTAGAGAGAGTATCACTAGCAGGGTCTTCAAAAGATGTGTAGGTGGTGTAAACAAAGCACCCAGTCATGTGCTAGTTATTTGCTTATTTATTCAAGTTTAACTGTTGTCAACTCTAAAGTGGTTTCTTGTTTCTCTTTTGGCACATTTACAATATAGGCTTTCGACTTGAAGTGTACGTTTGCAGTATGAGGGTGCAGGCAGTAGTAGAGTGGTCTGGGGGAGGGGTGGGTTTGATTGGAGGGGGTCGCGAGGGGTTGATGCTCCACCAGAGCAGGGAGTGTTGAGGGGGGTTGCACGGAGAGAAAGAAGGGCCTCCACTATTGTTCATGAGCAGGAACAAAGGGTCGCACGGGCACTTTTCCTCGTTACCTCATTGAGTCCGGTTCCCGTTTAACACGGTCTACAACTACCAGCGCTGAAGCTGCATTTTTGTAACTGCTTTTTGCACACCACCATGATTTGAACGGGCTGATGTTTCAGCTCACGTCTCTTTAACAACAGCGACCGACAGAGCGGGATTATAATCAGGGAGCACCGGGGAGAGAGCGTCGAATTCCAGTTTGGATTCCTGCAGGTGCGCTTGAGCTTCAGTGCAACGCTAATTCATAGCAACCTTTCGTTTTAAAGCGAGAAAACGTGATAAATAAATGCGTTGAATTGCGTCGCCATGGTGATGCTGTTTAAGCTGTTGGGATAATCCGCGATCCTGCGCGGGCCTTGCCTGTGTTCCGAGCCAGGCCTGGCTAAGCTAGGCTATCAAGTTTGTCGTTATAGTACACAAATATCGAGACTTGCTTGGAATCATTTGCTAAAAATAAATCAGCGATACGTGTTTTGAATTAAGTGACATGTCTTTTAAAAGTAGTTCAGTGTACTTTTTTTAATGAAATGTATTAAGTACGTTAGTGTGGCTAAGTTACACCTTAGTAGTAGCTTAGCACAAATGTTTTCCTCAACAACAGAGAGGAGGATGAAGAAGTGGTTGCTATTAATCTGTGTGAATATGCATTCAATGCTGTCCTTTGCAATATCATAAGTTTTAATTGTTTTAAATGATTATCGTTTGGGATTAAACTTTTTTTGTGTGTGTGTAAATAGCGTTATAACATGTTTTTCTGGTAAATTCAGTGTAAGCTTTAATCAAACAGTGTGTGCAATTCTTAGAACATGACTGAGAAATGAATGCATTAAGTTTCTCAGATACACTATAAAAAGTAGCTCTGACGTGAAGAGAGTACTTGGAAAAAGAATGTGCATGACATGTCTTAGTTTATTTTAACTATGCTGATTTCTAAAACTCACAGAGAGGATGGTGCATTGCATTAGATTAGTCTTTGTCAGGCATGTTTTTGGGTTGTTGCTTTTAGCTTGCTGTTTCAGTTTAAATGAATTACACAGCAGAGCTAACTGGAGTTACTTGAATCCTTTATACGGGATGGGGGATGGGGCTGTCATAAGCTGCATCACAGTGTCACGTGATCACATAATGTTGTTTGCTGACCAGGGTGTGGGGGGACTATCAATCTTAACAATATATATTTATCATATTATTTCAGAGCGATATTAAATATTAAAGGTACCATTTCCATCAGTCTCAGATCAGCATACATTTCACTAAGCTAATTGCAAGGCTAGACAGGGGGCAGGAATAACTCAAGCCGCCTAATATATTAAAAAATATGACGTTATGGAGAAGTTAGGCCAAAAATAGACGTCTTGTTTACCGACAGTTGCACTAAATGCATCAGGATTTTACTGGATGTGTTTGTAGGCCTGTCTGTATATTCTGTGAATGGACTCTAAATCTGAATGTACAGTCTGTTATGTCTGAATGGTGTTCTCTCTTTATCAAGGCTGTTCGTCCAAGTCATTCAAGCTGTACTCCCCAAAGGAGCCCCCTAACGGTAGTGCCTTCCCTCCATTTCACCCAGGCGCAATGCTGGATAGAGATGTGGGGTGAGACTTGTGATTATTGTTTTACATGGTGAAGAAGATATAATATGTGTGTGTGTGGCCATTTTCTAGTTTTAAAGTAGTAGTTGTTTGGCATCTAGCTAACATCTATCTAAAGTAAACTGATAATACACTAGATATTTATTATGAAATAATAATTAATAATGCTCTTTATATTGCAGTCCGACACCGATGTATCCCCCCTCTTACATGGAGCCTGGAATAGGGTAAGTACTAACTTGGCCGTTGAAATTTGTGTCTACAGCAGTTTATTTTCAGGAGACAGACAACAGGGTGTAATACAAAGTGGATGTACTAAAACAA
Organism: Sinocyclocheilus anophthalmus; assembly: GCA_018155175.1. Classification (NCBI taxonomy): domain Eukaryota; kingdom Metazoa; phylum Chordata; class Actinopteri; order Cypriniformes; family Cyprinidae; genus Sinocyclocheilus; species Sinocyclocheilus anophthalmus. The sequence continues at coordinate 133,775 of JADLZN010004018.1, read as the reverse complement.
AAAGCTTTTGGTTTCACTGAATATTATAAACTACCACAAGCCTTTTCAGACCCTGCTCTGCCTATTGAAATGCTATTCACTCATATTGTTTGGTTATTTTCTTGAGAAAAGTTTAAATGTATTGTTATATAATTCATACATGCACTACTGTTCAAAGGTTTGTGGTCAGTAATTTTTTTTTTATGTTTTTGAAAGTCGTTTCCTATACTCACCATTTACTGTGAACTATTATTACAATATAAATAACTGTTTTCTTATATTTTTAAAATATATTTTATTCCTGAGATACCAAAGCTGAATTTTCAGCAGCCATTCCCATCTCAATATCACATTCTGCTTTAGAAATCATTCCAATTGAGATTGCTGCTCAAGAAACATTTCTTATTCTGTTACAGTAGGCACACAACCGTATGGAATCAAACAGACTACAGAAGATTTGAGCTCACAAAAGTAACTACAGAATTGGTCAGAGGTAAAAAAAACAAAAGCAGCACATTCATTGAAGGTCCCATATTGTACACCTTTCTGGAGTTTAATTTATGTTTTGATGTCCTTAAGAATATATATTTGCGGTATAAGTACCAAAAACCATCTCAATATATTTTTACAGCTCCTCTCTCAGGAGCTCTGCTGATAACAGGTCGATTTTGGTCTGTCTAATTGATATTCATGAGCCTCTCTTCTGATTGGCTTGTTGTTTTCTGAGTGACGCACGGCCAAGTCAACCACAGGTAACTAGGGTTAGCGACGTCACAGCGCTAGCTGGAGGCCGCAAAACAAAGGGGAAACTGGAGGCGACCCATTCAAACCAGCGCAGATTCGGCTACACAAAGAGCTTAAAATATCATCTTGTTGTGATAATCGACGTAATACAGCCTCAATGAAGAATTTGTTGATCGCATATCGCTGCCCCTGCCAGACAAAAAAAAAACACAGACGACTCGCTGGTTAAACGCGATAACACGCGCAGAACTGGACATAAAGGATCGTCAAAATGCTCTGCGTTTGCAGCGCACACTTCTTAGCAGAAAAGGTTCAATAAAGTATTGTCTTTTGTTATGGGCGCGTCTACAGATTTCTTGCCATATGTCTATGTTTGCATCTCACGATTATGTCGTGTATTAAATAATGTCTGTGTGCATGTGTGTATAACAACAAACTGACGATTTATATATAATCATTTGTAATTGTAAATACATTGTTGTGATTAATTGTGGCTGGAACAATAATGTAGCTGTAAAAATAGTTGCCTGCTGAAATTGAAATGTATATACATCTTCATCATGACTAGATTGACACGGTGAGTTTGTCTTTACTATAAATGTTAGATGTGATCACCTCATAGTAACAATCCTTTCAGATCGTCCATCCTTTGAGTGAGAGCGTAACGTTATAGGTCGGCCGATCTTGTTTCGTGGTTAAAGTTAACCTTTTCGACCTGTTTCCGTGTTGTTCCTTGCTCAGTAAAAAAAAACAAATGCATGGACGCGATGTTGTCTGGGGGTTTGGTAAAAGGAGAGTGGGGCTGTGGGCGGTGCTCGGGGTGGTGACTGAATCAGTGACTGTGTAGTTCTGACATCAACTTTTTACGGAAGTCACAACGGTTCGTCAAAAATAGCTAGAACTTTAAGCAGACTGTGTACATTTTACTGTGGACTGACTGTTTTGAAACTTATATGGTCGTTAAATAGCCCCTAGACCTCAGTTATCGTGAAAAAGCCAGGAAATTTCAGTTTTGACAATATGGGACCTTTAACATTAGGGCTGTGCAATATATAGAAATTATCGAAATATCGCAAATGTACATATCGCATAATATATGCATATCGCTGCAGCTTGCAATATTTGGGGCCATGAACAAAAGACAAAGAGAAAATCACTCACTGCTCTTACCTAAATAACTTTTGTAGTTTAAATAAGAATCCGTGCATATTGAATTCAAAGAGTAAATTCTAAGCAGCTTTTTATTTGTCCTTTTTATTATTCAGTTCCTAAACTCATGTTAAAACTGATTATAAGTTAAAATTTACATTTGTATGTACTGCCGTAAAACGCATACCGTTCACTTTCAGAAGTTGTTGTAGGGGTGTTTTCTTATCAGAATCAGAATGAGCTTTATTCACCACTTAAGTGTGCGCGCAAACAAGGAATTTGTTGTGGTTTTACAGGAGGTCTTGGTACATACATACATACAAATAACCATATATATATGACACAAGATAGTTATAGAAGTTCACAGAACTGACGTCAAAGCAACAGCTTGTTAAACCTGTTTTCATCTGAACATATGGCACTTTAAGCATTATCGAATCGAATATCGCATTATTTAATGAGTTATCGCATATCGCATTTTTCTTCAATATCGTACAGCCCTAATTAACATTCATGGTACACAAATTTAAAAAGGGAGTTATGGAAATCTTATTTTCATTTGTTGAAATGGAAACAGTAGTTTGTTGGCATGCATGCAAATCATGCAAAATCATGGCATTTACTTGCTGCTTAGCAAATGTAAGTTTATTTTAATTAAGATTATAGGTGAATAGTGTTTTTTTTGTGCTTTCTCAGCAGGACTGTGACAATTTGTGGTGGGATGCGTTCACTACAGAGTTTTTCGAAGACGATGCAATGCTGACGATCACTTTCTGTCTGGAAGATGGGCCTAAACGATATAGTAATGTCCTGTTTTGTAAAGTCACTTCAGTGATTTTAATGTTTGTGTTTGAACTTGACCCTGAATAATCAAATATAGACGGAGACATGAGAAAATGCATTAATATTTTGGTTTTCCCCACTGTATCCGAATCCTATTTCCAGCTATTGGTAGGACGTTGATCCCTCGGTACTTCAGGAGTATTTTTGAGGGTGGGGCCACTGAACTCTTCTATGTGCTGAAACATCCCAAGGAGTCTTTTCACAATAACTTTGTCTCCCTGGACTGCGATCAGTGCACCATGGTTACACAGAACGGCAAACCCATGTTCACACAGGTATCGTTTTCCTTTGCGTTTATTGCCACAGTTTTAAAACATTAACTAAGCATATCCTTTGGTATGAACACTGCTGTACACCACACCACACTTTATGCAAAGTTTATTATCAGAAATAAATCCTAAAAATAGCCTTCATGTGTTGCCCGTTCATTTCCTTTTCAAAGTGAACGTGGTGCACATTAACTCTTGTTGTGATCTTAAATGGAATTTGGAGTACTTCCATTAAATAAGCTCTGCAATAAGAACATAACAATTAAGTTTAAAGCAGGCCACCTCCACCTTTTTTTGATGTTACTGAGAAGTCCTTTCATCTCCTCAGGTGTGTGTGGAGGGCAGACTGTACCTGGAGTTTATGTTTGATGACATGATGCGTATAAAGACATGGCACTTCAGCATCAGACAGCACAGAGAGGTCGTGCCGAGGAGCATCCTGGCAATGCATGTGAGTTTGGGATATTTATTTGTACTGTTTTCAGTCCTTTGATGCTACAGCATTTATTCACATCATTTCAGTACTTTCAGTATTGACAATCCTTATGGATTTGTCCTAGACCCCCTACACAATTATATATTTACACAACTGTTTGTTTTACTTTATAATTGTAAAGACATTTTAAGAAAAGATTCATTACCTTTTAACTGTGTTTGCTTTATTTAAAAAAAATTTATGCTATTTTAAAGATCATTATTTTGTGTATTTTGGTGTCAATAGCCCCATGCGGTGGAATGACTCCTGGTTTAATGTTAAAAAAACACGTTATTTTTCAAATACTGTGCATTTTTGTAGTTCCTCTATGCCCCGCCTCTCTCAAACACGTCGTTTTCAACAAAGCCCCCTCCTTTGACAAGCGCAGTCTGCTCTGATTGGCCAGCTGACCCAGTGCATTGTGATTGGCCGAACACCACAAGCACGCTTTGGAAATGTAACGCCCCTTACCATAATATTGAGCTTCATCTTTCAAAATAAATGTAGACAGTAAATAATGTCATTAGTTTTTACCATCAGTTCAAGCCCGAAAGGCAACAGAGTCGCGTGACAAACACAGTGATGAAGCAGTATACAAGCTGCGGTTAAGACAGCTGATGTGCTATGATTTCTGACAGGCAGTTCCCGTCTCCTGTGTGTGACCATGTGCCCCAACGAACACACACACACACACACACACACTACACACGAACGCGTTTACTCTGCGATGCGCAAAACTCCGCATTTGAACGTCAATAGCAAATACTTAAACTAATAACAAACATACTTACAAGTCGCTGATTCAGAAGCGCCAGATTGTCATAGCAAAGTCGGAATTGACCCTTTTTTTTTTTTATTAGCCTTTGTGCACAGCCAGCCTTGTTCTTTTCTAGGTTCAAAAAACTGTCGTCCATAGAATGCGTTGCACATATTCGAACATCTGGGTTGTGCTGTTCGTTTGTAAATAAATCTTAACCAATGATTCCTAAATGCATCTACTTTCGGAATGCCAAATAAAGTGCTTTTGCTTTCGCACTGAAACACACACCGTCTCCCTAACATGGCTGCATCAACACTACTGCTGTTCCTGAAACCACGCCTTCTTTCTTTGCATGCACATTTGGGCGGCATTATGCTAATATTTCCACATAGTGACGTAGATATGTGGGGGCGTGTTAGAACGAGGCATTTTAGGTAGGCGTGGCTGACTCTTAACTTTTATAAAGAATATCTCTTTGGATTTGAGACTTTAGTCTTTGCAACTTTACAGATCATCTTTATGCACCAAGAGCTTGTAACACTTCAAAAAGAAAGGAAAACTTGAAATCGCATCATATGACCCCTTTAAATTAAGTTTTGTTAAAAAAAATGACCCACCTTGTAGTTTCAATAGATGTTTTTAGCATAACTTGTGCTTGTCTTTGGTAAATCAGTTCTGCACACAATTTTTGTTGATTTACAAAATTTCTTCCTCAACAGGCCCAAGACCCCCAAATGCTTGACCAGCTATCAAAAAACATCACAAGATGTGGCTTATCTAACTCTACGCTGAACTACCTCCGAGTAAGTTCATTTCCATCAGTCTACAGAACGGTCGATTTGAATTAAAAAACATTGCTAACAGGTTTTTCTCTCCCACAGCTTTGTGTAATCCTGGAGCCCATGCAGGAGCTGATGTCCAGACACAAGACGTACAGTCTCAGCCCACGAGACTGCCTCAAAACCTGTCTGTTTCAGAAATGGCAGCGGATGGTGGCCCCACCAGGTGAGAATGGGGCGACTTTCATCTCAAAATCAAACATCCAGCAGTGTCCCACCCGAGCCTCAGATATCTCCCTTTGCTCTTTGTCCAGCCGAGCCAGCAAGACAAGCCCCCAACAAGCGAAGGAAGCGAAAAATGTCCGGTGGCAGCACGATGAGTTCCGGAGGGGGCAACAACAACAACAACAGCAACAGTAAAAAGAAAAGTCCAGCCAGCAATTTTGCGCTCTCCAGCCAGGTACCTGTAAGCATCTCATTTTGATGTCCATTTTGAGCTATGGGAGACGGGTTAGCGGGAGGAGGGTGGACCAATGCTTGTATTTAAGTTATGCCTTATATTAGGAAGACAGACCCAACATATAGACAAGTGGACATGATCCAAAGCTGGGCAGTCCCTGGTCCTTTAGGGCCGCAGGTCTGTGGGTTTTTGGTGCTTTTTGTCAGTCTGTTGGGTGTTTTGAGCTCCAGAGACGCAGCCAACACTAGAGACCCGAGGTGGAATGAACCCATGCAGCACTCAAGGATCCGGGATGCCCACCATGGCAGAGCTATTTAGTGTTCAGCATGGTGAACATAGCCTTTTCACATACAGCACTGCTGGTTTAAGTTCCCGTGCTGATTTGGGCTTGTAGTGGGCAGAATAGTGGAGGTGTAGTTCCTCAGTGCCTTCTGCAGTTCAATGTGGTGTAGAAAGCCACCGCGTCCCCCTACGGAGCACCCCCAGGTTGCGGGGATAATGATTGCGCCCCTTCCTGTCCCCTGCAGGATGTGATGATGGTGGGAGAGCCCACTCTGATGGGAGGGGAGTTCGGGGACGAGGATGAGCGGCTCATCACGCGGTTGGAGAACACACAGTTTGATGCGGCCAATGGCATCGACGACGAGGACAGTTTCAACAGTTCCCCCGCCCTGGGCACCAACAGCCCCTGGAACAGCAAAGCTCCTTCCAGCCAGGAGAGCAAAAATGACAACCCCACCTCACAGTCATCGCAGTAGAAGTGTTAGGGGCTAGCGAAAGGCTCGAGGACCCCTCGCTCGCAAGACCCGGTCCTAGACTTCTGCTTTGACAAGTCCTCAATTGGCCACACGTGAAATTGACCCTCCTCCTCCTCTGTCGCCGTCAGACATTCCGTTTTGTTGATTCTTTTGTTTCTTTGAGAGTCGTTTTCCAACATGTCTCGATCAGGCTTAGCGATCAGGCTGTGGGTTATTGTTCCAACCTCGGGTCTCTCTGTGCGTGCTGTGCTTTGACACGCATGGCCGTTTCTGTTGTGCTCACTTGACAGGAAAGGATCACTTTTTATCTGACCGTTTAGTGATATGACCATTGTGTGCACCTCAGATTCAAACCCAAAGCTCCATTTTTAAAAACTCAATTATTTGTTTTGTAGGACCTGGTTGGAACAAAAACCTGTACAGTTCCGGAGCTTGAGGACCGGAGTTGAGAACCACTACGTAAAGTCCTTTAAGTAAAACTAAATAAAGTGTAAAGCATCGAGGTTCTTGAGTTTGGTCATGCCCGAAATGGTCACTGAGAGCTTGCCTGACCATTACGCCAGACTCAAAAGAAGTGTTTGATTTTTTTTTTTTAATTGTTTGCATTCTGTTTAGTTTCTTGTTCTTTTTTTATTTTTTATAACGATTTCTAAAGTGAAAAAATAAGCAAGCAAACAAAAACTCAAAATATCCTTTGCACTCTTGTCACTGTATTTTGGATCTATTTTTCTTAAAAAATGATTGATGAATTTTGTTCTTATTAAAACAAAAAAATTATGATCTTTAACTGGAAAACGCTGTCAATCTCAATGTAAAATAAAAAAATTTGTATTGTTACTGTTATCAATATTATTGTAAGTAGATGCTAATTTGCTTTAAGCTTTACACCTATCTGTCTTTGTTTCTGTTTTAATCGTCTTTGAAAATGAGATTACATGATCATAGCATGTATGTCTGGGAACTGCATGTGTCAGACATTAGCTATCGCAGCTGTAACAGTCTCATTGTTCGCAGGATCTAAATCCTACACTGTTAGTACAACGGCTGGTGACACATTTTGTCACGAGACCGTAGCTATAAACATTTTGTTTCCTGGAGATTTTTAGCCTATTGAAAAGAACAGGCCGAGCTCAATGCCTGTCGTTCACACTGATTATTAGTTTGCTTTGAAAGTTAATTTGAAAATCTAATTAGTAAGCCAGTTATTGTTTTTTCCCCCCGATGCTACAGACCAAGGAGCAAGATCCTTTAATCAACACATTTATATAATGTTTTTGTTTTTTTTATCATTTTGTTTGTGTATTTGTGATTGTATATTTAAGATTGTAGCCAAGTTCTGTATAAGTGTAATTCTATTTACTCTTCTTAGGACCCTTGTGCCCTTCACCCCTTCATATGTCAAGTAAAACTGAACCTCTCATTTCAAATTGTTTCTAAATGCATTAAAGGTACAACTACCTTTTACACGAGAAGGTAGTTTATAGTTTTGTCAACGTACAATGTATTTATTTTTTTAAAGTCTTTGCCATTGCATTATATCGAGACGATACATGTTGCTGTGTATTTGATGTTGCCTTTGTACATTTTCACTTGTTTTTTTTTTTCCTCAACCTAAGATGATATATTAGTCCTTGAATTAATCCTTAAGAATTCTTATTAAAATTTGGATAATTAAACATAATCCTAATTCCAAGAAGCCCCTTTGAGGTTACATTGTATTAGGTTTTAAAACACCAGAGGGCACTCCATTGTAGGGCTTCCATTGACTTATAAAAATGGTCTAAGACCTAAACTATGGTTAAATATAACCATTCTAAGGCATACAAATCCGAAATTCATTTTTCTTCAATGTCACTTGTGAAATACAGTGTTTCTGGTTTATTTCTCAAATCGGCCGTAAAGCAGGTGTGCTCTTTTCTGTGTTTTCAGAGCACCTTTGTTTGTGGTTGTTTTACAGATATATTTTTGCCTCGTGTCTGCCATTGACAGTTGATATATGATACCAATAAAACATTTTCACAAGCTATCATGCCTGGTATGTGGTTAAAATATACACGTTAACAGTACATTAAAAACTATGAGAGGCTTCCTCAACACTGAGTTTCTGATAAGAAATGTGAACAACTCTATAATAGTCAAAACTAGAGTGTTACTGACACTTCATATTTCCAGGTAGATCCTCTGCAAACAGATCCAGATCTGGAAGTGTTTTTGTTGTACTTTACGGTTAGTACTGTGTATGCTAACCTGGTCGTTTGTAAGTGATAAATCAATCAAAGGCCACCAAGAAGCATGCATGTCCTACTTTTTAGCAGAACTGTTAAATTGCTAAGGCAGTTAACGGAAACAATTAAATTCAAGTTTATTTGTACAGCGCTTTTCACGATACAAATCATTGCAAAGCAACTTTACAGCAAATTAAGTTTCTACAATATTTAGTGGTAGCTTATCAGTGGTGACTGTCAGTTAATGTACATATGGCAGAAATGTACGGAAAAATCAAAGACGTAATCAAACGGACGATGAACACTATAAACAGCAATTATTATATGATGCAATCAAACTTATAGCAAAATTTGGTAGTTCTGTATGTTGTTTCAGGGTTGGTCCTCTGAGGGCTTGGCATCATCTCTTCTCAGGTGTTCTGGATCCAGACTGAAGCTTGTGTAAATCCTAGTTATGGCAGAAACAGAGAAACGAATAGAGACATAATTAGCGTAGCTGCTGTTTCAACCAAGCAAAATTGATTTGTTTAACCCAAACTAAAGAATAATAATGTGCATTTGATCAGATATGGAAACTATTTCAAATGTCCCATGACAAATGTTTTTGTTCTTTGAATAAGTTAAAGCAGGAACATTGGTATTAAATATTTGGAATTCTTAGCAATATTATTAGTTTTAAATCCAACTTATTTTCATTAAGCATCCACATATGCTTATTCATCTGCCGTTAAATGTTTTTGGGTAAAAGTCGTAACACTCACTTTGTTCAGATCTACTACGACATTAATAAATGCAGTTGTAACCAAAAATAATTTAAATGCACCCACTAATGTTTTCAATTAATAAATCAAGTCAATGGATATTCTTGAATTGTTAGTTCACACAAATATGAAAAATCTGTTAATTTACTAATTCTCATGTCTTTCCAAACCTCTTTCTTTTGTAAAACATAAAAGATAGGGGATTTCTTTCTCTCTCTTTCTTTCTTTTTCTTTTCTTTTTTATAAAAATGTAGGCCTATATAATTTAATCAATCGATGATATATAAAATGAAATGTGTTTTAAAAAATGAATTTCTTTAATAAAACATCTTTTTTGTCCTGGGACATTGTTTTTTTTTGTTTTGTTATTGTATTTTGTCATGGATTTTTTTTTTTGTAATTGACCAATGTTCATTGTCATTAATAGTAATTTTATACATTGTTCTTTGATAATTGTTTTATGTAAACTGAAAAGAAAACAAAAATTAAACATTAATTTAAAAGTGTTTGTTTACACATAGATGTGTATGTGCTGTGTAATTTATTATGTAGCCTAATATAAATGCACACACACCAGCATTTCAGAAAAAATAATATACATATAATATTAATTATAATATATAGATATATACATGTAAATGTACATAATTTTCAAAATATATACTGTATGTATATTTATACATGCATAATAAATATACAAAGTGTACACATATTATGTAAACAAAAACTTTTATTTTGGACGCGATTAATCGTTGGACAGCACTAATTTAAATATATATTTTTTAGAAACAACAGCAATAGAAAAATGCGGTCACCCTCAGTTTTAAATAGATTCCTTTCTGAAAACTGACCAGTCTTTATAAACTCAGAGCCTCCCTCCCTCTTTCTCTCCCTCCCATTTCAGTTTGTCCTAGTCTTTCATTCTTTCAAAGAGTGCCAATTCACTCTTTTATTGCTTGACTCAGTGCAGCTAAACTTCAATGTTGACATCAGGTTTCTCTCAGAGGTATAAAGACATCGGATCTATGAGAGGATTTTAGACTCACTTGAATTGAACTAAGAGGAACACGCTCAACAATAGCTGGAGAACTTTAAATATAAAACAGGTAGCTACTATTGTAGTGTTGTTTATGACTTTGCCCTGAGTGGTAAAAGTGCGGTCTTTCTAGCTTCGCCTTTTCGTAGTTAGTTCTCAGGTTACTGTTTTAGGTAAACAGTTCAGGACAGTATCTGCTTAACGCGGATACGTTTGTCAAGCCAACCTGTTTATTTAAATTGGTCTGACACACTGTCAAGAAGATCGAGTTTTGCTTCAGTCTGTGTTAATATGTAAGAAATTGTACAATAATAGTGATTCTATTTATCTAAAAATATTTTGTTGTAACTTTCAGAGCGTTTTTCATTCCTGACAGTGTTTTTGTTTTTATATTTTAGTCAGGAAGATGTGTTTTAGGACGTAAGTAGCCTACAGTTCCTCTTTCTCTAATTATCACAGTAATTGCTGTAATTATAAAACAATAGTCATACGGTGACTGTATGTTCTAAAGAAGATTAGACTAATTATTGACATTTAATATGTCATAGGTGACGTTTGATGCTCATAAGAATCGAGACGTGACCTAAAACCCCACCGACTAATGAACATGAGGTCCAGAATGAAAGGAGTTTTTTGGAGCGGCATTTTGCCGCTGTTTCTCTGGACACTTGTAAGCGGACAACCGTCCTGTCCTATCGACACCAACAGAACAGAGCTACAAACTCCACATGAAATACCAACCAAGCTGACCTTCAATAGTGCCTTTATGTCTCCAATTGTACATTCATTTCTGGGCTCTGTCCAGCCCAATCCATTCCCTAAAGGTGAGTTAATGTGATGTAGTTTTGATCTCTGTGTCTGACAAGGTCGTATTCAGTACAAACATGTTCTTTTAGTATTAAGTCATTTGCCATCAGCAGTTTGGTTACACATGGTTTTATCTACGCAAACAACATGTTATGTGGCACAGATGAATCTAACTTGATCTGAGACTGTAATGGCTGTATTAGACTCATTAGAGGATGTTATTAAGCTGGGCTTGTTGTGCACATGGTTAGATGGTGCTTATTCAGTTGAGATAAATGTACTCAGTTAAATTGTCAGAAGCAAAACCACTGTGCAAATAACCATGCAAATGTCCATGAGATTTGAATCATCTCCCCTCCTCATTCTAAGAGCTTTGTTTACCACAAAAATATGTTTATTGCTGTACTCTTCAAGCAGCCTGTATAGTTGCAGTCAGCATCACAAATGGAAAGGCAAACTTTTAAGTTAATTATTACCTGCCAATTCATTGTATGCTAAAAAAAAAAGTAGCCTACTTCTCATATTGCATGATCTCATACATTTCAAAGCTGTTCATAAAATGTTAACAATGTATAATTATTGGACCAAACATGAACTATTATGTTTATACATCTCTTCCTTGCAGACAATTATTATTTAATCTAACAATAGAATGAAGCATTACTTTACAGAGACATTACTCCATAGAAACCTCATGAAGTTGTTCAGGTTACAATGATGAAATTCTATTCATCATCACCCATCAATAGAGTATTGTGTATAGTCTACCTTTCTACTTTGACTCTTTTGCTATAATACATACTTTGCTGATATCAATGGCTATTTTAGAAAAAATAAAGTATGAAAAATCATTATACAATAGAGAGTTGTTATAGCTTTGACCTTGGCCACTTCATCACAGTTTACCTCTGAGACTTTGTTTTAGCTCTAGCAGAATGATGTGACACTGGTTATAATGTTATTTTATGCTGTGTAAATGCATATTAAAAAGAATATATACAATGTCTTGGTATGTTTTTCCTGTAGATCTGCTGATTAGAATGATAAAAGATACGAATTTCAGCATGGAGAGGGTTAAAGAGGTATGTCACACCTGCATGTAAATGAATGGTTTGATAATAAATGGCACCTTGGCCATATTTTTGCAATATGATTTTAATACAGACAGATATTAATTGACATGTGTGTGTGCTCTAGGACAGGTTTTTTTTTTTTTTTTTTTACCATAAGTGAATCTCCAACACCAATATTTTGTTGTATAACATTGGCTTATTTGCCCAACATAAACATATTCAATTGGCTGAACTGATTACACAGCGTCAGACATGTTTTGGATACACAGTTGAGCAGAGCACACGGACACGCATAAGTACACCTCCTATATAATGTTTAAATTATTAACTGAATAATTAAATAATTAAATTAAATCTACCTAATCTTTACTGCTTAATTTAGCTATACCCACAGCAACCAACCTGTCTATCCTCTTTCACTTTTGACCAGATTTTGAAATATGAGATAGGTTTCCTGGTCTGCGTGGCCATTGGGATCCTCTACATTGTCCTGATGCCTCTAATTGGCCTAATCTTTGCCTGCTGTCGTTGCTGTGGTAACTGCGGGGGCCGCATGCAGCAGAAGCAAACTACGAACATCCACTGCAAGCGAAGAAGCTTTTACTTGGCCACATTTCTCATCACTGTACTAATTCTGTGAGCACCGGTTGGAGTGTAATGTTATTGTAATGATATTTTTGACATTTTATATTTAGCTTAATTAATATCAATTGCTATGCAGGGCAGGGAATGTTTGCATGTTCCTGAGCAGTACAAACACTTCAGAGACTGTGATGCGCAGCCCCACAGAACTCACTGACGTCTTGGAGAATGTCAAAGGCTATCTTAACACTATTTCTAAGGTATACCATTCAGAGAGATTAAGTGAGATTAAAACCCAGTGTGTTTCAATGTTTTTTTAGTTTTGAACAAAACAGATTATTTTGAAATATTATCATTTATAATAACTGTTTTCTGTTTGAATATATTTTTTTAAATGTATTTTATTCCTGTGATACAAAGCTGAATGTCTTGAGAAACATTTCTTATTATTATCAGTGTTAAAAACACTTGTGCTGCTTAATATTTCTGTGCAAACTATGATTTTTTTTTTTCTGGATTCTTTGATGAATAAAAAGCTCAGTAGAACATTATTTATTTAAAATATAAATATTTTGAAGTCTTATGTTTAAACTCTATGCAAGGTTGATTTATATCAACAACTGAAATGAAATCAAATTATAACAATACTGAATTAAACTGAATATAGCTGATACATAAGGGAAAATTGATACAACTTTTTATTCCTCAACAGCAAATCGAACAAGTTAAGAATGAGAGCAATGTGACTGTGGATACCGTCAAAAGCAACTTGAATGGTATGTCTGTCTTGTATCTTTTAAGACAAGGATCACAAAGGAATGGAGGCAAAACCATTGAAAGTGACAAAATTGCACTCAAATTCGAAATGCAAGAGGGAAAAACATTTTCCTTTTTGTAACATTTAATATAGTTATCTAAAAATTGCAACCATGTATGTTGCCACAATAAAAAGTTTATTTATTTTTTTGATCCAGTTGTTTTCTTTTAATCTCACATTGAATTCCTGCATGTTTGTCTCATATAAACAGGGTCTTTGCTTGGTAAATTAATCCAAAATGGTCTTAAAGGTCCCCTCGACCCAGCATTCAACTCCATTACTGAAATAGCCCAAGGTATGTATGCATTTACTCATCAAGCGATAAAGCAGCTCCTTTCTTTGGGAAACTTGCTCCGTGATCAAAACTTTGCTTGTTGACTCACCTTTGCAGCATTAATGAATTCATTGATTTTAAATACATTTTGTTCTTTATGTATGTGTGTTACAGTGATAAACAGCACCAGCCATGAACTGCTGAAGCTTAATAAAACCTTGGAGCTGTTGAAACCAAAGGTGGATGTGCTGAAAGCTAATTTATCTGCTGTGAGGCAGCGGATTAACAACACTTTGCACATGCCAGACTGTGTAAACTGCACTTCCCAGCAGCCAGAACTGGACAAACTATCACTGGAAGGAAGCCTTGACGTAAGCTAAACCATAGCTGTCATGGGGATAAACCAGTGAACAACTCGTTGGGGAATTGTGTTATGGCAGCGAAGCATGTGGAGTCCTGATTATATCCTGATTCCACTTTAGGCTCTGCGGTAGTTTCAGGTTGAGCATTAAGAGCAAATACCTGCAAAAATGTGGGTGGATCATTACACAATCATTCGCCCTTTCTTTGAAGTTCTAGACAATTTGTGGTTGTGGTTGTCTCAGGTCAGTGATTGGAGCAGAGCGAATTCTGCATCAATCTTCTGGGGAGAACATAGGCATTACTATAATACCCACACAACGTTTTGGCTTAGATTACATGACTATTATACAGCATTTCTCTAGAAGTACAGGGGACCAAGTTGTTTTACCAGTCATCTGTGCACACAAAGGCTCAAACGCTGTCATTGAAGGAAAGCAGGGAGACAGGTACAAAGGAGCAAACAATAAGGAGTAACGCAAGAAGTTATTGTTAACATGTCAATGCTTGCAAGTGCTTTCTCTTGGAAACCTAACTCTTACCTGATTGAAAGACATTTCCATAAATACAGGTTGTTGTAGAGAAAAATAAGAATGTGTCACTGTCATTGTGTATGTGGATATCAGGATGTAGTGCATTTAATTACAGCTAGTACTGCCCTCTAGTGTTAAATGTGCTGCTCTGCTTGAAACTTACAATGGAGTGAGTCCACACTTTTTTTTGATTAAAAACAAAACATGTCATTAGAATGCTATTTATAAGAATGATTAATAATCTGTGTTATAATATTTATAATTAATATATTTTTTAATAATTATACTAATATATACTATTATAAAAATATTAAAGATGCACTTAGTATTTTTTCCTCATTAAAATGTTTAGCCCATATAAGATGAATAGTATTTTTGAAAAGTATATTTCAAATCATGCACATCCAGAATACAGTCATATAAGTAGGTTAATAATGGGGCTGAGTTCACATGACTGTATGAAAACTACTCGTATTGTCTCGTTGACTTTAATGTGTGGAGTTCATTCTAGAGTGCTGCTGTCATGAAAGCAAAATGATTCATACCAAAAAAAATGATTTTTTTGCTTAAAATGTAGTTTAGAATGAAAATAAACCTTTGCATGTGCTTTGTCTGTCTCACAATTTGGTAGTTTCCTGATCAAAACGACATGAGGTCTGCTGTAGACGAGGCTATAAATGCTGATGTCATTGGACAGGCAAATAAGGTTAGTCCCGTATTTCACAGCTATAAAATTTCACTTCAGTGTATTCTCTCTCAATTTTGAAAACAGTTGTGCTGCTTAATATTTTGTGGGAAACCATGATAGATTTTTGTCAGGATTTTTTGATGAATAGAAAGGTCAAATTAATAGCATTTATTTAATTTTTTAAATTTTGGTAAGACTAAAAATGTCTTTCCTGCCACTTTTATATCCTTGCTGGGTAAAAAGTTAATTTCTTGAAAAAGAAAAAAGAAAACATTCATAACTTCAGTGTCCTACATATATATTTAATCGTTGCGAATGAATGATGTTCATTGTACATGTTTGAATCCCAGGGGAGAGACTTTTTTGACAGCATTCCAGAAACGGTGAAAAATGAGTCCAGCCTAAATGTGCAGGGTAAGTTTGTGTTGTTAAGTGTCCTTAATGAGTCTTCTTTCTGGGGAATCGTCATTCTCAAATGTTTGTTCACTTAAGGGTTAAGTAGTGTGATGTACTTGAAGTTACTGATCAGTCTAGTTGTTAAGTGACGTTGTGCCTTGTGTCTTTTACAGTGGCTCTGTTGCAGCTTGAAACATTAAAAACCAAGATCTCAGGTGTGACCAAAGACCTTCCTCTTGATGTATTGAAGAGTATCTCAGCATCACTAACGGACGTGCAGAAATCGATCAAAGCTTTTTCTCCTGACATAGAGAGATCAAGTAAAATCAGGTACCTAAACACATCTTGCTCTAATTAACCATGATTCTCTGTGTTCAAATACAATGTATTTTTATGACAATCTCAAATAATCTCCTTTTTTTTGGTAATAGTCGGGCTGTTGGATTGGTCCTGAGCTGTCTGATTTTGCTGGTGGTGATCTGTAATTTTCTGGGTCTGCTGCTGGGTGTAGCTGGACAAAATTCTAAAGACAATCCCATTGAACGTTCCGGCACATCTAACTGTGGAGGAATATTTTTCATGGCGTGAGTATAAATTCCCCTTTGGATTTGTGCTTGTGTAACAGAAAACTGTTGTCAGTGTGCATTGTTATATATGGTACAATAAAACTGTACGCGCGGTAATTACTTCCTCTTGTGTCATTTTAGAGGAGTAGGTTTCAGCTTCCTGGTCTCCTGGATCTTCATGTTAGTAGTGTTGATACTTTTCATAGTGGGAGGAAATACCTATACCCTGGTCTGTAAACCATGGCAAAACAAGGAACTCATCCAGGTATTTCCATCAACACTGACCCATTGTGTTTGATCGAATGACCTTGACTAGTTACTAGTTTCCAGTAAATCTACATTTTTGCATCAATCATTACCAGTATATTTGATTATCATATTGTGTTTCATAGCTTATTGACACTCCAGGGCTGATTCCAGGTTTCAACCTGTCCAGATCTCTGAATCTGAATACAAACCTGAATATTGCTAATGTGTACAGGTACGTCACACACAAGACAGCATGATGGCTGGCTGTCATATTTACATTATTTACATCCAATATAAATCAATAAATTTGCTTTTTATAATTTCTAGTGACTGTCAAAAGAATAAGCCCTTGTGGACCACATTTCATCTGAATAAGATCTTCGACCTAAATAGTAAATTAAATGTTTCACAGGTGAGATATTATAACTCTTTCTTTACTTTCCTATGATTGATGCATCACTTATTGGACACTAATGGCTGATTCGCTCAACAGTACACCCATGAGATTGATCAGACCTTTGATGGGGTACAAATCAACATAGCAAACATCACCATCCTCAGTCCAGAGGTAAAGTCCCAGCTAAACAACTTCTCCAACAGTGCCAGCAGTATGAACTTCAGCAACATTACACAGCAGGTACACTATATACTTCATTCTCAAAAGCACACTAGAATATACTGTTTGTGAAATCAAATGATGTATAATTTAATAATGGGTACACATGAGCATTATTCATATGGCAAAAAATAAAATAAAATAAATAAATAAATAGTGATTATAGCATTACACATATATGTGACCCAGGACCACAAAACCAGTCATAAGGGTCATTTTTTTGAAATTGAGATTTATACATTATCTGAAAATATTTGGCCGAGGTACAACTATTTGAAAATCTGGAATCTGAGGGTGCAAAAAAAATCAAAATATTGAGAAAATCACCTTAAAATTGTCCAGATGAAGTTCTTAGCAATGAATATTACTAATAAAAAATTAAGTTTTGATATATTTACGGTAGGATTTTTACAAAATATCTTCATGGAACATGAAGATGACCCATGTATTGTTGGCCATTGCTACAAATATATCTGTGCACAAGTTTTGTGTGTGTGTGTGTGTGTATTTATATATAATTTTTCCCTAACATCTATACAGTGGGGAAAAAGTATTTATTCAGCCACCATTTGTGCAAGTTCTCCCACTTAAAAAGATGAGATAGGCCTTTAATTTTCATCATAGGTATACCTCAAATATTAGAGACAAAATGAGAAAAAAAATTCCATAAAATCACATTGTAGAATTTTTAAAGAATTTTTTTTTGCAAATTATGGTGGAAAATAAGTATTGTCAATAACAAAATTTCATCTCAATACTTGTTATATACCCTTTGTTGGCAATGACAGCGGTCCAACGTTTTCTGTAAGTCATTCAAGGGGTTCACACACTGTTGCTGGTATTTTGGCCCTTTCCTCCATGCAGATCTCCTCTAGAGCAGTAATTTTTTTGGGGCTGTCGCTGGGCAACATGGTTTTTCAACTCCCTCCAAAGATTTTCTTTGGTTGAGATCTGGAGACTGGCTAGGCCCCTCCAGGACCTTGAAATGCTTCTTACAAAACCACTCCTTCGTTGCCCGGGCAGTGTGTTTGGGATCATTGTCATGCTTAAAGACCCAGCCACGTTTCATCTTCAGTACCCTTGCTGATGGAAGGAGGTTTTCACTCAAAATCTCACGATACATTGCCCCATTCATTCTTTCGTTTACACGGATCAGTCGTCCTGGTCCCTTTGCAGAAAACAGCCCCAAAGCAGGATGTGTCCACCCCCATGCTTCACAGTAGGTATGGTTTTTCTTTGGATGCAACTCAGCATTCTTTCTCCTCCAAACGCGATAAGTTGAGTTTTTACCAAAAAGTTTTATATTTTGGTTTCATCTGACCATATGGTATTCTCCCAATCCTCTTCTGGATCATTTAAATGCTCTCTAGCAAACTTCAGACAGGCCGGGACATGTACTGGCTTAAGCAGGGGGACCTGTCTGGCACTGCAGGATTTGAGTCCCTGGCGGTGCAGTGTGTTACTGATGGTATCCTTTGTTACTTTGGTCCCAGCTCTCTGCATGTCATTCACTAGGTCCCCCGTGTGGTTTTGGGATTTTTGCTCACAGTTCTTGTGTTTTTTGACCCCACGGGGTGAGATCTTGCGTTGAGCCCCAGATCGAGAGAGATTATCAATGGTCTTGTATGTCTTCCATTTTCTAATAATTGCTCCCACAGTTGATTTCTTCACACCAAGCTGCTTACCTATTGCAGATTCAGTCTTCCCAGCCTGGTGCAGGTTTACAATTTTGTTTCTGGTGTCCTTTGAGAGCTCTTTGGTTTTGGCCATGGTGGAGTTTGGAGTGTGACCTGTTTGAGGTTGTGGACCAAGTGTCTTTTATACGGATAACGAGTTCAAACAGATGCCATTAATACAGGTAACGAGTGAGGACAGAGGAGCCTCTTAAAGAAGAAGTTACAGGTCTGTGAGAGCCAGAAATCTTGCTTGTTTGTAGGTGACCAAATACTTATTTTACCGAGGAATTTACCAATTAATTCTTTAAAAATCCTACAATGTGATTTTCTGTATTTTTTTTTCTCATTTTGTCTCTCATAGTTGAGGTATACCTATGATGAAAATTACAGGCCTCTCTCATCTTTTTAAGTGGGAGAACTTGCACAATTGGTGGCTGACTAAATCCTTTTTTTCCCCACTGTATATGCAAATGTATTCTTTAAAATATATTATGGACAATATAAATATATTTATACTGCAAAAATATGAGGAAGTACATATTGAGAATATATTTATATGAATATATTTCAAAATCTATATTAGCGATACATTTTTTGATTTCAGATTAACGACGTGTCAGGGATTAATCTGAGCTCAATAGCAGAAAGTCTGGATATCTTGGCTGGCAAACAGGTGAAAGTTACTTTTGTTTACTGGTCTTGTTAACACCCCCTGCTCTAGTCGGATCAAAGAGAATGGATCAAATACACTTTTTTGTGTCTTTCAGAGTAACCAAGCTATAAAAGATGAACTGCATGGGGAAGCAAAAGATCTGCGAGACATCCAGACTGACATCACGTCTAACATTATGCCTTTGCTGGTGTGTTAACATAACACAAAAGACAGTACTCAGAATTTAAATTTCAACTGAACATGACATTATAATGAATGAATGAATATTAATTACAAAGTGTTCTTGACTAGTTTGTTTCAGTTTGGTTTACTATGATCTACATCCTTTTCCTCTTTGCAGCTGGAACTGAACACCACTGTTAAGAATCTCAGTGTAGTAGCATCACAAATCACTGTAAGTAAACACTAGCCATCATAAGTGCATGAGAGTATCAATATGTATAATACTGTAGCCTAAACTACAGTATATCAGTTTTTAAAATAATTGAATTATAGACCCCATGAATTATGATGATTTGCTACTTGCAGTAAATATCGTCATTCAATGTACCGTTCAGCCAGGATGCATTAAACTGATCAAAAGTGACAGTAAAGACTTTTATATTGTTACCAGAATGTCTGTTTAAAAAAAATGCTGTTCTTTTGAGCTTTCTGTTAATCAAAGAATCTTGAAAAGGTTTCCATAAAATTATTGAGCACAAGTTTTAATAATAATAATAAAAATGTTACTTGAGCAGCAAATCAGCATATTAGAATGATTTCTGAAGGATCATGTGACACTGAAGTCTGGAGTAATGATGCTGAAAATTCAGCTTTGCCATCACCAGAATAAATTAGTTTTAAAAAATATTAAAATTATTATTATTTTTTGTTTTTTTTTTTTTTTTACAATTTAACTTTTTTATTTCATTTTGTTCAATAATTTTTGAAAAAATAATAAAAAGAATAATCTTTAATCTTTATGGCCCTAATTAAAAATGCACTAACAGTATCTTCACATTTTTTCTCTTTATTCATTTTATAGGCAGCTGTGAAAAATGTTTCCCAAAAAGTTGACTATGCTCAGGGCGTCCTGAACTTCAAAATATCACAAATAGTGAAAACTGTGAGTGTTGCACAATCAATGCTATATTTAGATAAATTATCTGTCAGGATGATTACTGTATTACAGTGATGAAAAAATCTACTGTGCATTTTCTAGTAACTGTATGCTTCTTTTCTGCAGGAGAGCAGGGCATTCATAGACTGTCAGCTGAAAATCTTTCAGACATTTATTCAGTGGACAAATCAAACAGTATGTTTATGTCTTTATTTATATTCAAGGTGCCGACTATCTTAATGGTGAATTATTAATATTATGGTGTTGCACTCTGTATCAGATCACAGAGAGGGTGGGTCGGTGTGGGCCTGCAGCTGCAGCAGTAGACCGATCAGAGGAGCTCATCTGTAAACACTTGGTAGAATCTTTGGTAAGAATCCATCATCAGCTCTAGCTGCTTCTTTTTCCTTATTACAGTGCTGAGAGACTTGTAAGTGCACATGGTTCCCATCTAATACATACGGTGGCCGTGAAGTGCAGAACAAATCACAATTCTGAAAACAAAATAACAAATTACAAACGCAAATGCAAGTCTAAAAAACAAAATAACAATTCAGAAAGCACAACAACAATTCAGAAAACATTATAACAAGTCAGAAAACACAATGACAAATTCGAAAACAAAATAAGTCAGAAAACACAACGACAAATCCGAAAACAAATTAACAAGTCAGAAAACACAACGACAAATCAGACAAACCAGAAAAGGTAGGTATAGTTTGAGACAGCACCATTGATTTGGGATTACTCACCGCTGACTGGACGAGACATCTGTCAATCAACGTATACAGGGAAGAACCAGCCGAAGAACAGCAGAATCGTGGTAGAAAGTTCGGAGATGGTATTAAAGTAGCTCAGTTTAAATGTATTGTATGAATTGCCCTTACTCTGGAATAAAAAATACGGAGTGTATATTTATATTTAGTTAAAAGTGGCTGTAAAACATCAGCTCCAGTGGTGCAGATGGATAAGTGCTTGATGTTGGCTTTTTGACGCGATCGACCCGGGTTCGATCCCGCCTTTTGCCGAACTTTTTTTTTCTCCCTTTTCAAATCTCGTATCACATCGTAAAGGCATTTATTTTCAATTAAAATTAAGGAAATAATCAAAAAGTTGAAAATAAAGTATCGGGTAGGGTTAGGGTAGGTGTAGGGAGGGCTTTATTGTAACAATAACGTGGCATCCATTTAATAATTCAAATTAAAATTATAATTTACACTCAATACATTATTACTGCATACTCTTTTGTAATGTACTACAATACTGAGGAGCAGATAATTGCCACTATTTGCAACATTAGTATCTTGATAGTAGAATCTGCTATTTTAAAACATAGTGGAAATAGCATATTGCTAAACATACTGCTATTTTCACTTAGTGTAAATAGAATCCATTGCTAATAGGAGATTTGAAAAGGGAGGAAAAAAAGTTTGGCAAAAGACGGGATCGAACCCGGGTCGATCGCGTCAAAAAGCCAACGACACGCGCATATCCATCTGCGCCACTGGAGCTGATGATTTACAGCTATTTTTAACTAAATGTAAATAGACACCCGTATTTTTTATTCCATAGTAAGGGCAATTCCTACAATCTTTAAACTGAGCTACTTTAATACCATCTCCGAACTTTCTACCACAACTTCGTGTTCTTCGGTTGGTTCTTCCTGTATACGTTGATTGACATATGTCTCGTCCAGTCAGCAGTGAGTAACTCCAACCAATGGCGCTGTCTCAAACTATACCTACCTCTTTCGGTTAGTCTGATTTGTCATTGTGTTTTCTGACTTGTCATTGTGTTTTTCGAATTTGTCATTATTTTTTCTGACTTGTTATAATGTTTTCTGGATTGTTGTTGTGTTTTCTGAATTGTTATTTTGTTTTTTAGACGTGCATTTGCGTTTGTAATTTGTTATTTTGTTTTCATAATTGTGATTTGCTTTGCACTTCTCGACCACCGTAATATACACATATATCCTGTCTTTTTCCTCCAGAAATGCCTTTTGGTTGAGTTTGGGCTGGTGTATGATGTTCCTGATCCCCAGCATCATTTTCTCAGTTAAACTGGCCAAGTACTACCGCAGGATGAAGTATTCAGATGTTTATGAGTAAATTATCTTATTTGTTTTTTAAATGTAAAAGCGAATCATGAAAAAGTCTACTGTTTACCTACTGTCATGGATCAATTCAAATGGTTTCCTTCTGATTCTCTCTTTAAAGGAACAATAACTTCATGATGAATCCTTTCCCAAAGGCCCACCTCAAACCTGAATTATTGGAAAATGGCAAACAACCACCTTTTACATAAGCACATAATTAAAAATGACTGTTAAGTTATACACACTGACCCACAGACCAATGAATTGACAAGTAGACAACGATTGTAGTAAAAATAATGCCAAAGTAGCTTCTGAGTACCCTTTTCTTTATTTTTAGTGCCATAGATTGTATCATAAATTAACTTTGTGTCAAATGATTTTAGCACTTGATATTTAAATGAAAAGCACAACTTTACTGTTACAACTGTAATATGTTTGTGTATTATAAGGCATTAATGGAAGTTTAAGCTTTAGAATGCACTTTATGTGGTCCTGTAGGCATTGGAATTTATTTATGCCATTTTTTTCAATAAGAAATATGGGTATGCTGTTATATATTTATACATTTCTATTAGACTGTCCTAATAATGAAATTAGCTCATGAATAACTGTGGAGACTGTGATTGTATAAACCAACAAGAAGTGGTGTGGAATCTGAGGCCTGTTAAACATTTCTATCTTATGTCATGTATTAATTATAATCATAATAAAAGGTGCTGAGACTACCATGCTGAACCTGTTTGTTTGGTGTAAAGAATTGCTTGCCACAGTTTGTCCAGATGACCCATCGAGAAACCCTCCCCCCCAGTACCCCCTATATCCTGTGACTGAGGCCTCATGGTACAACTACCATTACAACAGTGTGCCAATCAGGATGAAGCACTAGAGCAGTGGAGCACACATTCCACACATATCTGTGCTGCCTAGAGAGAGAGAGAGAGAGAGAGAACACAGAAATCGGACCAGCAGATTTATTCACTATTTTGACATTCTGACCAACATTAAATATCCAGAAAATATTGTAGTATAGCAGTTTTCAAAAATGCTGAGATCATATAGCAGGAAAAATGTTCATTTAAAAGTATACTAGCCCATTTCTCGATATTAGAGCTAACACTTAGCATTCGGATTAGTAAATACCAGAGATACTTAGACATGCGCAACAAGGGCATAACTGGAAAACCACGCAACTTGTCTTGAAATCACATTTCACATTTAATCTTTTAAAGAAATTAAATTAAAATTAATTGATCAAAGTGTAGAAAAGAAAGACATTTATAATGTTACAAAAAAATATATTTAACTGTTCTTTTGAACTTTATATACAGTATATATAAAATGGAGTCACAAAAATGAATGACACAAAAATATAAAGTTTTTGTTTTAATGTTTTAAAAATGTTTTTTAAGCACAAATCAAGACAGGAGTAATATATATATATATAATTAGTATATATATTTATATGTCTGTCAAGCTATAATCCGATTATCGCATCCAAATAAAAGTTTTTTGTTTAACATAATATAAAGTGGCGTTTTTATTTTATTAGTATATATAAAATAAATACACACACATGCTATATTTCGAAAAATATGTTATGGTTCATGATTTAAATATATTTATTATACTTAAATGTTATGAATATAAACCAATGTATATACATGTAAAATTTTTTCAAAATATATACAGTATGTGTGTGTACTAATATATACATAATAAATATACACAGAACACACACATATTATGCAAACAAAAACTTTTATTTTGTATGCGATTAATCTTTAACAGCACTAATATATATATATATATATCCTTTTTTAAATTGATTTTCAGCTCCATCTATTTAATTGTCAGCACCATTGACAGAAAATCTATTGGTTTTGACAAAATAACTTTATTTGTATCCAGGGCCGTGCACAGACCTTTTGAGGGGCATGTGCTTAAACTGAAACAGGGGAATGGTCCCCCCCCCCACCCCCCCCCCTTTTTTTACTGGTCACATCTTAATGATAAGCGGAGAGTATAGAATACTACATTCAAAAATTAGCTAGCTAGCAAATACATGCATATTAACATCGTAAACATTTAACCATGCTGTGAGTGTGACCATATATAATATGATTAAATGTTAATAAATTAAGTGTATCAGCAGATAGCCATCATAAATCAAAGAAGAATTTTCATAGAAGTATATTTTACCTTGCTGACGAGGAACACTTTGTGTCAAACTCAAATGGAGTTATGGCCGGGTTTTTGACCGGCGAATGTGTGTGCAAATGTGCAATTTGTCCATCATTAAAACGGCAGCATCACATTACGTTTTAATCAACAGGTTACAAAGTTTGTTGTAGCTATATGGGCGCTCAGTTTTTCCTGTTCCTGTTTGGCCAAAATGTCATTTTATAAAAGATGAAATGCTACTGTATGCACACGCTATTTAAGTGTAGGCTATTGGCTATGACTAATTTAGATGGCAAATGTCCTCTCTCTGCAGGTCCGGTCTCAGACCTCAAATGCAAAAAACATGAGCCTTTATACGTGACATGACGTGAGGCCAAGTATGGTGACCCATACTAGGAATTAGTGCTCTGCATTTACCCATCCAAAGTGCACACACACAGCAGTGAACACACACACACTGTGAACACACACCCGGAGCAGTGGGCAGCCATTCTTTGCTGTGCCGCCCGGGGAGCAGTTGGGGTTTTGGTGCCTTGCTCAAGGGCACCTCATTCGTGGTATTGAAGGTGGGAGAGAGCGCTGTTTCACTCCCCCCACCTACAATCCCTGCTGGTACGAGACTCGAACCCGCAACCTTTGGGTTACGAGTCCGACCCTCTAATCATTAGGCCACGACTTCCAGGCCACGACTTCCATTATACAGTAGACATACTAGTGTTTCTTGCGTAAAGACACCGCTGTACTTCTACAAACAAGAATATATTTATTTACCCTTGCAAGATGTTCAGCTGCTCTGCTGTGGAACTTCAGTTCACTGCACTCAGTCAGTCAAGACAGAGTTATGAGGTTTGACTGACAGTTTGAGCGGATCCAACAAGATTGAGTCACAAACTCTTTTTAAAACCATTCATTCGCTAAATATATTTGTAAAACATACGGACAGACGTAAAGGGGGACCATAGCATTGATTTATTGACGGAAAAAAAAAAAAAAAAGAAAAAAGAAAAAAAAGGGGCTTCGTAGTGTAAGGACAAAAAGGGCATGTGTTCTGCACAGGTTGAGTCCTACCTGTGCACGTGCCTGTTTGTAAAAAAAATAAAAATAAGATTTACATTTGTGTAGACTCATTCTTGCAATCATCTCTAATAATCAAACTGGAAATGTTTTTTTTTATTTTTATGAATGTTTTGTCCCACATCTCAAGAATTCGCAATTACTCAAACATGCCAGTATGAGTGTTAAACAATTCACTTTTTCCTCAGCAGACAGAATGCGGCACAGATTTGTCTAACAGTAGCACACACAGAGATATTTCAGACATTTTTACTAAATGTTTTTAAATGTACATTTTTAGTGCCTTTAGTTAATTACTTTAGTTCATAAAATAAAATACATTCAAATACATTGTGCAGAACACTCAGTCAAACCAATACTTAGTAAACACTTGCATCACAAAGAGAAAATAGAAGTGTTTCAGCTCTCCAAATACAATTAGCTATGACGAGTCAATTCAGGGCAACACAAGCCTGTCCAATGTGATTGAGTTTGAAGCTGGTCACTGGATAATAGAATTTAGTTGAATTGAATTTAAAGCAGTGCTGTGAATGCTGCTGCTGAGCTCAGTAGGAATGCAGAGGGTGGGGCTGTACAGACCTAGTGAGTTTATAAAGCTTTGCATTGGAAACACATCAGAATTCCCCTCTCTGACCACAAAACCAGAAATCACTAATGATGGCTGTGACACTTTAGCTCACAAACAGACTTGAAAAGGAGTGGCAGCAATACATGAGTCATATTTAATTGCTTTTTACTGTGTTATAATCCCTGTGATAGCACTAAATACAAGAGCAATTCATGAAATATATAAGGCATTTAACATGAAATTACCAAATCTAAAATGTCCAATGATTAAATTTTATATTACATTACATTTTATATTACTGTATATTTTTATATATGACATTAATGACAAATACAGTTCTTAGCTTACATCTTCCACGCAATTGTCTTAAAATAATAATTACACCAGCATATAATGACAAACTGTAGTGTCAACCGAAAAAAATTATTCCAAGAGTTTATACAATAAATGATCTAGAGCATGAAATATGGATAATGCTTAGTTATCTCTGACCTTGCATTAGGATCAGGGTGACAGCATGCCTTTATGTGATGGCTATAAAAAAAAGACACAACTGAAAGTTAAGGAAGAGAAAATACTGTTTTAAGACACCAAAAACACATTAGATGAAATGCAGCAAACTTGATAAACATAAAAACAACATATATTACATTCTATATTAGGAATAATTAAGCAGTAGTTAAACATCTGTGCATTGCGAGTTATTACTTTACAATTTCAATAGTTAATGAAATATGGTTCGATCCGAAGCTCCTAATTTTGTTCAGACCATGTTATGTAAATAGTACTTCTTAAAGGGACAGCTGACCCAAAAATGAAATTGTGTCATTTATTCACCCTCATGTTGTTCGAACTACTTGTTTTGTAGAACACAATATACAAGCAATACAGTGAAAGTCAATGGGGTCCAAAGATTGTTTTGGATGAAATTGTCTTTTAATGTAAGGATAAAACGGTTAAATTGTTTATCAGAATCTATTCTTAAGTGCTCCAAAGAAGAAAGTCATACAGGTTTGAAACGACATGAGCCTGAGTAAATGATGCCACAATTTAATTTTGTGGTGAACTGTACCTCTAAGAGCTTTTTAATAACAGGCTATGTAAAGGGTCAGACATGATTTGCGAGTGGGAAAGTCAAACCAGTCTGGCTTGACATGTCGCTTGAGATCCAGAGGAAGTCCTCTGCTTGGTTTCCTTCTGCTCAGCATCTCTGAACAGTCCCTTTGGTTGACGTGGAGGAGTGAGCGGAGGAACTGTGGGTGACTGAAGGATATCTGCGTACCTTTGGCTCGGTTTGGTCTCCCTTTGGAGAACTTTTCTGAGCAGCGGTTTCAAAAGCCCGATGGTGACCTGGCTGCCATGAGCCTCGAAAGGACCAGAGTTCTGCATTGAATCAGGCAGGTTTTTCAATACAATATTAAGTATGCTCGTCACAGTCATGTCCTCTGGACAAAGAGTCCATAGCAGGTCCAAATAGGGGTCCAAGTCTCTATGTTGGGACACTTCGCACAGCAGAGCAATGAAAATCTCTTTGTTCAGAAGCGGGCTCTGCCGGCAGAACCTCTCAGCTACTTGCGCAATCCATTCCCACTGGCCTTGCTTGATGAGAATCCGCAATGCTTGCATTATCGCTTTAGGCCGCTCGCTGCACAAAAGCAGCTCCACTTCCAGGTGTTGGTGGGTCCCTTTGCAAGGGAGCACAGTCAAGGCCCGTTTATAGAGTGGCAAGCTCTCAGAGCTCTCCTTCATGCTGTAACCCCACGAAGATTTGGAGGACCCGCCTGATTGTTGTTGTGCCAGTTCGAGAAATCTGGGGAGCCAGCTGGGCTGGAATTTGAAGATAGATTGGCACAAGAGCTCAAAAACAGGCACCGTAGTGTGTTTCTGCTGACCATTGCAGTGAGCAAAGTTTGCTGTGGGTTGCACAGGGCTGAGGATGATTTTCCATAACTCAGCAGGAGCTTTAGACGACAACAAACCCTCACCGTTGCACCTTAGATGCAGAACCGCTTGCATGGCATGCCAGGAGTAAGTGGGAAAGAGATGGAAGATGCTGTTTAGATATTGAAGATTCTCCCTCTCTAGCTCACCGCTAAGCAGCCGGCAGATCTCTTGCTGCACCAAGCTTTCACAATAGTTCTCTAGATCTTTGTCCGAAGCCTTCACCACTGATGTTTTGATGTCCTCCAACAAAATGAGACTCCTAAGCTCTGATTCGAGTGAGCTCATGAGTCTTTCTTGACCTGTGGAATGTTTCTCACCAGTTTTGATCTTCTGGTTGCGGAGGTAATCCCTGAGAATGGCAGCCAGCGATATGGGCGCTTGAAACATCCCACCTTTTTTGAGCTTCTCCACCGTGAGCTGTTTGCTACTTAGACTTCTTTGCTGATAGTATTTGCATGCCTCCTCAAAGACAGCCTCAACTAAGAGTGCACTCGAGTCTTCTGAAAGTGTTGGAGAAGGCTTCGGTTTTTGCGTGACCACAAACAGCCCGGTTTCTGACAGCATTAGTGGAGAGTGACTGTCCAAAGTGTTTATGAAGAGAAGACCTTCTGTTTTCAGGCTTATTCTTTCTAATTCCAGACCACATTTGGTGTCGATTAAGAAGAGGGTCCTGCCTATTGTTAGTGCCAGGATTTCGTTATATATTTTCAGGCTATTTTGGGTCCCACTAGCACTTAGGCAGTTATCAGGAAGTTTGTATATGTTGTGAAGACTGCCGTCCCTCTTCATAATGCATACCCAACCAGTGCTGAGAAGGAGCAGGAGGTCTCCACATCCAGTTGGAGAGAATCCACAGATATCAGGAGGATTTATGGTGGCTAGAAGGCCAATGCAGTCTGTAACAAGTCTCTTGAAGTCAGATTCCTTGCTTGAGCTTTTCATAAGTGTGCAACTACAGGCACTATGCACTTTAAAAGTATCATGTTCAGGAGACCATGCAAGAAACACTTTCAAAACACCCATGGAAGAGTTTTCCCTCATGTCTGGGAGCAGATAGACCAAATCCCCAGAACTGATGGTTGTGTATCGTGGATTATTGTGCAATGCAATTTTCACGTTTCCTAAATTGACACCTCCCTCATTAACTTCAATAGTCTTTTTGCAGATGCAGAACCTGAAGTTGCTGCACACACTATTGGAGTTCTCAGATGGTGGTCGCTCCTCACACCATATAATAACATTCTGACACATGCACACAGAACTGACTTTAGCACGAGGGCTGTTGCACAGATCCACAGTCTGGAGTAAATGCCAGCCTGATCTGCACTCTAGGAATTTCCAGAATTCCACTCTTCCATTCTCAAATATTACTCCCAGCACAGAGGCTCCGTCTTCTGGTTTGCTTTGAGGGATATAAATGACATCCACTACAGGCACATTTCCAGATAGCACTAAATCATTGTGTTTCTGGCATTGCATGAGATGAGGTCGCTGATATTTGTCATGTGTCATAAGACCACTCTTGGGCTGACGCACAATGACATGAATGTGACGTCCATCTGGACTCAGACGCACATCAGACAGGCAGTTTTGAGATGAGATGTTGGAGTATGCCTGCCTGAAAAACTCTTTTAGAACCTTTCCTTTCGTGAAATCACCGAAATCAGTCACTTGTTCTAATGCGAGTCGCGTCATGTTTGCTGAAAAGTCGATCTGGAATAGGAAGCACACGATGCGCGTGAAAACACTTTCAGTTTGGACCAGCGATCATCCACAATCTCCCTGAAACATGTCCAGTGCTCGTTTCACGCCTTAACTCCATCATATGACGATGTCATATCTCTACAGTTCATAAATCCTAGGAAATACATGTGATTTTCTCCTGTGCTGTCTGCTTCTCTCCCACTCCTCCTGACATCACGAGTTTGTTGTTAATTTCCGGATTGGAATGGCTGTGTGTCAATAACCACTGAGGCATTATTGTGCAACAACGCTCGCCACTGTGACTGCCAGAAATCCTGTCTAGGTAGGCAGCTTACTGAGTTTTGAAATACGCCCTATGCGGTGTTTTTAGTTTTTTTTTGCTCTGTTGGAAGGAGGGGTTTAATTCATTACTCTGTTCTCTAACCAGACACAACTTCTAACGTTACCTAAATACAATTGACCTAAATTTGCAGCTAAATACACAACAATTACCTAAATACATTTATAATTATTTGAAAAATACAAACTCGCAACTGAGTTTTTATTCTGGAAAAACCTAAAATATATCATCTGAACCGCTCAGTCATGACGTCAATTTGTAGGCTAACAAGGGAGGCTAATTCGCCATAGATTCATTTAGAAATGTCCTTTGTGTTTTTAGAATGGTTTTCGATGTATTGGTAAATTATGATCCTTGGTTAACATACAACACTTTCAGGTTTGTTTAACAACTTAGATTACATACTGTGTGTGTTTTTAAGGTAAATTGCTGACAAGTTGTTTAATAAGGACTACAACTACCACAAGGATGTGAGATTATGTGAGTGACAAATCGGACAAAAGTTGTAGTTCGTAAATAGCAATTGTTATTGCTTAAACAATATTGTACACATAGTATAAAATATAAACCAGGGGAAGAACTAATAAATAAAATAATATCAAATACAATTATGATACTACAGTCATAGAATGCGTCGGAAATGACGTGAGGCCAGTAAACACACTTCCTTCTACTCCCGCGAAGATTTCATCGTTATAAGAAACCAAACATAATTTGTGTACAAGAAACATGGTTAAAACCTAACTTAAATTTTGTTCTGCAAGGATATAATATTGTAAGAAAGGATAGAAAGACAGGTAATGGAGGTGGGGTGGCCACTTTTATAAAAAATGAATTAGAATACAGAGTCATTAATGAGATTGAAGAACATGAAGTGGTGGTTATAGATGTATATGCAGAGAAACAAAATATCAGAATAATGAATTATTATAATCCTTGTCGTAGATTAAGTAAAGATTTAGAAAAGGTTATTGGGTTAGGAAATCATAAAATAATTTGGTGTGGATAAATAATTTTAATGCACATAGCACTTTATGGGGAAGCAGTAATGATGATCATAATGGGGATGTTGTAGAAGAAATAATAGACAGTAATGGGTTAGTATGTTTAAATGATGGTAGAAACACAAGAATAGATTTGGTACGTGGTATTGTGTCAGCTATAGATTTAACATTGGTTTCTGAAGATATAGCAAGTAAATGTGTATGGGATGTTTGGGAAGATAATAATATGGGTAGTGATCACTATATAATTTTATGTAAGGTAGGGATGAGTGTAATGGAACATAATGTGATTTTAGCTCCAAGATGGAGATTTAATAAAGCAAACTGGGAAGCATATATGTATTTAAGTGAGGTAGAACTAACAGCAGTAGAACTAAATATGATGGAAGACATAGATGAATGTAATGGGAAAATATGTAAAGTATTGTATGATGTAACTAATAATATTATAGGAAAAAAGGGACCATGTAAAAAGAGGAAAGCAGTTCCTTGGTGGACAGAACAATGTAGTAATGCGGTACATAATAGGAATAAAGCATTCAGAAAAATCAAAAAGACTAAGTTATTTGAAGATTTTATTAAATATAAGAAAGCGCAAGCTGAGGTAAGAAGAATAGTCCGAGCAGCTAAAAATAAGTACTGGGGAAAAAAAAACAAAAGAGGAAAAAAAAAAAAAAAAAAAAGATGGATGAATTCAATCGAAAGATATTGACATAAGTGAAGTATGGGGATCAATTAGGAAAATGGGAGGAATTTATAGAAATCAAACTCTTCCAGTTTTAAAAAATGATGAAGGAAGAATAGCTGTGACAGATAATGAAAAAGCTGAAATGCTGTCTAAAGTATTTGTTAAAGTCCATAGTGATGATAATGTATCAGAGGACATTAAAAAGTGTAGAATCCAGAACAAGAATCAGCACCCAGATGTGATGACGAAAAGAAGTCCTTCTGGAGACACTTTAGACACAGAATTTACTATGTATGAATTAAAGATGGCTCTAGGCAGAGTTAAACATACATCTCCTGGAAGAGATTATATATGTTATGTAATGATTCAACATTTATCAGAATTTATCAAATTATTTTTAATCTTTTTAACAAGATATGGAATGCAGGAAAGATTCCTTCTCGTGGAAACATGGAATAATAGTACCAGTATAGGCAAACCTGGAAAGGACAAATCCAATCCAATTAATTATATGCCAATTGCATTAACTTCTAATTTATGTAAACTGATGGAAAAAAAAATTATCATACATAGACTAAATTATATATTGGAAATAAAAGGTAATATCGCCATATCAGAGTGGATTTAGGGCTGGCCGGAATACTATGGATGCGGTTTTAAACCTAGAAGCCGATATCAGGAAAGCTCAAACAAATAAAGAAGTATTGGTAGGGGTTTTATTTGATATCGAGAAAGCCTAAGATATGCTTTGGAAAGAGGGACTTTTAATAAAACTTAAATGTATGTTATTGGAGGAAAGTTATATAACTGGATTATGGATTTCCTTCTTGAAAGAACAATACAGGTTAGGGTAGGAGTAGAGTATTCTGAGACATACACAATTGACAATGGAACTCCTCAAGGAAGTGTATGCAGACCAATATTTTTTAATATTATGATTAATTATATTTTTAGAAATTTTAAAGGTGATATTGGAAGGGCATTATTAGCTGATGACGGGGCAATATGGAAAAGAGGACGTAATATTACATGTGTGTCTCAAAGATTACAAAAAGCAGTAGATAAAGTGGGCAAATCATTGGAGCTTCAGATTATCTGTGGCTAAAACACAAGTTATATTTTCACAAAGGGAAAAATGTCCAACAGTAAGGTTGCATTTGACAAAACAGGACTTGGAGCAAGTCTCATTATTAAATATCTCAGCGGTGTTTGATGAATCTAGATGACTTGCAATGCACATTAATAAACGTTAATAAAGTAAAACAGATAAAACTGACGATGTCTTCTGTGTAGATGGGAGCTCTGTAGTGCATTGCAAAGAATAGTAACATTAATCAGATCAAGTTTAGATTATGGAAGTATTATTTATCTAAAACCACACTCAAAAAGATTGAAACTGTACAGAATCAAGCTCTTAGAATATGTTGTGGTGCGTTCTAAACATCTCCCATTGCAGCCATGCAGGTAGAAGTTGGGGAAGATCCTTTATTCCTTCGTAGGTATAAATTAAGAATTAATTATTGGGTTAATCTAAAAGGACATAAAGAGGGTCATCCAGTAAAGGGTGTGATTGAAGAATACTTTTAAAAAATATTAAAAGCTTTGGATGGATTGCTAAAAGGGAAGTGCAAGTTGTTGGTATTGCAGACTGTGATGTTAGCCCTACTGTGATATTATCCAGTATACCACCGTGGATTTTTCCTATGCCAATAGTCGATTTTCAAATACAAATAAAAATTAAGAATGAGAAAGAAACCCCTAAGAACATTATTGCACAGCAGTATTTAGATCAGACTTATCCATCGTGGTTACATATTTATACTGATGGTTCTAAAGACCCTATCTCTGGAAGAACAGCTGCTGCAGTATTTATTCCACAGTTTCAAACTAGTATTAAGAAAAGAATAACTGATCATGTATCCATGTACACAGCAGAATTAATTGGCATGGTGGTAGCACTCCAGTGGGTAGAGGAAGTAAAACCAAGGTTAGTAGTAATATGTTCTGACTCTTATGCAGCAATATTGAGCCTTGCAAGTGGAGTAAAAACATCAAGGCAAGACATTATATATGAGATTCTTGCAAGTTTGTTAAGAATAAGTAATGTAAGCTTAATAACATTTTTGTGGGTTCCCGCTCATGTGGGAGTGCAGGCTAATGAAGTGGTTGATAAGCTTGCTAAGCAAGCTCTTATACACTCAGAAATAGATATTCAAGTGACTCTTAGCAAAAATGAGGTTAAAGGGAAAATTAAAGAATTCATAAACAAAAATGGCAAGAAGTATGGAACTGTGAAAGCAAGGGCAGACAAATGTATAATATTCAGCAGCAAGTAGGAAATGGAAGAAGTGTTTTTAGGAATAGGAAAGAAGATACAATTATTTCTTGCATCCGAATAGGGCATACTAGATTAAATCACTCTGTTTAATATAGGAAAACATGAAACAGGTCAATGTATTTTTTTGTAATCAGGCAGAAACAATAGAGCACGTTTTAATAAAATGTAAAAAATATGAAAAAGAAAGGTTAAAACTCATTAAAGAAGTAAGAAATATGGGTGCTGAATCATTTAATTTGTCAAATCTCTTGAAAGAGCATGCAGGACAAGGTAAAATATATGGTGCTATTGTTAAATACATTAACGAACTATGATTAGTTCAGGAGAATTAGAATTTGTGTTTTTTTTATTTTATTTCCATTTTATTTTATTATATATTATTTTACTTTTTATTATATAAAAATAGATAATATAATATGTATATATTAGTTTCTTATTATGCTCCACACTCCAGTCCCGTTTGTGGCGGTATGCACCCGAAGTTGGGTTGCCATCCGCTATGCAACGTTTTATAAGACGAGATTTCACCGTTGATACAAATGACAGACATGAACCCTGCACTTCTTAAAGTTTGTAAGTTTTCATAATACATTCTAATTAGCTAGTTTGTGTACATCAGTGTTTATTAATTATTCTCTGTTTTTATTTTCCGATGTCTCATCGCGTTTGTAGGTCAGCTGCAGTGGATCGCAAATATGATCACTGTCAGGAAATATTTGTGTGTAAATACAATGTCTTAACAGTTATATTTTCATGGATTGCTTGCACACAGGGTGGAATTGTTTTGAAAATAAACTTAAAAAAAAAAAGTCTCACTAAAATCTGTTTGTGTACCAGTAAAATACTGTTTACTAACCATGTGATTAGCAGGAAACTGTGCTATGTGATAATTTAATCAATTATGCTGCATTTTATGCTTTATTATATTATATTATGTTATGTTATGTTATATGTTATCTTTAAATACTGGGTGAAACCTACATAACTTTTTAAAACCCTGAACACAAACAATGTTTGTTACAACATAATCGGATTTTATAGATCTAGGTATTTAAGTTTCTGTAATACTGTTATTCGGACATATGTGTCTCTCTGAATAGAAAATCAAGCAGAAACACTGAAGATGTCTGATTCGAGGAGAAGGTCTAGAGGGAATCAAGAAGAGTCAGCAGGAACATCCAATGGATTGGGTGGACAGAACAGGCCAGAGAGATCTGGTGATATGGGTGATGAAGATGACATTGGTGCAGGACCCTCAGGTATTAGTGAGGAAGATAATGATCCAACACGCAGGAGAGAGATCAGGAGCAAGTACAGGGATCTGATCAATCAAGTCCAGCGTGAGTATTAATAATGTTAAAGTTGGCTTCAATGATACCGTTTGTGGTTTCAGTTATAAAGTATTGTAAGTATATTGTTGTGTGTATGCTTTTTTGTTTACAGAAAATCGTGAGGACATGCTGAACCCGGCAAACAATAAACTCACTGATGTTTTAGAAGAGGCCAACAAACTATTTGCCAATGGTATTATTTTTCTACACTACATATTCTGGTACCTACCTACAGAACTAATGCAATTCAGTCAAGTAGTAGGATGCATGGCCTGGCAGAGCTTTGCGCACACACATTTCATTTTCTATGTATTATGTCTTCATGATCATCTCCTGCTGGTTTGTTATGGCCTGTGTCTACTTTCAGTGAGGCAGGCTCGTGAAGCAGCACTAGATGCTCAACTCCTGGTACTAGCCACTGATCTGGGGAAGGAAAAGGCTAGCCAGCTACATGCTGAAGGCTCTGCGTTTGACCCGTCTGCATTTGCAGAACATTTGGTATGTTACTGTGAAAAGATAGGCCAGACCTGCATTTCCTAAAAGCATCGAGGTATCATTTGTTCCTCTGATATTTTCCTCTTTTTTATATCTGCCATCTCTCTCTATCTATAGTCGATCTGCTAATATCCATCCTGTGCACTCAAATTGAGCGCTCTCTTCTCTCTTTCATTACTAGACACGCCCCTTACTGATGATTGGCTACAAGTGTGTTTTGGGACTCGGTCCGACACTGTGGTCAAAAGTGTTTTTCAAATATTGCTTAGTGTACCTTTAAGTAGATCATAGAACCATTGCCAGCAGTGGTCTCTTCGATCAACTTAGCTCAGAATGCTTTTGACAAACGCAGCCCAGATCTCGTATTTAGGAGAAAATGATGTTCAGATTCACTGTGAAATGATTTTTCTCCTTGATTGATTTCTCATATTGATCATTCTAGTTGTCCTTCATGGGTCTGAATCGTTTGGAGGATGAAAGCGGTCAGGATGGGAACTTGGAGGGATATTTACCACAAGGCGCCTGGCAAAGGCTTGCAAAGAGATCTGAGTACTGCTTCAAAACAGCCCCCTCATTCCACTACATGTGAGTATGTCTGTGTAGACACAGGTCCGCAAATGAAACTGAAGGCGATTAGGTAATTAGGTAAGTGTTTAAAACAAGGGGATATATTGGATATTCACATTCAACTTGAAATTATTTAGCAGGTAATTACAAAACTTTTTGTGATATTTTTGCTATTAAGTTTATTAGGCTAGTTTTGTGATTCCCTTCTTGCCCCATGAACTGATATATTGAACGGATGTCTTTGTGTATGTCCCACTTCTGAATCAGTTAAAACTGTTGATGTAAGTGAATCTCAAAGTTATGGCGAGTTCACACTGCGCGATTTTCAAAGACGTCGCATCACTGTTGGTTTCACACTGAACGACTATCTGGGGTAGCATTCAGTTGTTGCTGTGTTCACACTGCACGATGGAATGGGACAGGCGGTTACACACTGCATGACTTTACAATAGGAAGAATCGCCGACAGCTCTGTCTGGTGCAGGGTTGCCAGGTTTTCCCTACAAAACCCGCCCCATACTACTCAAACTAGCCTTAAAATACCCAAGTGCTTCGCGGTCCCCCGTAAAAATTGCGTTCTTGGGTAAATACAAATTTTTTGGCGGTGGTTTCCTGACCAATTCCATCCCTGGCCTAAATATTAGATATTGGGGTCGCTTCAACCTGCTGAAATAAAAACAACCGCGGCAATGTGGATTTTGGCAACACTGGTCCCCGCAACTAAACTACGTTCATATACTCCCTCCACCCTAACTTTTCCCTGCTGCCCTGTATCTTGGTCTCTCATTGGCTGTAGGTCATCGCCAGTGGGTTTTTCAGTAAGAACTCATTTCACACAGCGGGATTGTGAATCGGCGACAGCTCCAGTTAGTTACATCCAAATATTTCACGGGCGAGTCCCCAATCCGCTCTTTGATAATTCACACTGCTTGTTGGTCACGGTCGCCCGTGAAGAGACCTGATTTGCCTCTGATTTTGGGCATTTGTCAGTGATTTCCACAAAACTGTCGGCATGTGAAAATTGGGGCTAAAATCGTGCAGTGTGAACGCGGCATTACAGTAGTTTCAATAGTTCCAAAAGCTAAATTTGTGTTATCCCTCAGAAATGTTCAAAATTTTTTGTCTCGGCAAGGACACATTAAATTGATCAAAGTAAAGGCTTTTATAATGTTTCAAATAGTTTCTTTCAAATAAATGCTGTTCTTTTGAACTTTCTATTAATCGAAGAATCCTGAAAAAAATGTATCATAGTTTCCACAAAAATATTAAGCAGCACAACTTTTCCCACATTTATAATAATGAAAGTTTCCTGAGCACGAAATCAGCATATTTGTATGGTTTTTAATGAAGGATAGTGTCATGTGTGACACTAAAGACTGGAGAAATTGCTGTTGAAAATTCAGCATTGCCATCACAGGAATACATTTCAAAAATAATAAAATATAAAGCCGTTATTTTAAATTGTAATAATAACTCACAGTGTTACTGTTTCAAATGAATGCAGTCTTGATGAGCATAAGAAACTTTTCAGGAACATAAAAAAAAAACTTGACTACTCCAAAATTTTGAACTGTAGTGTAAGCTTGAGTAATGAGTAAATATAATTTTTCATGATATTTATTAAATAAACTTACTTTTACTTAACGCTAAACCTCCGAATCAGTTTGATTACAATTGCTATTAAGCCGTTTTATAGCTTACAAAAACAAAACGTATTCTGACAGTCTCATTAAGGAGAGTTTACGAATACATTGTGCAGTTTACTTTTACAACCTTTGCTATTTTTGTTTAATTCAAGGTTGGGCTCATTTTTGGCAGAGCCTCCTCCGCCACGGCAGAGAGTTGAAAGACAAAGGAAAGCACCCAGCAAAGAGGCTAAACAAGTTATGCCAACCCAGGTGTGCTCATTATAATGCAAATGCTGACAGTCTCTGCAAATACTCTTGATAATCTGTCTGATTTGAAGAGATTAAGAAAATATCTTGTCATCACAGCTGAAGAAAATGGAAGAATCTCACCAGGAGGCAACAGAGAAAGAGGTTGAAAGAATTCTTGGATGTCTGCAAAGTTACTTTGCTGATGACTGTAAGCATGTTAAAATAAAAATAAAATAACATATCGCAGTTAAGCAAAACAGACTATTTTAAAACCCATTAAAAATGACTTTTTCTGGAACAGCTGAGGAACCCATTTCATATTACGAGTTCGTCATTGACCCCAACTCCTTCTCCCGGACTGTGGAGAACATCTTCCACATGTCCTTTCTCATAAGGGTAAGTTAAGAGGCAACAACAGCTTTGGAAATTAAACATAAGTCTCACAATAATGAATGAAATATTTCCCTCAGGATGGTCTGGTGAGAATGTACTTGGATACGGATGGGCTTCCTTGTATAGGTAAGATCGAATCCACAGGTCACTGTTTGATTGTGTTCGTTTGAATGTACTTCGAGATTATATGTATTATGGGTGTATTATAGCTCCAGTAGAGGAAGGTGAGATAGAGCCTGGTGGAGCTGCTGTCCGACATCAATGTGTCATCTCCATCAACCAGGAAAGCTGGAGGGTGAGCACATTAAGACTGTAGATGTTTGGGGTTGGAAAGAAGTGTTTTCTGGATTCTAATTTTTTTACAACTTTGCCATCGTTTAGATCATATTTATTTAGCATGGAACAGTCTGTTCTTTACATTAAATAACTTGTATCTATGATCTGTGTCTTGCAGGAAATCATCGATGCCTTTGATATTAAGGAAGCTTTGATCCCCGCTCCGGAAGTTTTGTCTCAGTAAACCTAAGTTGGAGGATAGTTAGCGACAACTGCCAAAATGCTTATAAAATAAAAACGGTTTTCTTCTTTTTATATATTTTTTAATATTTGGGATCTCAATTTTAAGAGTGATGTCTTTGAATTCTGTATAAAGTGTAATAAAATTGTGTCTAATACAATAAATGTAAAGTGCACTTAACATTATATTAAGTGTTGGATTTCAAGTAACTAAAGAAATATTTTAATTTGATGGACACATGCAAGGTTCATAACCCTTCACTGTCTGTAGATGTACATCTCTGTTCTCTTTCTCTTAATTAGAAATATTCAGAGTAGCAGGTCAGTTGTGTGCATATAGACGGTGTCTGGTTGCTTGAAAATGTGTCTCACTGCTCACATGGCATCAATATATCATAAAACAGGTTTGCTTTGTAAACCATTATGTAATTCTACTATTTGCAAGTCAAATCTCCATTTGCACAGCCCTCATACTACAGAG
Source organism: Sinocyclocheilus anophthalmus (assembly GCA_018155175.1). Classification (NCBI taxonomy): domain Eukaryota; kingdom Metazoa; phylum Chordata; class Actinopteri; order Cypriniformes; family Cyprinidae; genus Sinocyclocheilus; species Sinocyclocheilus anophthalmus. The sequence continues at coordinate 93,533 of JADLZN010004018.1, read as the reverse complement.
TGCCATTTTACTAAGCTGCTCCATTAAACCTATCTATGATTTTGTATAGCCTAGATAATAAACTTTATGGAGATTAACTAAATATGAGCTTAGTGTAGGTTTTTTAATTGTAATAGTAATTGGAGATTTAACATAAGTCTCACAATAACGAATAAAATACAACCCTCAGGTAATCATTAATATTGTTTTCCTGTCAGTAATTACAGTAAGCTGAACACTACCACCTAGTGGTGAAATAGCCTTTTTTTTACTGGACAAAGCTGAATGTGATTTAAAACTATACTCTTTAAAAATTCTTAATGAGTACATAATCTTGACTGCTGCCTCTAGTCAAGTTTATTTGCATGACCGCATGGCAATATTTGTATTTTCTTGAGCTTTGTTGTCTGTTAAATGTTCATATGAAGTCGTGTAAAATATGCTGGGAGGCGATAGAGAGCTGTCCATGTGTGCAGTGGTGCGGCCTTCCACATGCACACAGATTGTTCCAAGCTTGGATTAACTGCCCTGTAGTTTGATCCCACTGACATCTGAAGCCTTTTGGAGGGATCTGCCTGCTGTCTGAGTAACACTCATGTTCACAAGACGCTTCTCTACGCTGCAGGGACTTTTTGGAGGGTGTAGTGGTGTAAATCTGTATCCAGGTCAGTGGCTGAAGTTGAGATTTTAGTGTAGTATTGGGCAGCTGTTGTTTTTGTTGATTTCTTACAGCAGTTGTTTTTGTTTAACATTTTCATATATTATTTTTTTCGATCTTAAGTTCAAATATTTTTATTATAAGCTTTTGTGCTTGTCGGTGTGCTTTGTTTAATCAAGGTATGTGCTGTTTTATGTCTCGCTATGCATAAATGTTTGGGTCACTGTGGTAGAAAGTTCTTGTGGCTGAAATCCTGTTTCACTTTTAAGAAAATGGCAGCATAAACATAATTATCTTATTTTTTTTCGTAGCTTTTAATTGCCATTTACCAAATTTATTGTCAGATTTCCTCAGATGTTCTCAGATGAGGTATTGTTAAGTTTGTCTTTATTAAACACTTTATCCTTTAATTTTTTTTTAGAGAACTGCAGTATCATTCCTGGTGTCCATTTTTAGTTAATACAATTAATAAGATACGCATCAAAACAAATTCATGTCTAATCTGTATATGTTCATTTGAGAAGGAAAAATGTAAGAATTTTGCTTTCTATTTCAGAGGTAGGTGAAGGTTGTTGAAAGCTCATTTTCCTTAGGGATGGAATTCAGGGCAGTACTGATAATTATTTTCATGTTATGAGTGATATTAAAACTCAATACTATTTAGTCTTAAATACTAATTATGGGCTAAAACGAAAATCAATAAATTGTATCAATGTCTATTCAGTGTTGTCATGCTTCATTTCGGCATTGTCATTTACAGTGTGAAATATGCATAACTTCATTTTTAGATGAATATTTGATGAGAAATTTGAATGTTTTTCATGAGAAAGTCTCAATAAATATATTCCCTATAGCAGGGGTGTCAAACTCCAGCCTTGCAGAGTTTTGTTCCAACACAAGTACCATGTCGTTTTTAAATAAGCCTGAAGGACTTAATTATCTGGATCAGGTAAGTTTAATTAGGGTTGGAGCTAAACTGTGCAGGGCTCCGGCCCTCCAGGAACTGAGTTTGACACCCCTGCCCTATAGGCTCATTATTATAGGAAATGACTCTTTTTAAAAAAAAAAAAAAAAAGTATTTACTTCAACCAAAAATGAAAATTTGGCGAGCAAGTGATATAATGCTTCACCAAAGATTCACTAAATTTGTTCTGATGAAGATACAAAATCATCTATGTCTTGGATGGAATGAGGGTGAATATATTCTCAGCAAATTTTCATTTTTGAGTGAACTATTCCTTTAACAAACCTATAGGGTTAAATCTTTGTCATTATGTAGTGCTGTCACTTTAAGTTAGCACTAGATGATGGCAACATTTCATTTAAAATAAAAATAAAAAATGGCAGAAATTAATGTCTACAATTAAATATCCAATATTGACCAATATATCCATATCTTATATTGATTGTTGATGAAAAAGAGTGAACATGAAACTGAAGTCAAGACACAGTATTGTGACACAGTTTAATGGCATATTGAACAATAAACAAATGTGGGTCTGGCTCGATCTTATCCACTAGTTGTTGATTGGATTGTGTTGAATGGAGGCAGGTCTAAATATGATTGGCTCAATAAGATTTTTTTAGCATACATATTTATGGACTTATTATGATAGCTAGATGCTGACTTTAATTCCAGTTAAAGAATGAATATTTTAAATTCAGTCCATCAATCTTCATAAAGCTTAATCTATCTCATCCTGACTCTCCTTTTGTAAACTCCTTTTATTTTCTGCCACTGTCCCATTTCACTTGAGTGGCTCCATCACTTTTCCTCTGGCGATTTTCTTTTGATGTTCAGTACCGTGTCGTCATGCCTGCAGCTGTTGCTCTTTTAAACTTGCAGATGCTCTGTTCTTTTATTTTCTCGTTCTCATCCGGTTTCTGTCCTCCCCCTCCTCTCCCTGCTTGTGTGACGGTCGCTGTCGATAACAGAGGGGCTTTTTACCCACTTGCAGAGCAGCATCTTATAGCATCGCTGCAAAAGCCAACGAAGAAAGAGGAAAAAATGTCAAGACACTTTTTTTGAATCCTTGGCTGTGCTATTTATATAATTGTGTTGTTATATAACAGAGAGTGAGCATGTATGTCATAGTTATACCCTGGGCATTGCAGTAGATGAGGCTTATTCACACACACTCTCACACACACATATGAGGGTATCCTCGCACACTTGCACTCACTTGCTCACACCCTGCTTGCATTGCTCAGCGATGCCATTTCTTTGTAGTGGGGATGCAATCCTGGAGAGACTATTTTTGCAAGCCTTGTAGTGCTTCTGTCACCTCTCCTCAGGAGGACATGGAATACAGGATGGGAAGCTGCATCGGAGTCGCATGCAGCCAGGTAACACTGCATCTCAGACACTGCAGACAGAAAGGCAAAATGAGAATGAGTGGGAAGACATCGCCGGCTGTTCGCTGGTTGTCAGTGCAGGCAGAAGAAGGGGATGGGGGAGTGTGTTTGTGTTGGACTGGGCTGACGTAAGGGGGATATGAAGGAAAAAGGATGTTTTTTTGGCTGTGTCTTCTCATACTGGCCTGTAGTGGTCGGAGCTTGGGAGATGAAGAGCATGGAAGGGGAAAAAAGAGGGGGAGGTGCAAAAAGATGCCTGACAATATCTGTACAGTGAGAGGGAAAAGGATGCAGGGAAAGGAATGACAGACATGGATAAATGAAAGGCAGTAGACACTGGCAACAAGCAAATGAAGTCTAGATTGTGCTGAGAATAGACATAGTTTGAGAGAATTAAATAAGGAAGTCAAAAAATCAATTCATTCCCTTGACAACAACTAATATTTGTGCATTCAGTATCTGCTAGTGAATGCATAATTATCCATAACTGAATAGGAAATCAGCCTTGATTGTTCATAGACAATAAGAGCTTATTTATTAATCGTATTATTCTGCATTCCTTGTTTATGCAGTTGAAGTGATTTTGCGATACAGTCATTTTATACTTGTTTTAATGGGCATTAAGGATGGAAATATTTGGTTAATCACTTTATTATAATAGGTATATAATATTGTAATACTGTATAATGGTATCAGGGAGGAGAAGGGGTGTGTTGCATGATTGTCAGCTTTAAAAAAAAAAGTATTTATTTCAGTGATCAATAAATACTTTGCTTGATGCATTTAAAAGGTCAGGTTTCTGTATTATGTAGCGAAAGGTGAGAATAATTATTTTGTGAGTAAGTGAAATGGTATGGGGTGTGTGTGTAAGAGTGTAAACAGGTGAGGTGAACAGGTAGCAGACAATGGATAATACATAAATAATGCATATATGTATTATGCGCCGTAAGGTTTTCCAATAGGAAACCTGAATTGAAGTTGAAATTGGAAGGGAAGATCACAGTCTAGGCAGTTTAGCAAGAACGGTTGCAGTAGCCATTGAATGAAAGGTCTTGCAGGATGCCTGACAGAGCTGAAAACACTGGTTTGGTAAGTCATATTCTTGTGCCCTATAAACCTTTTTTCAAGTTATATTGTAAAAATGTGCTTCACTAAATAGTTGTATTAGTTAGAAAAGCTATTTAATATAACTGGATCAACCTGACTGCTTTTGGTGACACTAATGTGAGTAAATTGGGTAGAAAAATATGTTTTCAAATTTTTTAGTGCACTTTACTACACTATAGAAGTGAGCCTTTCTTTCTTTCTTTCTCTTGTAAAGTTCCAATAAGTATTATTTTATGTTGCATTTTATTCCCCAAAGTAATTCTGTAAGGATTTCATTGCATAGATTTTAATGGGTACTCTATTGATTGCCTTTTTTATTTGGGCATCCAGCAATGTGAATACCTACTAGTTATCAACAGTACAGTGACTTGGTGACCTCCAGTAAAATTGCTGTCAGTGTAAATAGAGCATTCTATTGACACCAAGTAGCCTGAATGTATTTCCCAAAAGTTTTCTACATTGTAGAAATGCTATATTCACTGCTCTATGTAAAAAATTAAACATCTTTTATTAGGCCATTGATATGACTGAGGTCTTCCAGTCTTTTAATGTGAAACTATTTTGGAGTATACAGCTCACAGACAAGTGCTGTGTAATTGTTTTGGGGCGCTGTTGACAGGCTAAGGAGGTTATGGGAAGGCTAAAATCCTTTCTGCTTAATTTATGGCATTGTGTTTGTTTGCAAGTGCTACCAAGGGCCATGCACCGCCCAGCTGACTCTGTCATCTCTGCCATGTCAGAATCAGTGCGGCCCCCCATGATCTCCCTGTCAGCTTACCCCTTTTCGCCTGCTTGAACTCTGTGCAGATAGAGCAACCCAATGTGCCAATCGTCTCAAGAGGGGACAAGCTTGTTAACTGCGGTGTAGCTGCAATGAACTAAATCTAAAGCTCTACATTAAGTGTGGCATTGTGAGCTTGGATAAATGCACTGCTTCTGCCTCTGTGAGCTGGGTGAGTGAGTTTGACTTGACTTTGTTGTTACTGCTTTTGAAGTTAACACAATGACCATAAGGAGTTCAAATTAGATGATTTATTGCACTCTCGTGGTAATGTAGTATTAGTAAACCTTTTGATTTTCTCTTTAGATTTCCATTTGGTTCACTTTAGGTGTTAGTGTGGGTTTACAAGAGTCTTCTTTTACCAGAAGTTCATGAGAAAAAAATAACATTTAATTTGTTTTATGGTTATATTATTCAGCATTGTAGCACATCAAATTCTGTGCTGTGTGAAAAAATCTATTTTTTTCTCTCTCTCTCAATGATAAGCTTGTAGTCCAGGAATAGAGAAGACATGTTCCTGTTCCGCTTCAGGAGTGTTCCTGTGTCAGCAGGCATTCATGTAGTCATGTTTGCAAGTGATTTAGCCACACTAAAAGGAAGGTACTAATGTTTAATTATTAGTGGAAGATATGGGTCTGCAGTATTTAGATCTAAAAGTCTAGATGTGTTTTGGTTCTTATGTTGGATGACAAACAAAACACTAACATAAGAATGGCTGGAATTACACTCCATTCACTCAGTGTTTAAAGCAGTGCCATCATTTGTCTACTCTCTTGTTTCTCTTATTGATTAGCTGTTTCTGAAAGTCTGTCTCAGTCTGGGTCCATGAGAAATTGGGATCATCTAAACTTGACTCTTCAGACATTATTTGCATGGAAGTCATTTTATAAGCCTGCAGTATTTATTACATGGCACAGTTTGTTTTGAAGGGAAACTGGTGCACATGACTCATGGCTGGACGGGAAGACTTAAATAACGAGTGACAGACAGGAACAGCATCTATTTATAACAAGTTTCGTATTCAGGTTTGCACTTCCTGCCAAAATATAGAGCAGGCACTGATCACCCAGCAGAGTCACATGGACACTCAAACACTTCAGAAGCACAGCAGTCTGATATAGCCTAGCAAGATGATCTGTATAATTGTTTAACACAATGGTTTTGTTTTTTGGAGATGCTATATTGATTATAAAGGTCATGTTAGTCTATCATTTGTTTCTTATGGAAGCCTGTAATTATGGGATTACATTTTTATATCTCTATAATATATAACTTGTGACTTTATATCTCCATCTTTTGACTTTTTCTCAAAATTGTGATTTTATAAGTTACAATATGACTTTACTGCCACTTTGTTTTGTAATTGTGACTTATCTCTGACAGTGTGACTTCATATCTCACAGTGTGGTTTTTATTTCTTATTTTAAACTAAAATATCTCATAATAACCTTTTTTTTATATTATACTCTGCAGAGACCATAGGTTCTTGAATTGAAGAGAAGCTGCATAAATGTATTTTATTATTTCCCATTATGCTCAATTTAGCTTGTGTGATACACAAAACTATATAATATTTCATATAACTTTTTTTTAAAGCTAAATACCCATTCAATCAACTTACTTCCAAACACATTCCACTCTATGAATGTATTGGTGATACGCCATACAAAATTTGTTGTAACCAAAAATGAGGCTGTGAGGGATAAAATTACAGTTCAATTAGTGGGTTATGCTGTTTTAAATCTTAGGTCATGTCTAATTTTCACAACACATTTTCCAGAGTATTGGCTCACAGCAGGGGGAGACAGAGGGCAACTGCTGTTGACTAGTTGGTTTTGGCAGTAATCTCCAAACCCTCAGTCACTAGCACAATCTGTCAAATGATGATTTTACTGCACCAGATTAACCCACTTACACCGCTAATTGTCAAAAACAGACTCCTACTAAATTATACTGTAAACTGTGCCATACAATATATCTCTTGTGCCCACTATCTAGTAGTATTAGTATACATCTAGGACTAGTATTTCTGCTGTCTGAATTTCAGCTGACGCCCTCAATGAATCCTCACAGCACTAGGTAGATAGATGGTGTTTCACCGAAGGGTTAGATAGATAGATGGGATCCCGTTTACTGAGTTTCCCCACATTAGAGCGTGCTGTAGTTGTGGTTGTTTGAGTAGGCGGCAGCATGACTGATGGGCCCTGGAGCTTTCTGCATTGTGCTGGCCGCAGGTCAACAGTGTGTGTGCGAAATGCTCCAGGAAGCTGATTTATGTTTCTAATGAGCTTGTGGTGTTCTTAAAAGAGGTTCTGGCCAGATGTCTGTTAGACCCATCTAGAAGAGCTTTTTTTATGGGCTAATAAGACATACTCCTCCACTCTCACTAACCTTCACACAGTGAGCGACTCAAGCCAAATGTGCAATGGGCCTGAAAACATTGCTCTCTTAATGTGGCACGGTAAAAAAGTGGACAGTTTGAAATGATTCATGGATGTTAATCGAACTTACCATTTTTTGATAATGGAACTTTAAATCAAGGATGCTATTAAAATGTCGTTCTCATGCTTGCAAGTCACCAGACAAGTAACGATCAAGTAATGACACAAATTCTTAATGACTGGACTTAATGGTCAAAGAAAACCGTGCATTAAAATGATTATATATGTTTATATAATTTATATATGTTTTCATAAGAGGTCTCTTATGCTCAAAAAGGCTGCATTTATTCAGAATTACAGTACAGCACTAATATTGTGAAGTTAATATAACTGTTTTCTGTTTTTATATACAGTGCCGCTTGAAAGTTTGTGAACCCTTTAGAATTTTCTATATTTCTGCATAAATATGACTCACAGGAACAGGGATCTATGAAAGTCTGATCATATTTGTGGAAGTGAATCATGGCACGAACAAAGGAGATCTCTGAGGACCTCAGAAAAAGAGTTGTTGTTGCTCCTCTGGCTGGAAATAGGTACAAAACCAACTCTAAATAGGTTGGGACGCACAAATCTACAGCCGACAAGATGTACAAATGGAGGAAATTCAAGACCATTGTTACCCTTCCCAGAAGTGGTCCACCAACAAAGATAACTCCAAAAGCAAGACGTGTAATAGTCCACAAGGTCACAAAGGAAATGCATACGTGAAATCATAACAGGGTAACTTCTAAGCAACTAAAGGCCTTTCTCACATTGGCTGATGTTAATGTTCATGAGTCCACCATCAGGAGAACACTGAACATCCATGGTGTATATGGTTAGAGTTGCAAGGACAGAAAGTTCATCTGTCCAAAACGAAAATTGTGCCATCCTGCAGTTTGCTACAGATCATGGGGACATGCCAGAGCGACTTATTGGAGAAGGAATGTTTTGTGGAAGGATAAGCCCCCAACTTGAAACCTTTTTGAGTGTATCTATGAGAAAGTGTTATGTTTGGAGAAAAGAACACACTGCATTCAAGCATAACCAAACTGAATCCCTGGTGAACATGGTGGTGGTAGTATCATGGTTTGGGCCTGTTTTGCTGCATCTGGGCCAGGACAGCTTGCCATCATTGATGGGGTAATGAATTCTGAATTATACCAGCAAATTCTAAAGGCCATGCAGCAAGACAACAACCCCAAGAACATAAGTCGTTTTACCAAAGAATGGTTAAAGAAGAACAAAGTTAATGTTTTGAAATGACTGAGTCAAATTCCGGAACTTAATCCAATTTAAATTTTGTGGAAGGAGCTGAAGCAAGCAGTTAATAGGAGGAAACTCACCAACATCACTGAGTTGAAGTGGTTCTGTACTGAGGAAGGGGCTAGAATTCCTACAAGCCGATCAGCAGTTACAAGAAACATTTACCTGCAGTTATTGCTACAAAAGGGGGTCAGACCAGATACTGAAAACAAAGATTCACATACATTTGCCACTCACAAATATTTAACACCAAATAATTTTTCTCAATAAATAAATGACAAAGAAAATAGTTTTGTCTCATTTGTTTGATTAGGTTCTCTTTGTCTACTTTCAGGACTTGTGTGAAATTTTTGATTTATGTTGAAGTATATTATGCAGAAATATAGAATATTCTAAATGGTTCACAAACTTTCAAGCAGCACTGTAGTTTAAAATGTAATTGATCCCTGTGATAGTAAAGCTGAATTTTCAGCAGCCATTACTTCAGTCTTCAGTGTCACATTATGCTTTGGAAACGATCCTTCAGTTGTGCTGCTTATTATATTTTTTTGGAATTGTTTTTTTCAGGATTCTTGATGAATAGAAAGTTCAGTAGAACATAATTTATGGTAATAGAATCTTTGGACAATTTGTGTCACTTGTTCATGTAATGCTCCCATGATTAATAAAAGTATTAACTTTTTGTGCTGACGGACCAGCACTTTGTATTGTTGTATAAAATGCAGTAAACTGGTGTAGTAAATTAAAACAAAATCACAGAATACTAATACTAAACTCTCTGTTATGGTCAGCTTGTGATTTTAGCTATATTGTTCCTCTTTTTTCAGAATCAAATTGAATGGTTACTGTTTCTCCTGGATTGTTTGCTTTGGCTGGTTCAATCTGATTGATCCTGTTCGTGTTCAGGATCTTTACATTTGAATTACAGATCTGCACTTGAAATCTGAACTTTTTCAAACTGAAAAGAGTTTGAAGAGTTTTAAATATTGAGGTGTTTTAAACTTGCTGTATGATTCATTTGGGCCATTCAATTATTGTATAACTCTTAAATTCTGTGAAACTGCCTGAAGGCCATGACTCTAATAAGAGTTTTTTTCCCTACCACCCGGAGAAGGTTGTTCTACTGGACAGCATCTCTGCACTTTGTTCTGCTTTCATCAGAGCCTCTTAATCTCAACACATGACACATACTTACACATATTTCTCTCCCTGATCGCTCAAAGCTCAGTTTTTCTCTGGATGTTTGATGAAGAAATAGTGTTTGTAATTCCTTGACAGTGTCTGCTTTCTTCACATCGGTCCCTCAGTCTGCCAGAGGTGGCCTGTGCCATTGTTGGTCTGATGTGAAGGGGTCACCTACCAGCCCCGCATAACAAGATGGGCAATGAGAACAGCACTTCGGAGCTTCCGGTAAGATGGTTTCAATTGGGACCCGCTGCCTGTCTCAGCACCACAGTGTTTGTCTCTTCTGAAACGCTTGGACTACCATGCTTGTGTGTGTGCCTTAAAACTAGACTTACTGTTTAGAGCTGTTATGACTTTTGGTGACATCTGTTAGCATTCACCATCAACTGACATACTGCCTGTGACAACCTGTGCTTGAGATAACAGCTCAGAGAGAGAGAGAGAGAAGAGAGAGTGCTGTGGTAAAAAATATGCACCGTTGTTTTCATTGTTTTCAGTGTTGTCAAACATTCTGACCGAATTTTGTTTTGAAAGAGTGCAGATTGTCAGTGAACTCATTGTGTGGGATTTTTTTCAATCTTAACCAATAGGCCTATGCTGTTGTTCCCATCGGTGCTAGAGAGTAACTAAATAAAAGTAGAGATGCTATTATGTTAACTAAATTTTTTCAGTAGCATGCAATAGTCTGGCTGCTTTCAAAGTGCAGCTTTTCCAGTAATGAGCTACTTTTTCCAATGAGTAGTGGTTTGTTGGCTTTTTTTAATGTCTGCAGAGGGAATAATAATAGAAAACGCGCTCACCTCACCTCAACGTTCCTCGCTCTTTGTATTCATTCTAATGAATCGGATCTTTCTAAAAGTTATTTTCTCAATATCGCTAAAATGTTCAAGTAATTCATTTTAATGAATCAGATCGTTCAAAACCGTCTTTTTTCCTCATATAGACCATGTATCGCTAAAATGTCCAACTCATTCATTCTAGTTAATCGGCTCGTTCTTAAAGCTCCATCTCATATTTAGCACTGCAATGTCAGTTTCATTCAAGTTTTGATTGTTTGGACTGTTCCTGTAACGTTACAGATAAAAATTTTCACATTTTCGAGTTCACGTTGAATAGTGCTATGTAGATTAGTTGTATTTTTTTTTGACACGGTCACTAAATTTGTTAATAGCCTACTTATTAGGCTAATACAAAAATGTCATTTTAAAAATATTAATAAAGATCTTTTTCCCTTAAGTAACCATATTTTTGTTTAGCATAGCTAATTAGATAATCCAAACAGTAACTTATAAGTCAGTTTTAAAAGTTTCCCCAACAACAGTCACCACAATTTAAATCTTTTGCATGCGTATGGCGTTTTGCTGCTGATGTGATTTTACAAGACATTTATGCATTTGTGCATTCAACTGTGGTTTGATATTCAATGGACCCTGAAAGGAATCATTTGGGCGATGTTATGCTACATTGAATAGGCTACTCAACTTGGAATTCAGGGTTTATCTTAATAGGATCAAACTGTTGGGCTCAGTGCTTTTTCATGGATGACTCCAACAGTTTGGTAGCTTCCCAGAACGAACCTCTTGCTAAACGTCCAGCGACAGCAGCACCGGAGACTGATTGAGGCATATATAGGCCTAATGACTCAGATCTGCAGATCAGATGCATCTCTCCGAAGACTTGCTTTCACCACAACTTGTATCTTCTGTTATTTTGCATTACACATATTTGTCTCTGCCACAGGAGGGCGCTCCAGATAACGTGGTGCTATTTCCTCCAGAAGAAACACAGTCTGACCTGGTAAATGAGGTACTGCAGGGAAGGGTGTCAGCATGTGTGTGTGAAGTTGCACTGGGAGTGTGCATGGTATTTCTAAATTAACTGTGGTTCAGAAATATATTTAGTGAGAACATATCAACAAATATGGATTTTCAGAGAATTAAGTTTAATGGTTTGCTTACCCAGCTGAAAAAATCATTTAAATCTAAGATTCGTTAAGTTGGCTTTAGCAAGTTTAAGAATCTAAGGTCTTTCTGCATAGCTGATTAGTTGGATGGCCAACTTGTCCACAATAGCTGACAAGCTGAAAAGTGCACATGATTTCCTATAAAAGTGTGTACTTTGCTGAACCAAATGTCTGTGGATGCATAGGTGGATCTCAAAATCGGGCCTAAGGGTCCACTTGGGGGCCACAAGACAAAACAAGCGTTTAAATAGCCTAAGACAAAACAACTATATCCATATCTTAAATCTTTTAGCCTAATCATTCCTAATCACTGAAATTTTGTTCAAGCTGTAAGACCGCATTTATTGAGCATATAAATGTGCATATAAATATATATAATATAATGTTGTTTTAAAGAAATTAACCTGCTCATAAATGTGTCAACAGCTTGAAACTAAATTCAGGGTTAGAGGCAGATTATGCTCAAAGATTTAAGATCAAAGATTTAAGTATTTGATGTATGCTCATGGTTAGGGCATTCTTATGTAGTATGTAAAGCATTATGGCTTTATAATAATAAGTTAAAAAAAAGTTAAAAATAGATACAAACACTGATTCTAAATGCCATTAAACCTGGAATTTTATTTTTGTGATTGTGATGTTATTTTTGTTCCAGATTAAGACTTGAAAACCTAGTTAGATCGACGCTGACAATTATATTTTAAACAAGCATCAAGATTTTAGGTGTGTATAATCAGCTGTATAACCTTTGCAAAATACTGTAAATATGCGGATTTTGCAAACCCTAATGGCAAAAATTTGAGATTTATTTGAATGTATAAATGAAAGTATTTTAAGTACTGTAAATCACCATTTCCTTTTCAAATTTTCAACATTTTAAGCACATTTTTTGTTGGTCATTTAAATAGACTTGCAGTGCGACAAATTCATTTAATTTTTTTTAATATACATTTTTCTGGAAATGCCAAGCTCTAAAATATTTTATTGGGTAGAAAAAAATATTTGTTTAAATCTTAAAAATTCTCTAGGGTCAGAGAATAAAATTCTTAAAACGGAGTGTTGTTATAGGGACCCTAGTTAAGAAGCCTCCAAAGGTTAGTGTATAACATGATCCCCTCCTGTGGGTTACATTGAGATTGACCTTTGGCCCATTTCCCACCTGCATTTCACCTGCAGCGTGTGCATCAGAGTGCAGTGCTCAGTCCCCCAGCAGGAAGTGACAGAACAGCAGCAGACATGAGAGGCAGGAGGTAGCTTGAGAAGGAGGGATCAGAGGGCAGAAGCTTCATGCTCAAAGAGTTTCACAGAGTAGGGGGAGGGATCACTACTCAAGTTGCTCTGTGAGTGTTTTAGCCTGAGATTTCGTAGTACTGTTTCTCAGGAGGAACAGTCTGTCTCACACTTCCAGGGACTAGCAGAGTTCTCCTGTGAAGGGCAGGGCTCTATAGCAGGAGAGGTGAAGGGAGCTGAGTCAGGAGTCTGGGGAGGAGACTGGAACATAGGCACGACCGGCAGCATGTTTGTGTCTTTGCCCGGCTGAACCAAAACACGCACACGTCTCTGCTTGCGCTCACGGGGAGTTCAGCGCAGGAGTGCTGCACTGTGAAGCTGCAGCAGTCTCGTGCGAATGTGTGTGTGCCTCCTTAGAGAAGGTGAGTTTGTGATTTATTTAGTGGCTTGCTGCAAATGTGAGTTTTACACTGCAAAATATAATTTTTTTTCTTATTTTCCAGTTAAAATCTCTCAAATCCTTAAAACAAAATAAATGTACAATGCTGCAGTGCTGCATGAGTTATTAAGAGAATGTACCAATTCTTACTTACTAACTAGTTGCTTATTAGCATACATATGGCTGTTTAAGTACTTATAAAGCACATACTGTAATGCCTTATTCTGCATGACCATATTTTTGATTCCCTAATACTACCCCATACCTAAACTTAACAATTACCTTAATAACTATTAATAAGCAGCAAATTATGAGTTTGTAGTTAGTTAATATTGAGATTTGGTCCCCAAACTAAAGTGTGACCAATGTGTTTTTCTAATACAAATGTATTTTGTCTTACTGAGCTGGCAGTGAAAAAGATTGATTAAAAACTTATTGTGAAGTCATTTGTTGTGCAGTGTAAAAGTTGTATTTATTTTGCATTGAGTGAACTGTTGCGTGTTAGCTGAATACACTAGTGTGTGTGTCCTAACTAGGGATAATACTTTGGTCTGTTTCATATTGTTATTCAAAACTGGACTGCATTTCATATAATTTATGGGTTGTGTGTGTATGCCACAACTATTTAGAGGTCAGTCTACTGTGTTGGGCTTATACAATTGCCATGGCAACCAGTAACACTGCACAGCAAGGATGCATGGTAGTTAACAGCAGGGATTTACTGTAGTGGAGGACAATGTGGTCTGTTAAAGGGGCAGGGCAAAAGAGACCATATGGGGTCTGCTTTTCAGGACCACTCATGCTGTAGGTCAAAGGACAAAGGTAGACAGTGGCCCTTTATTTAAAAAGACAGCAGTGATTTGAGGTTACCTGTTTCATTCTCCAAAGGCCCCTGTGTGCTGTATACAGGTGCATCTCAATAAATTAGAATGTCGTGGAAAAGTTCATTTATTTCAGTAATTCAACTCAAACTGTGAAACTCGTGTATTAAATAAATTCAATGCACACAGACTGGAGTAACCAAGTCTTTGGTTCTTTTAATTGTTATGACTTTGGCTCACATTTAACAAAAACCCACCAACATACTCAACATATTAGAATATGGTGACATGCCAATCAGCTAATCACCTCAAAACACCTGCAAATGTTTCCTGAGCCTTCAAACTGGTCTCTCAGTTTGGTTCACTAGGCTACACAATCATGGGGAAGACTTCTGATCTGACAGTTGTCCAGAAGACAATCACTGACCCCCTTCACAAGGAGGGTAAGCCACAAACATTCATTGCCAAAGAAGCTGGCTGTTCACAGAGTGCTGTATCCAAGCATGTTAACAGAAAGTTGAGTGGAGAGGGCAAAGGTGGAGAGAACCACAGCCCTTAGTATGGGATTGTCAAGCACAATGAGTTCAAGAATTGAGTGACTTCACAAAGGAATGGACTGAGGCTTGGGGTCAAGCACCATCAGAGCCACAAACACAGACGTGTCAAGGAATTGGGTACAGTGGCGTTATTCCTCTGTGTTACGCCACACTCTGATTCCCACAGACAATGTCAGGAGGTTCTTACCTGGGCTAAGGAGAAGAAGAACGGGACTACTGCCCAGTGGTCCAAAGTCCTCTTCAGATGAAAGTAAATTTTGCATTTAATTTAGAAATCAAGGTCCCAGAGTCTGGAGGAAGGGCGGAGAAGCTCATAGCCAAAGTTGCTTAAAGTCCAGTGTTAAGTTCCCACAGTCTGTGATGATTTGGGGTGCAAAATCATCTGCTGGTGTTGGTTCATTGTGTTTTTTGAAAACAGCCAAGTCACTGCACCCGTTTACCAAGAAATTTTGGAGCACTTCATGCTTCCTTCTGCTGACCAGCTTTTTGAAGATGCTGATTTCATTTTCCAGCAGGATTTGGCACCTGCCCACACTGCCAAAAGCACCAAAAGTTGGTTAAATGACCATGGTGTTGGTGTGCTTGACTGGCCAGCAAACTCACCAGACCTGAACCTCATAGAGAATCTATGGGGTACTATCAAGAGGAAAATGAGAAACAAGAGACCAAAAAATCAGATGAGCTGAAGGCCACTGTCAAAGAAACCTGGCCATCCATACCACCTCAGCAGTGCCACAAAAAAATTACCTCCATGCCACGCCGAATTGATGCAGCAATTAAAGCAAAAAGAGCCCCTACCAAGTATTGAGTACATGTACAGTAAATGAACATACTTTCCAGAAGGCCAACAATTCACTAAAAAATGTTTTTATTGGTCTTATGAAGTATTCTAATTTGTTGAGATAGTGAATTGGTGGGTTTTGTTAAATGTGAGCCAAAATCATCACAATTAAAAGAACCAAAGACTTAAACTACTTCAGGCTGTGTGCATTGAATTTATTTAATACACAAGTTTCACAATTTGAGTTGAATTACTGAAATAAATGAACTTTTCCACGACATTCTAATTTATTGAGATGCACCGGTATACAGCACACAGGGGCCTTTGGAGAATGAAACAGGTAACCTCAAATCACTGCTGTCTTTTTAAATAAAGGGCCAACTTTTCCATGACATTCTAATTTATTGAGATGCACCTGTATATGGATCAGCAGATCTGGGTAAGAGATTCCCCCAATGTAGCTTATATCAGTTTAAATTCTAAACCTACATACAAATGTAGCTCAGTGAGTGTGATTTATTTTAGTTACTGTGTGCTCAATGAAGTTTTCTAGGGCTCAGATTCACAGCATAGACAGGAAACAGGAAGTTGTGGAACTTGAAACCAAGCATGAGAAACAAGATCATAAGAAGACAAAGTGTGCTATTATTCTATTAAACTCAAGTGTAGGTGTGAAAAATGTGGTCTCACAGCTTGAATAAAATTTCAGTGATTAGCAAGTTTAAAAAGTCCTTTCTTATGATCAAAGATTTAAGTATTTGATGTATGCTAATGGTTTGGGCGTACTTGTAAAGCATTATGGCTTTATAATGTTATTAAAGTTAAAAATAGATACAAACTCAGATTCTAAATGTCATTTAAACTTGGAAACAAAATGTTGAAAATGTTTCAAATTTTGAAATGTAAATAGTAATTGTTATTTCATATTTCTAGGTTATTAGAAAATTTTGGATATTGACCCCTTTCCCAAAAAATATTTTTCTTTTTCTTTTTAAAAGAGGCTTTTTGGAGCATTTTAAATTCATGTAAACTTTTCAGTTAAAATTTTCATTCAAATTGTTTTATGATAAATTAAATAAAATAATAAAGATTTTTTAACAAGCATTTTTATTAGTGGTCTCACACTTCTGTACCCCATTCAAATAACATAATACGGCCTTGACTTGTTGTCTGCGGGTGTGTAAACAGATTTTCAGGTTGATGACAGGACTTTTGGAGTAGTGTAGCAGACACTGGGTCGTTTTTATATGAAGGGCCGAGGGAGAGAGATTTAGGGATACAGCGATACAGTACAGTGATTGTTCGCCGGTGTGTGAAGTGCATCCTGTTCTTCAGGGGTTTTGCTGGGGTTTTTTTGTCGAAAATCCTGCCGTCTGTCACTACTAAATGTTACTGATATTTGAAACCCTTGTGTTTATTCCAGGCTTGGTTAACAAATTAAAACTCTGAATAAGCTAATGGAATCTGAACCCTTGAGTTTGTATGGACTTAGATCAGGGCATTTCATTTGATACTCTGACCTGATTCAAATTGAGTGGTGTTTGTGCTCAGGCCTGGGAATGTAGATCAATGCATGAATTCACTCTTATAGTCTTAAAGCTCTGAGAGTGTATAACACATAACCTACAGCAGAGGTGGGAATGCAGTGCACCCATGTGAATCAAGTGCATGTGATGTGTGTACAGGAGTCAAAGATGTGATTGACGTTAATGGATATGAGGCTTCTGTGTAATGCATCGCTAATGTGGCCTGTGTTCCAGAGAGCCTGCAACACGATCCTCTTTTGCTGCACAAGACTTGCCTGTGAATCATACTGTTGATCAATGAGTGTGTGTATGAATAAAATGAGTGAGTGTGTGTGTCTGTTTTGGAGGGGTAAGATTCTCTCTTATTTTAAATCATAGTGTTTATTATGCAAATGAGAGTCTAAAATGATCAAATATTATATAATTATTTGTGTTTGCTCCAGTTAAGGACTTTAAAACATAGTTGGATATTTGACAATCTATTTTATTTTATTTTATTTTATTTTATTTGCTTAACTTTCAATGGTGATGCTCTGCTGGTGCTACCTAACGTGAGCAGGAAAATACAGTGTTTTTGTTGAGTGTCACCATTTTAATAACCTAGGTAAATGAAATAGGGCGTGGCAGTTGGACAAGGCATTTATAATTAAATGAAAAAGGCATTACAAAATTATATATTAAATAACAAATCATTATAACAAAAAATTTTGTCCTGTGGCTCAGTGGCTAGAGCATTGGTTACGCAGACAAAACGGGTGTGGGTTTATATTTAACCCCACAACATATGTAAAACAACACATATGTATACCCTGACTTGCGCACTGTAAGTCGCTCTGGTTAAAAGTGTCTGCTAAATGCATAAATTAAAATTAAAAATTACATATAGTAAATAATCCATGTATATGGATTTACATGTGTTTGTTTGGCCTGGCCTTTTACAAAATGCTCCAGAATGCATTTAATCTGTGTTTAAAGTTCTCTGTGGTTAATGCAGTTCAGCTGAATGAGGCTATCTTATTTCATCTGGAAAGAATAGTGGTAAAACCAGTAAAGTCAGAACAATCGCTTCATTTTGCCTCATTTTAAATGAAACAATAAGTAAATGAATTCTGTGGAAATTTACTATGAACCTAGAATTACCTTTTTAGTTTACAAACATATGTTGTTGTTTTTTTTGTAACATTGTTTATTCATGTGTGCAAAAGGGCATAAGAACATGCCCGAACTGATCCTTAATACCCAGCTGGTGTGGTGGATTAATTGAAAACATGTTTATTCTTTCAAGATTTGTCTAAAAGTTCTGATGGCACAGTGATAAATGATCAGGGTGTGTAGCCTAGTCTGAAATCACCTCAGCATTTTAATTTTTATTGGCATGGTGGGTGTGTTTCTTGCAGGTAAAATGTCCAAAACCTTTACGGTTGATAGGACCGGGAATCTCGGGTTGAAACAAAAACTAAAACTTCGTCACACATTGTAGATGGGCAGGGCTGGTTGTGAGTGATTTACGGATCTCTAATTAAAAACAGATTGCACCGTCTGTTGATGAAAAAAAAACAAAAACAAAAAAAAAACTTACATTTTTTGTTGTGTTTCTCAGGCTGCAGTACACACTGACAAGGTGAAAAAACACACTGAAGGAGAAGTCTGCCACTGCAGAGAACGGATCTGTCCACACTGATTCAGTCAAAACAGAGCCACAGGTGTCTGCTGACGAGGAAGAAAAGCTGAGAAGACAGGAAGAGGAGGATAAAGAGGAACTAGAGTTTCCTCATGATCTGCTGCCCAGCATAGACCTGGACCTCAGCACTGAGCTCAATCTCACCTGGGGAACCTCGCTTGGGTAGGTCTCAACAATTTCTCTCTCTCATACAAACACATTGATTACCTCAGGGAACTGTGCGCTGAGGAGTAGATCTGTCATTTGACATTTAGCAAGGGGCAAGTTTCAACAGAATGCCTGATTCTTTTGAAATTCTTTTTGATTCATATCTGATGCAAATTTTTCCACCACGGTTTATAACCACAGTTATGTTTTGCATACGGGTAAACAAAAAAACTATTTTGCATTCAGGAAACAAAAAGAGAGTGATTAAAAAGGTGATGATGATTAATGTGTCTACTGTAATTAAAGTTATGGTATTCAAAAAGGCATTTTCTGTCATCATTTACTCACCCTCCGTTCGCTTCTCTTTATATATGCCATGCCGAAATGACTTTCCCAAGACGCAGGATATTTTCGGAAAAATGGCTATAAGGTTTGAAACAATCCTGATGGGTGAGTCCATGATGAACAGGAAAACTTTAATTCTATGCAAGTTTCAATGAAAAGTGCATAAAATTGGGAGTCATTTTCTTTTGGTATATCGCGGGATTGCTTGAGGGACACAAAAGAAATGGCGGCAAGTTATATCGTCTGAATGGACGGCCAATGATTTACATGGGGACTCTGACTTTTCTTGACTCAACTCATTTCTGTCTCGTCTTGTACTCTGTTTCACATCATAAGGCCAAAAAAAAACACAGACTTATTATAACGGGAGATCTTCCTGGTAACTGCTGGCTGGATAAACACCAGAAGAAATTTCCAGAAATATTGGACTCATGTCATGGAAACAAGAATTGGAAGGGACAAATTGGCAGGCCAACAAAAAAAGCCGCAAACCTTGCAGATGTTAAGCTTGGTAGAAACCCAGACCACACTCCAATGAACTTTTTTTACGTGATTTTTTGGGGTAATGTAATCAACGCAAAGCTTATTTGCAAGGACATTACTCCATTATAAAATTCACAATTTTTTTTTTTATACATACTGTGTATTATTATGTATACTATGTCATTCGTATGTAGTGTATATTACAGCAAGGGAGTTACTCCAAGGAATTTCTTTGCTGTTAGGGTTCTTACCTAATAAAGGACATTGGCCAAAGTGTCAAGTTCTTAGGAACGAAAAAGGGACCAAAAATCTGTGAATGTTGTGATTTTTCCTCTAAGACATCAATAAAGGCACTACCTAGCCTGGTAAGTGGGGACCAAAGGTTGTTCTAACAAAATTATTTGTGATAAAGACCATCTACTCTTAGAATTCTTTTTGAAAGTGGGAAGTAGTAATGAGATCTAACACGGTTAATTGAGCCTGATTGGATGACGCTTCATAATGTCTTTTTTATGCATGGGGTTTTTTATTTTGGTAGGTATTTGTGTGTGCAATGGTTGTTTGTAGCAGGGAGCTGCGGGTGACCCCCAATGCCCCTTTTTTGAAGGATGAGGCTGTGGGACTCGGTTGGCTCAAGGGCCAACCACTGATTTGGCAGGCTTAGAGTATACTTACATGATGGCCCCCACCCCCGTAACAAGCTCAGTCGGCTCGGGCCTCATGGAGAGTCAGAGGAATTGGTTAAATGGAGGACAGAGATATACCGTCGTGACGGCATAAAGAGGACAGGGACATTGGTAACCCGCGGCCAACAAGGTACCTTCAGTTTTTTCCGATGTAATAGATTTTGTTACCCAGGAATTCTTTTGCTCCATTTTGTGGTTGGGGGTGTGATTGGTTGAGTGTTGCTGCTTGAAAAATGGAGGGTCCAGTAAGAACAAAACACGATTTTTATCTTTCAAAAAGTTTTTCGAATTGAGATGCGGCTAAGGTAACACGCAGTACCTCTGTTGAACAAGTTTAACAAAAAAATCGATGAAACAAAACAAGAAATTAAGAAAATAAAAAACCAGTGTAACCAAACCCCGGATGTGGCGTTTGTATGTATTGGATATTAAAAAGATCAGTACCAAAACCCAAGTAACTTAGAGAGAAAAAAAAATTAAGGTGGCAAATATATATTTATAACAGCCACATCTCTTACGAAACCTACACACATATCTCATACACTAGTGAAAATGAATATACTAAAATGTATTGATAATACATGTTTTGTTTTTTATTTCATTGCTCCAGTATACTCCAAATACACTTATCACAGGATGTACTAATAAAAATACCCCTGCACCTGGTTACTTTCGGTAAACGAACAAATATAGTATTTAACTATACCTGTCGGCTAAAAAACTGGGACAACAATGTTGTGTAGCGTAATGCCATTTTAATTTTGGACCGTAGATGTGTAGGCTGCAGGTCCAAACTAAAGATGTAGTAAGTATAATTTGATTGTGCTAAAAGGGGAAAGCTATGCAAATATACTGTAGGTACACTTACATAGCTTGCAGTTACAGGGGCCCGAATTTATTCAACAAGATCGACATCCTCATCAGTAGTAAAATTAAAAAACCACATTTTGCGTTATATATGAAAAAGTGCGTGGACACAAGGGAGTACCCAACTAAGTTTAATTAAAAAGTTCGGTTGATGGTCCCCAGTACCGCAAATGTTTAATAGATTTAAACTATAACTTGTATGGAAATAAATGTATTGAAAAAAATAATTACTTCTTGTTTTAGTGGTATGCTTTTATGGTATCTAATATGGAACAAAAACGGTGCCCACTGGTAGGTATACTGTACCTAATCAGCATTACAATGACCAAACAGGCTTTCACCAATTGTCTTCAGAATCTTAGTTACAGACCCTTGACCCCAGTTCAATGTGTGTTAGGAATCATATAGGTATCTCTCCCCCCTTTTCCTATGTGTATATGTCTATATCCCAGTGCTGTGTTTTCTATGCTAAATCACCCATCATATACGTCCCTATTTTTTAAAAATACTTATTATAAACATGTATTTATCATCTGGTATATGCTTATCTTTGGTCATGTTACGTATTTTAGGTCAAAATGTTTTACTCAACAATTACTTTTTTTTCAAAAACTGTGGAAAACATCACCGCAGCCCCCCCCCCCCTGTACGTGGGTTAGTGGTGATGGTTGAACTTGGTTTGGTCTTTGGTAACTAGCTGGTTGAGTTGGATTGCTGTGAACTAAACTAGCGTTGTTTTTGGTTGTGCTTTGATCGGGGAGCTGACATGACTCTTTAACACGCATGAGGTGAAAGTGTATGGTTTACCACACTAGATCAATATACAGCGTGAGAGGTGTCCTCCTTTACAGAAAGCCATGTTTGAGTGTGTGTTGGCGCCTTTTTGGCCTTTGGTATTATTCCTGCTGATTCTCTCCTGTTTTTTTTTGCGTTTCGTGGGTGTGAATCGGTTTCGTTTTTTCCGGTGTTGATCGAGAGTTATTCAACCACATTTAGAAACCTGTCATTGGTTGCAATGGCCATAGTGAACTGTTTGCGGACAAGTGAAACAGATGGGATTCTAATTCCATACTCGACACTGACTTGCACCTGTTTTAAGGGTGCTACTAATGTGAGTTGCCTCTCGCCAAATTGCTCTACACGCGCAACTGTCAGAGTCAGTGTTGGCTTCGGTCGCCTTTCGATCTTTACTCTATTCTGTGCTGTTTTCAACTCATATGTTCGGTTAGGTCTTTTCACGCATTTTGTGTTTTTGGCCCACGCCACCTCCAGGCAAATTAGCACTTAGTTGTCCGGGAAGGGCGAGGATTGTGGGTATGAATAATTCTGCAGTGACAGACCTGACAGTCGGGACGTGCATTTGCAGTTCTGTAATTCATCTCAGGACATACCGGTATGGCCAAAACAAAGGGCCTCAAGTAAGTTTTAGCACCATTAACAAGCATTAATTCGGTAAATTAAAACTGCAAGTGTATCAGCTGTATGACTTTCCGTTGCCACGAGGAAGAGTATAAAACGGTTTTGATATGGGTGAAGTGGCAGACTCCCAGTCCTAATCCAGTTACTGAAAAAAAAGAAAAAGGCTGCTGGTTGAGAATGTTGTCATCTATATCATAAGGTTGGCAGATAACACGATTGCGTTGGGTACAGCTCAGCAAGAGGAGAAAACCCTATGAGAATCTGCTTTCCATTTGTTCACTTTAAGGTGAAAGGTGGATTGATAGTTTTTTGTTTAAAAATGCTGTAAGCAACAATTTGTTAGCTAAGCTGTCTTGTTCCTGTTATTCCACTGGAGGGGACCCAGGAAAAGAAGACACTAAGTTAGACAGGCAGTGGGGGGGACGAACTGGTCTGCAATTAGAATCAGCTGTCGTAGTTACTTTATTGCGGGTGGTAGTCACTGACTGGGTTTCCGCTCTTGAGCATAAGCCTGATAGGCCGATAGGCACAAGTTGGTCAACCAGGTTCTAGATTTTCTGCAGTATAGGGTGTGTCGAAGCTGTTAGCAGGGTTGTTTTTTTTTTGTTTGGCTCGGGGTGTTCTGTTACCTGACGTACTGTATAAGGTATGGTCCAGGTACACCTGGGGTTCCTTAATGGATGCGAAAGCATTGAAGCATTTTAATACCTGTTCTCTGTTATAAAAAACAGCATGTGATTTTTGCTATGTCACCCATAAGCTTCATGCTCCCCTGAGAGTTAACATCATTTCTCTAAATTTTGCAAATAAAAAAAAGGATTTTCCGGTCGTCTGATTTAATCAATGGAAATGAAACATGGTGATTGCAAGGTTCTATACTATTCATAAAATTTGAAAATGGCGGAAATGATCGTGGGTTGACACCAATGGGTTAGTAAGTAAACTGCAATAAAAAATTCACTCATGGCAACTGTGTAAGCAACGGACCCTTTCTTTTTTTTACCCGAGAAACCATCGTTTATCTGTAGCTTTTCTTCTTAATATACTCCGTGCTAATCCACAACGTTAGAAACGGTATGATGCTTGTACATTTATTTATTAAAAAAGACAATTATCATATGTCATAGTGACCCTACTTTTTTTTCTTTGTTATTCACTTGGTGTATTTTATTCCACTAATCAATGATTACCCAAAATTTGTTAGTCGATTTTGGTGTAAAAAAAACAAAATGTCGACTAGGAGGTAAGACATAATTAACTACCTAGTTTATATTTCTAGCATATATATTCTGACACAAAAAATGTCTTTCTACTTCATGCAATTTGTTTCTTACGGACAATTTTGCCGTTTTTCGGTGGGGGGACAAATTTAGGATCGACTTACATGATGCTATTTATGATGTTTTTGCGTGTATGGGGTGTGTTTGTTTTTCCGTTTTATATGTTTTACACACTGTACAATACGCTAGCTGGTTTGACTTAATGCGTGAGACCTTTCATCCTGCGTGGTCATGAGGGGTGGAGTCTTTGGGCTGGGTTGGATCTCCTTCTTTTTCTCTTTCTTCCAGAGAACCAACACTTTCTGCTTTTTGCCCTCATGTTTATCCAAAGCATAGTTTTATTCTAACTGTGTATGTTCTTTTTTTTTTCGCGTCGAACGCTGTAGCTGCATGTGGGACCAAGTTCTGCTGAGCCGGACAGGCATCATGGTGGCCCACAATATTGGGCTCCAAAAAAATGTTCGCGGCATCCCCGCCAATGTTCCAGCCCTCAGTCCTTTGGTTTCTGCCCCACGTTACTGGGAATTATTGTAAAACTCCAGGGGGAGGTTAAGGAGATGTGACTTAGACTGACCCATGGCCCCATTGCTCTTGGCAGATATCGCCATTAACCGGCACAAACACCGGCACCTTTGCAGGTGATTGGAAAGCGTTTTCCTCGAGTAGACTGATGAAACCAAATCCAAAGAGAAAGTGAAAGTCAAAAAGGAGTTGGTCATCTAACCACCCTAAACCCTGCGGATTCAACGCTGCAAGGTTTGCCAATGGAAATGCCCCCCTGGAGCGGCACCACAAAATGGACCAGAACTCAGCGGAGTTTCAGAGGGGGTGGTGTAGCTTCGGGATTCCCTGGCTTAAAAGAACGCAACGAATCCATTGTTGAGCTCTAGTGGCAGCGAAGGTGTCAAAACAACCAACACAGTGAGGCCCTCCCATACCCCAACAGCCTCAAATAACAACAAGGGGAAAGAAGCAAAAGCCAGCTGTCAGAGGCAGAACAGCAAACAAAGTCAGGGATAGAGACAAAAATAGACACAGCTGAAATCAGAACTCCACCCAACATAGCTCCGGTCAACCAAACAAAAACAACCTCTCCACTCAACCTCATACCACTAGGGGGAAAAGGTTAAAAACACAATCAACATCCGAAATTGATGCGGAAAAGGAAACACTTACCCAGGATCAATCAATACAAGATATTTGCTCTTTGAAAAACACCCTGGAGGGTGAGAGTTCACAAGATGAAGACAGAATAAACATTATAGCACAGACAATCCAGAGAGAAACAGGAATAATTCAAGAGACAAATCAGTCTTCAAACTTCAGACAAGTCAGAAGTTCTGAAAAAGCTACACAGATGATTCAGAACTCAGATGAAATAAAAATAGAGACACATACTCAGTTAATTAGTGATTTACTGGCGTGCCCATCCACATATACGGATAAACATTCTGGTCACACAGTGCATTTAGAAGCTAAAATAAGCATACAACCAAACATACAGAAACAGGTGGAGTCAGGGGCACATCAGCGAATAAATGGAAAGATAGAAACAAACACAAAAGTAGGATCAAGCCTTGACGATCAAAGACAGGAATTAGGACTCCCAGAACAGCTGAGTCCTGAGGGTAAACAATTGATCTGCTCCCCACCTCCAGAACCCGAAGCTCATCTTTCCCTGGCTGAGGCTCCACCTGCCCTGTTACTGGACTCTCCACAGGGGCCTGAGCAAAATGATAACCAGGATCAGACAGATGGACCCTGCAAATCAATATCAGAAGGTGAAACCATACACCACAACCACTGTACAACAGGGGAAGTCAAAGATGAGAAAAATGTGTCTGCTGTTGTGATTGATTTCTGCCATGCTACAACAGCCCCTGAACATGAGCCCATAGGGAGATGTGACTTAGAGACATATCTACTGGAGCAGGAGAATGGACCTCTTTTAGGCGGTGGAGCTGGCGCACATGCCCCACTGTGGGGGAATTCACACACTTTGAGCCGAGCCGGTGCAGAAGAGAAGGAGGAAGAAGAGAGTGCCCTTGAACGGGCGTCAGCAGAGTCCACTGCCTCCACATTGCCACAAACAACACCCACGATGCCAGAAATGATAGAAAGCGAGGGAGAGAAGAAGAGCGGTGATGCGTTCCAAAGTGCCGCAATAATATTACAAGCAGCAGTGAGAGAATCGGCAGTGCTGGAAGTAGATGAGTCTCCGAGCTCAGAGGAAACATTAAGTGAATTTATAGCTGAAAAGGGACAAGAATGCACCTCAGTAATTTTTCCAGACATTAAGTGCTCACCTGTTCAGAAAGAGGAGGCGACTGAGGAGAGCTATAGCAACTCGACGGAGAGTGAGGGTAAGGGTGGGGGTCTGCCGATCGCACTCTCCCCAGCCGGAGACAAGGATACAGGCACGGTCGGCACAAAGGACAAAGCTCTGGTCACCTATTCCTCTCCATGTGTCCTTGGAACATGTGACTGGAAGGTGGAGAGTTCCCGATCAAAGGAGAGAAAAGAAGAAAGCGAAGAGGAGGGGAAAAAGGCAAGCGAAGGCGGAGCACAGAACACAGCACATGCCGGCAGGGTGTCCAAGACAGAGGCAGCGACCGAGACGTGTCCATCCCATCGCATCACAGCATCACCAACGGCAACACAAGACCAGAGTGACCTCATCCATCCTGTCACAGCAGGCACAGCCCCATTTCCTCTGACCATCAACAGAATAAACGACTGCGACTCCATCAGCCCACCCCCTCCTCTTTCCCACATAAACTCTACAAAGGCAGAAGCGCAGAGGGAGGAAGAAGCTAATCTGAATCCGAGCCCAATTGCATCAGGAGCAGACCTGCCAGGCAGTGATAGATCACTTCCACCAGCATTTTCTTTAGAAAACGAATGTCTCTTTGCGCAAGCCAACGATCAACAGGTACAGAGCTCTTCACAGACTAGAACCGCAAGCTGTGACACATCCGTCAAGACAGAGACACAGCAACAAAAACAAGAAATAACTCCTACAAGTGAAGACACATCTCAATCTACTAAGCTACAAGTAAACATGAGGGATATCGCCGCAAGTTGTACCAAAGTGGAAGGGTCTCCAAAAGGTATGCAGAGCTCTTTTGAGAACCAAAAGGATACAACACTGAAATGC
Source organism: Sinocyclocheilus anophthalmus (assembly GCA_018155175.1). Taxonomy (NCBI): domain Eukaryota; kingdom Metazoa; phylum Chordata; class Actinopteri; order Cypriniformes; family Cyprinidae; genus Sinocyclocheilus; species Sinocyclocheilus anophthalmus. The sequence continues at coordinate 66,400 of JADLZN010004018.1, read as the reverse complement.
CAAATGACTGAATGTGCCTCTTTGCCCCCATTGATGGTATTTGAAAGTCTACATCATCCAGTAAAAGAGGCTAGCTTCAACTTTAAAGGTTTTCTCAGCATCAGCAAACCAGCACTTCCTCCTCAGACAGAACCGATCACTGGCCAGAGAAATACTGACCTGCATGGAGCTGAAAGGGAACATACTGCCTCTGAAGATGAAGGTAAAGATGAAAAAAATGGAAAGCAGAGAGAAAAAGTGGAAATGACGTTTAAAGAGCCAAAGGACTGCAGAGAAATGACCAGTACATCTCAAACACAGGGTGATACTACTGTAAAACTTGGAGAAAATATTTATGTAAATATGAGTAGATGTGAAGACGATGGAAAAGTGACAGATGAAACTCCTGATGTCAGCAAGGGAAATCCTGTTTCATCACTGTCAGCTGCAGGTGAGATCACATGTGTTAATGAATCTAAGGATGTGGTTAATGAAACTCTAGAAGCAACTGAATTAGGTAAAGAGAAGCAAGAAAATAAAGAATGCTTGAATGTTACTCAGATCACTCCAAATAATACAGATGAGTCAGCATCCACTGAGAAGAACAGTGTTTTACTACCGGATGTATCTCCACAAGAGGGTCGTAACAGCAGCCCTGCTGTGGATGGTGAGCGGGCTGATATGACTGAGTCTGAAGGATTTGAACAAAGACATACAGAAATTCTACTTACCATCAAGGAAAAGCTGGATGAATCAAAGGGATGTGGGTTGCCTGAAGCAAGTGATATAGAACTAACATGTCCAGGTAATTCAGAGAATCTTGTGAATGATAATCGAGAGCATGAGTCAAACCCAGAAAAATACACATGTGAAGTTGAGTCAAAGGTAAAAACCAGCTTCATGTCTCCAGCAGCTGCCCCAGACATAGACAGCATGTGGCCTTGCACTCAACCAGACAAGAAATCCAACACCGAGCAGCCTACTACAATCTCAGAGATGCAATTTCTGTCAAAAGCAGATAAGTGTGACGACATGCTGCCCTATCAGACTGAATCACAGTTCAGTAATGAAATGATGAAAAGTGATGCAGCAGATGCTGGGGACAAAACTGTCCCTTCTCTTCCTGCAGTGGAGACTACAGTACCAGCACAAAGGGATCTTTCCTCAACTACCACACAAAGCACTTACAGTGATGCCAGGGATGTGTCTGTCATTGTACTAAAGGCTCCAGGCCCAATGCTGAGTCACTGTGAGTCCGTTAATGACTGTGATATTGCTGTAGCAGGACCCATGGAGGATTGCAGTGTGAACTGTGTGTATAATACTGACACAGAGATTGTTAAGAATATTACAGACAAATTTAATCAACAACTGGATGTGAATGAAGAGAGGTTAAGATCTCAAAATGCAGATGATCTGCTTTACTCTGTTGGTGTCTCCACACAGGAAATTGCAGCATCATCTGGGAACCATTTGCTTACAACTGACAGACCAGAACAGGCAGGTGATTCACCGCTAGTGTTAAAGAACCCAGATATTGTTGGAAATGCAAAGATAAAACAGAATGACGGATCTAAGGGTGTTGGAGCATTGGAGGTTGTTAGAAAAGAGAAGAGTGAAGGACATTTAAATTCTGTATATGAAAATGATTTATGCAATGCACCGACAAATGCTACTACAGAAAATGAGGTTATTAATAACGACACATCTAAAGAATTCAAGCACATAAAAAGGGGAGAGGACAACAAGGAGTGTGTAAAGGAAACCGAAGAAAAATTCAATGCAGAAAATGAAACCAGTTCCTCTCAGGAAGAAGGGATTGAACAAAAAAATGAAAAGCAGGGTGAAAGGAAGAAACAAGAAGTAATGCCTATTAAGGAGCAGAAGCATAATAAAGAAGAGACAAATTTATCTGAAACATCCTGTGCTAATGAAACACTTAATTCTCAATCTGCTTTGACAATGCAACAAAGTCCTAATGATGAAATCAAATGTGATTCACTCCTGATGCACTTGGAGGACAATCTCGCTACACTTCTGACTGAGGAACCTGTTCAACATGTGTCTGACAATGTAAAAATGAATAAAAGTGTATCCAAAATATTCAGTCAGGTGATGGGAGGAGAGCAAAACAGGGAGATTGTGCAAGAAAATGAGGTACAAAATGTAAAATCCATTGCAGAAAAGGACAGCAAAAAAAGTGCAAATACATCTCAAGAACAGAATGAGACTGCTGCAAAAGAAAATGCTGATCAAACACAAGGAGAAAATCAGACATTAATAAATCTCTCCAATCTATCAGGAGAAAAAAAACTATTAGATGAAACCATTCCAAGAGGAAAATTGCAGTCTAGCCCTATGCCTGATCCTGGTTTAACTTCTGAAGGGATTATAGAAGAGGCTCTGAGTTGTGGAGGGGCTGAAAAATCTCCTCCAGTCGTTGATCTCACCCTGTCTGCAGTGGTGAATGCTTCTCCCGAGAGAAGCCACACACAATATCCAAGGGGTTTGAGCCAGTCAGATTTGGCATTTTCACAATCCGGAGAGCTCCGGCTGCAACAGAACTCCATGAGTGCCCCAGAAGCAATGTTAAGTGTGAGTAAAAGCAACATTTTAAAAAATGCTGAGACCAATAATCATGCAAATGCTGAGGCAAGTGAAAAGCAAGAGAAGGTGGTTATGTATTGTAGTGCAGAGGCTCCAAGATCCCTAAACAGCACATCAGAGAGTGCCGCACTGGTGGGGGGCTATAACAAAGATGTTGCTGTGTTCAATATATGTCCAGAGAATGAAAAGAAGACAATACAAACAATAGATCTTAATGGTGGGAGATTTCCTGTTTGTGGTGAAAGCACTTCAAATGAAATCCAAACTCAGTCAGCTCCCAACTTGTCTGTAACAGCATTGTCAGCTTCTGAAACTTCTAAAGTCAAACGGGTTATAGAGGCTACAGAGGCAAAAGAGCCTGCCATCTCAGCATCACAGGAACGTGTGAGTAAACATGCAGATTGTACCAAATCACAGGTCAGCGTGGATGAACATGGCAATGTGTGGAACGAAATCCCTGACACCAAGAAAGGCTCAGAATTTCCTGTAAATCACTCAAGTGGGTTCTCTGTGATTCCCACCCTCTCACACCATGAAGCAGGACTAAAAACAGAAGAGAATTGTTTCGACTCCGTTACCCCTGTAGACACTGGAAACACTGAGATCAGTTCTGATTCAATGAGTGATGTTGCACAGATGTCTACAGCAGGAACTTCCCAAATTCAGCAAGAGAAAGAATTAGTTTTTCAGTCCTCTGATTGCCAGCTCTCCACCACCACATCTTCTGCTTCTTTGCTCCAAAAATGTATTAAAGAGGAAAAACAGATAAGTGTGGATCAGGCCCCTAAAGATGCACTAGAACCTAACACTCCTAATTCCACTCCCCAGTCTGAGACAGCTGCCTGGAGGATGGAGCAGCAGTTACAACATGTAAGAACTTGTTTGGACACTGAAAACACAATCAGTTCTATGAAAGAAGACGACACCATTTCAAATGACGTACAACAGCGAGAAGGAATTCAAGAAGAGATAAGTAAACAGATGGCGGATGAAGAAAAGAACAAGGCCATTGAAAATTATCACATAGAAGTGTCCAAAGGGGCTGAACCCAAGTCTTCACAGTCTATAATAGAAGAAAGCATCTCCAAAGAATACCAAAGCAAGTTGGAGGAGCAGTCTTTATTTTCCCCTGTTGAAGCAATAGTCGATAATGTAGACCAGCAAATTGAAGAAGTTTCTAATGGATCACTGACAGAAATGAAAGAGGCTGTGTCATTGTTATACCCTGAGACCTCTATCTGCTTGGTGACTGACCCCCAGGATTCCCTCCAGTCCCCTTCTGCAGTCAATCAACAGTGTAGTCAGCAGCCCACTAAGTCTTTTATCCAAAACTTACGTGAAAATGCCACAAAGAAAGTTGAAAGTAGCAGTGAGCAAAGTCCAAACATAGCAGATTACTCTCCTGGAGACATAGAATCCCTTCTTATCAAAAAAACAATAGAGAAAGATGACAGGGAAGCTATTGAAGATGAAGTCAGCAAGGTGTCAACAGCTGCAGATGTGTTGCTGGGTTCAGGCACAGGAACAGAACAGATATCACAGGTTATCGACAGTTCAGATAGCCAAATCCTAAGTGCAGTCTTTGTACCTGAGAGGTCAGATGCAGTCAACTCCTCTGAAGGTTCTGATTGGCCCAGAGCTCTGAAGGAGGCAGCCTCCATGTCTCAGATCATTCCAGAGCACAGAGATGAGTCTACCTGTGGATCTACAGAAAACAGGTACATTTCATTTGATGTTTGTTTTTAAAATGAGAGACCATGAGGGAAATTTACTTTGTTGCACTCACAAATATGTAGAAAGAAATGTAGTGCTTTTCATTGGCACAGGTACAAAAAAGTATGTTTTATTCTCACATGACGTTTTGAGTGAAAATGGAGCCAAGTACAAGTACTACAGCCCATTATCTCCTGAGGGTGACCTCAACAGTGACATCAACTCATGCCCTTTAGGGCAAGAAAGAATCCTTTCATACCCACACACAAACACACACTGGGCTTCACATATTTGAGCGCCACACATACACTTGCATACAGGCTATAAGGAGTTTTCATTGAGACAAACTGAGCAAAATTTCTTCTTTGTTTATTTTCTCTCTAGACCATTTGAGACCCTCCGTTCTCCTCAGACTGATCTAGAATTCCGAACTCCAACTGAAGAATATTTCCCCCCTGCTCCTGAAGAGAGTTTCCCCCCGGCACCCGAGGAGAGTTTTCCTCCTGCTCCTGAGGAGAGTTTCCCTCCTGCACCTGAGGAGAGTTTTCCTCCTGCTCTTGAGGAGAGTTTTCCTCCTGCTCCTGAGGAGAGTTTCCCTCCTGCACCTGAGGAGAGTTTTCCTCCTGCTCCTGAGGAGAGTTTTCCTCCTGCTCCTGAGGAGAGTTTCCCCCCTGCACCTGAGGAGAGTTTTCCTCCTGCTCCTGAGGAGAGTTTCCCCCCTGCACCTGAGGAGAGTTTTCCCCCTGCACCTGAGGAGAGTTTCCCCCCTGCACCTGAGGAGAGTTTTACCCCTATTACTAAGCAGCCAGAAGAACCACCAGACTGCAGGTGAGACCTCCTAAATGCTCCTTATGCACTTTCATTAAATTATTTACCACTTCCTTTGTTTGTTATTGAGTTAGTTGCTACTTGCCGCAAAGAAATTCCCCTTAATGTAGACTACAGGATGCCAAAGTAGTTGTGTTTAGGTCCAGGGAACGACATAATTGATAGAAGGGTCATGCATTGCATCTGGGGTCGTCACTTTTTTGTGTTTTGTCTGTTTCATTGCTCAAGTGAACCAAATTACTACATTTATATTTATTCATTATTCATTATCCAAAGCGACTTACAATTGGGGAATACATCAAGCGATTCATCTTAAAGAGGCAAACAGATGCAGGAAGTGCTCATAATACCAAGTTTCAGGCATTATTCAAATAAGTAATTACTACATGGTTGTCCAAAATTTTGAACACGTGTTTAGAATGGAGTATTGCAATGTACACTTAGCTTCCGTTTGGAGACTTTCTTATTTGCTCTTGTTTTGTCATTACTCCCCACTCCCTCTCTTATCTGCTCTGTTGCAGTAGCCGCAACAGATGAAAGTGGAGCACTTGGTGCTTGTCAGTCAGAGGTTTTAGCCTAGCACCTCATTTAGAAAGACATGCCGGAGCCGGAGAGAAAGAAAGATAAAAGCAAAGAGAGAGTGGTGGACAAAGTGATAGGGAGTGAGAATGAGGGGAAAGAAGAGAGAGAAACTTTGACTGTGTGCATTTGTCCCAGTATCCCTGAACGGCCCACTCTTTGTTGCTTGCCACAGATGTGGACTAAAGGAATTTTGCTGTCAGTATGTGTGTGTGTGTGCACGTGTCTTGCTTAAGCATGTATATGTGTTTGCTATTTGCACCAACGCCCTCACATGAGGTCATACCAAGAGGTCTGTCAGTATGGAACAAAAGCCATAGTTCAGGGCCGATCCAGTTGAGAATATTACTCTGTGTGTGTGTAGATAGATAGATATAGTCAAGAGAGAAAGAGAGAGATACAGAGAAATAAAAGAGAGAGGGAGTGTGAAGTGGTTGCCTGAGGAATTTTGAGTGGCTTGCCTAAAAGAATAGTCGCACACTTTACTTTGGGTACTGATCTCGGGTGAGTTCTGCTAAACCTCCTTTGCTGTTTAAAATTACATGTTTCTTTTTTTGAATTTTACTAATAGTGTCAACTGCTGGAGGATACAGCCTTGTGGATATTTGGAGAGATGTTAATTACAGATGGTTTGTGATGATGTCACTGGATAGATGGGGGGAGGGACAGTAGGAAGACAGGGGGGGGGAGAAGGAAGTGTGTTCTTTCAAAACGTGTGGAAGTGTGTCTCTCATTCTTTCAAATTTGCTAGCTTGCTCACTCTATTTGACACCTGATGATAATGATTTGCTCTGTGTTGACAGAAGGTTAAATTCCGTTATTGTAAGGAATGAAGTAGATTACACAGGACTTTATGGGTGCAGTTAAGATACCTTTGCTCTTGGTAATGTGCGATAAACACCTCTGTAGACAACTTGTGTTGCTGTACTAAACCCGCTTTTAGACATCAACCCATACAATGCTGTGATACATATCGTTTGTGGCATGTGAATTAACTTTATTTTATTTTGGAGATGGTATTTTGAACTATGTGGCTTTTGAGGCTTTGTATATAAATGAAATAAAGTGCAAAACTATAGCCTGATGGTTTTAGTCAGATGTTTTAGGCTAGCTACCAACTTTCCACATGTACAAGCTAATATTATCTTGTTAAGATAACTGCAGATTTTAATAAAAGCCTATAAAATGCCTTAGGTTACCTTTCAGTGAAAACTAGAGAATGTTTATTTTCTGTAGTTATTTAGGAAGTTGCAAGGAAGTTTTACTTGGTCTTGGTGTTAGCGCCTCACCCACAACAGCTGAATGAAAACACAGCAATGTTAAATTTGAGAGCTCATGCTAATTTTTTATAGTGCCAACCACAAAGTTACTAAATAGGTCAAATACAACAGGCTTCTGTGTTCCCAGCTTTCACACATTTTATGTAGGGCAGATGAATATGTCATTTCCAAACTATTCCATGTCATTTAGCTAGCTTATTCCACATTTGTTTTTAATTTCAGTCTACTTTATAAATCCACTTGTGATTTTATGAACAAATGAAACTGTGTGGATCCATTGGCTCCTGTGTGGATGTGTGTGTGTGTGTGTGAGAGAGAGGTGGCTTGGAAACCTTGTGATGCGTGACAAGAGCTAAGCAACAGTTACCATGGCAACAATTATTAGCCATTGCAATTATTTTGTGTTAATGGAACACAATTATGTTAGTGACGCTTTGAAAAGGGACTCTTACTCAAAATGTTTTACAATTTTACATTATAAAACGAGACAGTAGGCCTTAATAATTGCTTTTATTATAAAGATAACAGTATGACGCAGCCCCTCTGAGCTCAAACCTAACCACACTGTACTTATCTAATTATGCCTTAAATATTGCTGTCAGTCAGATTGTAGTTAGGACTGTGAAAAGCTGTATGGCGGCTGTGCTAACAGTAGTGACGTTGTTATTTTTATGGCTGCTAAAACTCCAGCTCCCCCCTGCTGCCTTTATTTAGTACAGTCTGTTTGCTATTAAAAACCATGTCTGGACTCATTCCTATGGACACAGCTGCCCCTGGGAGATTAGATTTTGTGTTTGTGCTCTTCCCATTAACTCTGGTGCATTTTAAACTTTGTTGTGTTCATTAAAGTTGTGGTTTGTGGTTATGTCTAACATGCAATCTCCCACTATCCGGCTAAAGCGAAGGAAGGATAGGATCGTAATACTTTGATGCGTGCATAGACCTGATTAGAGGGCAATTCTGCAAACTGTCTACAACTGTTTCTGATGAGATAGAGCAGTGCTATGTACAGTTGTTTAGGCTGTGTGGTGGAGTGAGTTGTATTTTTAGTATGTGACATGAGATGAGGCACACCCCTTGACAGGAGCAGCTGAATGGCTGTCTGCTGTTCTGTCTGCCGGATTAGGTTTTGTCTGTGATGCTGCTCAGCTATTGCCATTTTTCCCTGCCGACTTGAGTTAGGGATGGTAAGGAACATATACAGTGGGGCAAAAAAGTATTTAGTCAGCCACCAATTGTGCAAGTTCTCCCACTTAAAAAGATGAGAGAGGCCTGTAATTTTCATCATAGGTATACCTCAACTATGAGAGACAAAATGAGAAAAAAAAATCCAGAAAATCACATTGTAGGATTTTTAAAGAATTAATTGGTAAATTCCTTGGTAAAATAAGTATTTGGTCACCTACAAACAAGCAAGATTTCTGGCTCTCACAGACCTGTATCTTCTTCTTTAAGAGGCTCCTCTGTCTTCCACTGGTTACCTGTATTAATGGCATTTGTTTGAACTCGTTATCAGTATAAAAGGCATCTGTCCACAACCTCAAACAGTCATACTCCAAATTCCACCATGGCCAAGACCAATGAGCTGTTAAAGGACACCAGAAACAAAATTGTAGTCCTGCACCAGGCTGGGAAGACTGAATTTGCAATAGGTAAGCAGCTTGGTGTGAAATCAACTGTGGGAGCAATTATTATAAAATGGAAGACATACAAGACCACTGATAATCTCCCTCGATCTGGGGCTCCACTCAAGATCTCAACCCCGTGGGGTCCAAATGATCACAAGAACTGTGAGCAAAAATCCCAGATCCATACGGGGGGACCTAGTGAATGACCTGCCGAGAGCTGGGACCAAAGTAACAAAGGCTACCATCAGTAACACACTGCGGCGCCAGGGACTCAAATCCTGCAGTGCCAGACGTGTCTCCCTGCTTAAGCCAGTACATGTTCAGGCCCGTCTGAAGTTTGCTAGAGATTATTTGGATGATCCAGAAGAGGATTGGTAGAATGTCATATGGTCAGATGAAACCCAAATATAACTTTTTGGTAAAAACTCAACTTTTTCGTGTTTGGAGGAGAAAGAATGCTGATTTGCATCCAAAGAACACCATACCTACTGTGAAGCATGGGGGTGGAAACATCATGCTTTGGGGCTGTTTTTCTGCAAAGGGACCAGGACGACTGATCCGTGTAAACGAAAGATGAATGGGGCCATGTATCGTGAGATTTTGCGTGAAAACCTCCTTCCATCAGCAAGGCATTGAAGATGAAACGTGGCTGGGTCTTTCAGCATGACAATGATCCCAAACACACCGCCCGTGCAACGAAGGAGTGGCTTCGTAAGAAGCATTTCAAGGGTCCTGGAGTGGCCTAGCCAGTCTCCTGATCTCAACCCCATAGAAAATCTTTGTAGGGAGTTGAAAATCCGTGTTGCCCAGCGACAGCCCCAAACATTACTGCTCTAGAGGAGATCTTCATGGAGGAATGGGCCAAAATACCAGCAACAGTGTGTGAAAACCTTGTGAAGACTTACAGAAAACGTTTGACCTCTGTCATTGCCAACAAAGGGTATATAACAAAGTATTTAGATTAAATTTTGTTATTGACCAAATCCTTATTTTCCACCATAATTTGCAAATAAATTCTTTAAAAAAAAGTCCGCAATGTGCTTTTCTGGATTTTTTTTCTCGCATTTTGTCTCTCATAGTTGAGGTATACCTATGATGAAAATTACAGGTCTCTCTCATCTTTTTAAGTGGGAGAACTTGCACAATTGGTGGCTGACTAAATACTTTTTTTCCCCACTGTATATATCATTATGTGATTTACTTTTGTATCAGACAAGTTTTGTATAAATGTATATATACAACATGTATCTTATGTGGTTCATTAGTGAACAAATCAAAGAACAACTGATTGATTTATAACTCCTAGCAAATATGAATACACTACCATTAAAAAGTTTAGAATTGGTAATTTTTTTAAACTTAATAAAAAAAAAAAAAAAAGATTATTGTGTCTCATTAAACACGGCATTTATTTGAGCAGTAAAAACTAAAATACAGTAAAAAGTATTCTTTATGAAGTATTATTCAAATTGTAAATAACTTGTTCTCTTACAATTAATTATTAAAGTGTAATTTATTCCTCTAAAAGCAAACAGAATTTTCAGCAGTCAATACTCCAGTCTTCAGTATCACATGATTCATCAGAAATCATTCTAATATACTGAATTGGTGCTCAATTCAGTTAGAAACTTGCTTAATATTTTTGTTGCAGAACTTATACATTTTTGATTCTTGATAATTGAAAGTTCAAAAAACAAATTTATTTGAAATATAAACCTTTTGTATAAATGTTTTGTATAAATTGAATAAATGTCTTTATTGTTACTGTAATAATTTCTTTTCTCCATAAAATTATTAATTTATTTTATAAAAATCATACTGACTCCACCCTTTTGAATGGAATAGTCTAGCCCTTTTATTTATTTTGCTTATTGTGAAATTGTTGTTTTAACAATATAATAAATAATAAAAAAATGAAATAAAATAAATGGAATAAAAAATCTTGCTTGATGTCTGAAATCTGAGATAGCAAAAAAACGTATTTCTGTTGTGTACTATGATAATGGTTCTTATACGAACGATTTCATAGGTGCATCTCTCCTCACCATTCCCTGTGTGTGTGTTTGCCTGTGTATTTGTGGTGTTGTGCAGGTCTCCTCTGGTAGAGGCTGCTGAGAGCAGTGAGCCTGTCCCCTCTCCCTTATCACCCCTACCACAGCACGACACTGCTCCTGCCCTCCCTGCCCACCTGCTCCAGGACACAGTCGAGTTCCCCACACCGCCCCCTACCCCTCTGGACAGGGTTCCCCCTGAGCCTCAGACCCTTCCTCCCGCTCCTGCTCCTGCTCCTTCTGGTCTACCCGAGGCTCCCCCTGCTGCCCCTGTGCCTCCTCAAATCCAACAGCTACAGCACTCTGAGCCTTCAGCAAGGTAGGATATGATCATTTGCTGAGTGTGCTAACTGATTGTTTAACAGTGTACAGTTTTTCTTCTTTAGAAGATTGTGAGGATGCCACATGTGTAGAGATACTGTACGCTCAAATTTAGTTTGTATTATTTTTGCTTTGTGGTTATTTTAAGATCCTTGGATGATTTTGCCACTCATATGCCCTTCCTGCGTGGGCAATACAGTTCACATGAGGCTGCTTGCAAATGCTCTTCATCCATTTAGTCTGTTCTTAACTATCAAAATGGTGAGAATTTATGAATACTGATAAGATTTAATTAAATCGATCTGACTGTTTTGTTTTGTTGACTGTGCTGCTGATAATAATAGCAGTGATGATCCTGAGGGATTTGTATGCATCTTTACAGCACTGTATATAAAGAATATAGTGGCCCTAAAATCATTTTTAATTCATGATTAAAGTGTTTGAAAGTCATTACATCCACTTGTTAGACAACAAAATGTCAAACCAAGTGTCATCTCTGAGCATATGATTCTAGCCTTTTCTCAGGACTAAATTCCCTTTTGTAGATATTTTCATTTTAACCCAGTTTCAAGGTGATTTTAGTGGTTGAAGTCACTTCTCTATGTTGCTTTAAGATACTGTATTGTCTTGGAGTGTGCTGCTACTATTGTAGGTGACTCATTTCCATTTGTGCACATTGTTGTAAACGTTTTTACATCAATCGGAGGCTGTGCAGTGTTTGGATAGAGAGCAGGATGACTCAGCCACGTTGACAAGCGATGAGCTCAGCTTGCATTTCTTCTATCAGACAGCAGAGGGCGAGAAAGTGTGTATGTGTTTCTTTCAGTGTTGGAACTGAACTCTGCTGCCCACTGCAGCACACAGCTTGTAAACACACATCAGAACAGGAATACAGTACAGCCTAAAAACGGTCCTACACTGTATGGAAAAAACCTTTTGTTTGTTGCTGGTGCAGTACCCTCAAATGTACATCTTATCTACCCATAAAGGGATGCAGAATGCAGATGCAAGAACCTAATCTTAAAATCTTACATGTAAAATGCAGCATTTGCATAATGAGATTTATTTCAGAAGTGCACCACCATCCAGCCAAATATAAACGGATGCCCTGGGGCACCAGCTTGATGCATCTCAACATAAAACATCCATTAGGGGAATGAAGCCTGTCCCCTCTGCAAACAACTACCAAGGGCATTCCGTCTTTATCATTTCTCTCACACTCTCACATTTTTTTCTCTTTCTTTCTCTTTGGAAGGTTATTTGTATTATGTATGATTTTGTATTCACTACAGTGTATATATAAGTTGCCAGTATTTGAACACAGTACAGTTCCGTTTTTAGGACACGTTTAGGCCAACATTTACACTTTTGTCTTGACAAAATGTAGCCCTATATACCTGTATTTATCATACTGGTGACAAACTGAAGTGTTTTATGGTCTTTTAACTTACCATGTTCATTAGCAAATTAATAAAAAAAAAAAAACAGATTGATAATTCATAGCAAATATGAATATGGCTCCCAGACCAAGAAGAAATAACTAAATATGCTCTCTTTACTCATATGTGACTGTTAGTTCAGCCTAGATACTAAAAGCCCATGTTATGAATCTTTTAAAAAAAAGCTTTTTATTTTCTATTTTTAAATAGTTTTGGTAATGGCAGGCAGTGGACTTGTAGAAGAAATGTGTTTTTTTCTTCCTGCCTAGTACCAGTTTTTTCTCTGGGCTAAAGGCATACGGGTCATTATTTACCTTGCTACTTGTACCGTGATATTTTATGCTCATATAAGCATACCATTTATTGAAGAAAGTACATTTAAAAAAATGCATGTCTTGATTTAATTTTTTACTACACTTTGTTTGACTATTAATATTAATTATTAAATGCCACCTTCTTTTTGGACCATTAGTCAACAAATTCTCAGATAATGGAGCAGTTATTATGAGGCTTGTAGGAGTTTACACCACTACTCCCTCACATTCACACCACGCCATTGAAGCTCAATGAAAATTCAATGAGCATTAAGGAGCCACGTTCACTCTCTCTGAAACCTTATCCACTGCTGTTGTTTGCTGGATAGTGTTGCTGTAGAAAAATGAATGCTTTATGAAATACTTTATCTTGTATTTTATAATTGTGTTTTTTTTGTGCAGTCAATTTTTTTGTGCATTTTTCTTGAAGAGTCACTGCCCACTTTCCTTTTTTTTGTGAAAAAGCCCCTGGCTCAGGGTTTCAGGTTCATCTTAACTTAGGCTAGCTAAGCTCTGTTTCTTTAGTGGTTCATAACACAGGAACATCACAAAGCTTCAGTTTACTTTGGGCCATGAAGACTTTCCCTACTCTGTGTACAGTCTTCAGGCTCTATACTGTAAGTGAATAGGCAGATCTGTGCGAAAAGCTCTTTGTTCTGCTTTCTCATGAGTGAACAATAGATTTATAATCCTCATGTTTCAGATGCCCCCACCAATGTCCCAATTTCCCACAACTGCTGCTGTCTCATGCTGTAAATCAATATGGATTAGCTCGACCTGTGTGAATCGCTACTGCTCCCCTTCAGGCTCGTAATCTCTTTTCTTTTCATTTTTCCAGATCATACCTACAGACCCTTTCATAACATATTCTTTGTGATTTTGAATATATCTGTCATTTGAGGACATTGGGACTGATGACTGCTTTCTGCCATGTCTTTTTGTTCTCACGGGGGGTTGATATATCATGACTTTGACCTGAGCAAACAGAAAGATTTGAAACCTATGAAAGAACAGCAGTTGTAAATCAGAGACTCCTCAAGTCTGATGTACATGCAGTTAATTTATACTTTATTAGTTGATCTGTTTGGATGTTGCTGTTGATTTCATGATGGGCATTTATTTAAATATGTTCCTCTGACCCCATCAAAACCCATTTGACAGACATTTCTGAAGCTTTAACCCTCACAATGTAGAAATGCACTTTCTAGAATCAAAGAATCTTAGTATGTAAAAATTAATTGCATTTTTAATTATGTACAGAAGAAATGTAAAATTTTTCATGTTTGATACATGTTATCAAGCTGAAATATTGAATATGCTATAATCAATTTTTCATCAGATGATGGTGAGGAAATTTTCCTTTTTTTTCTTCATTTTTAAAGTATATTTTTCAAGATACTATTAAATGCCCTAGGGTCTCTCAGACCCCAAACAGACCATTAGGGTTAAGTTATTCAGTTAATTTCTGTAATGTGAGCAACCTGCAGTGCCACTCCATTTTCACAGGGGAGAGTTAGTTGTGTGATTTAGGGCAATAAAAAATAATAGAAACACAGAGAAACTATAAAAGGTGTTGCATAACAAAAGACAGGAGTGACCGCATGCCTCAGTTTCTGTGTCTCGGTTTGTGAAAAAGAGACCTGTGTCTTTCAGCTTGGCGTGTGGTCGGCTATTGTTTGCATTCACTGTGCTGATCGCCACAAGAGACCTCAAATCGACAGGGAAAAGCTGCTCATCTTTTAAAGCACTCCGTTCCCTGGGGAGAGAGAGAAAGAGTGAGAGAGTTAGAGAGGGAGGGGTTATGGAGAAAACCAGCAGCCACTTCGCCAAACGCCACAACAAGCCAATGAAAAGACTGAGCTGAAGACTAGAGAGCAGGAGCATCGCTTATTCCCTCCCTCTTCTCTTGCTCTTCGTATCCTTCCACATCTCTACCCATAAGGCTTAGCAGTCCTGTTCTATTGTTGTCAAGGATACAGAGAGAGATACAGCCTTCCCCTGATGCAATGTAGACAGAGACGGAGAAGGAGTCAGAGAGAGCGAAAGGAAGGGATGCTGAGGGCTGAGAGCGGGGCGCCTGTATGCCCCTGATGCCATCTGCTCCGGATCTACTGTAGCAAAGCAGCGTGTGTCTGACGCCAGCCCAAGGGCCCTCAGGACGAGAGACGTGGAGAAACAGGAGGCGCAGGTTGGGGGGAGGAGGAGGGAGACGGGTGCCAGTGGAGATCATATAGCAGAGGATGGGAGCAGTGGAGTCCGCTGAGAACGGACAGCCCCCCTGACCCTCTCAGGAGCGTCCCGAGAGCATGTGAGTAAGAACCAGAGGAGCAGATAGGAAGGTTCTTGACGACCTCATTGTCATTGTTGTTGATTTCAAGTGCCTGATTTGTTCACCTGGTTTGAGTCTGCATGTGAGTATTCCTTCAGCGATGCCTGTGCTGTGAGAAATAAGTAATAAGTATGGTGTTTGTCAGAGAAACGGCACACACAAAGGAGGAGGGGATTGTTATTGTGTCTTTGTGATGTCAGAATCAGACATAATGTTTATTTACATTAGCCGTTTACTGGCGGTAGTAAGGCTCTGTATGTGTTTTTGCATATTGACGTGTATGTTCCAGTCTGGCGGGCTTTCAGACGTCTGGACAGGGGAGTAATGGCTGTATTTAATAGGAGAGAGATGTGTGTTTTTGTGGGGGATGGAGGCTAATGCTGCAGCATTGAGAGAATGAGAGAGATGCTGCTGAAATAGAACACTGAGATGTGTTGGAGAAAATGGGGAGGGGGAAAGAGAGAGAGAGTGAGGCTATTTATGTTGTAGACATTAAGAAAAGCAGAATGGCATTGATCATGACAAACATTTTGTGTAGGTGGAGTGGTGTTTCTATATGCCTGTTGGTTTGTGGTATAAGCCTGCTGTAAATCTAAAGGAATAATTCACCCAAATGAACATTTTGTCATCATTTGCAGTAGAAAAACACATTATTTCTTTCTTCTGTGGAACACAAAACAAGAATATAGTAGAGTGCCTAAGCTGCTGTTTTACAATGAATGTAAATGGTGAGCTCAGATTTTCAAGGCCCAATATTTAGTAAATAATGACAAATTTCAGTCAGCCTGCACAAAGCCTTCATATTGCTTCAGTACATTTTAAGTATAGTGTGCAAGTCATACTGACTAGTTTTATTATGCATTTATGGTCCTCTTTTGACCTTTTTTGGAGCTTGACAGACCCTGGTCCCTATCCACTTTTATTGTATGGAAAAGAGCAGTTCAGACATTCTGCTCATTTTGTGTTCCACTTAAGAAATAAACCCATACAAGTTTAAAACAACATGAGGGTAAAAAAAAATGTGCAAACATTTTTGTGCAACTATTCATTTAAAATAGCCTATTAACCAATTGTGTGTCTTTGTTTATAAAACACATTCTAACATCTAAGTTATTCTACAGTATTTAATCCTCATCCTATTGGCCACAATGGTTATTTTACTGTTGTAACTGACCTTTGTTCAAAAAAACCTGGAACTTCTTGCTCTAGGCAACACAGCTGGGGATGATGGGAAAGTTTGAACCTGCTCATGAGGTCTGTGCTTTAAGTACAAGTATTGTAGCACCATACAGTGCTGCTCATTCAGCCATGACTAACATAGCTTTTAGCATCTAAAGTTTGGCTTATGCAATCCCCTTTCGAGAATTCTTACATAACAGTACCTGCATAGTTTATGTGGGAGTTTGAACCTCAACTCTAAAAGCTTTGTATTATTAGATTTGTCATTTAGTTCACCTACTGTACAAGTAGCTCATCATGACAAAATGGAATCTGGTGGAAGAAGCTTTTAGCATTGCCTTTTATAAAATATTGCATTCATAATCCAACATTTTAATTTCCTATACAAGCCTTTATTTCTACATAGTTTTTTTTTTTTTGCCATTCATCAAGAGTTGTCTTACCATGCATACGCACTGTAATTGCATTGATGCACTCTATCCTCTCTTCATTCTTAATATATATATTATATATATATATAATATAATATATATATATGTATTGGGCTGTCAAAACGATTAATCGCGATTAATCACATACAAAATAAAAGTTTTGTTTACATAATACATGTGTGTGTACTGTTCTGTTTATCATGTATATATAAATTCACACATACAGTATATATTTTGAAAAATTTACATGTATTTACATGTCTTTTCATATAATGTATATTATAAATAAATATATTTAATATATAAACATACATATTTTTCTGAAATATATATTATGCAGGGGTGTATATTATATATACAGAATAAATTACACAGCACCATACATATATTATGTAAAACAAAAAACTTTTGTTTTGGATGCGATTAGTGTTTTTTTTTTTTTTTTTTTTTTTTTTTTTTTTTTTTTTTTTTTTTTTTTTTTTTTTTTTTTTTTTATTGTTTTTTTTTCTTTTTTTTTTTTCGGATGAATCGGTTGACAGCTTAATATATATATTATATCTATAGCTAATATAGTTTACCCATAAACCTGGGTGAAAACAATAAATGTTAATAAATTTGTCGTCATTATAAGATTTTATAAATGTTTCAAAAAAGTCAAAACTTATGTCATTAAGACTGCATTATTGAGCAGAAATATGAGAAAACTGATAAATATTATTAAAATCTGTAACAGTTTTAAAAAAGATAATTTTAAAAAGTAATTTTTGCTCTTATGGCAAAGCGAATTTTTACAGCCTTAATCCAGTCTTCAGTGTACATGATCCTCAGAAATTCATTTAATGTTTCTCTTCGTGCTCAAATAACATTTCATATTATCATTGATAATAATGCTAAATAATAATAATAAAATATAAACATTGTCAGAATTCTTTGATTAATATAAAGTTCTAAATAACGTCATTTATTTTAAACCGTACTCTTTTGTAACATTATAAATGTTTGTACTGTCACTTTTGATCAATTTAATGCGTCCTTGCCAAATAAAAGTATTAATATTATAATAAAAAAAAAACTGACCCCAAACTTTTTAGATAGTAGTACGATATGAATTGAGCTCAGGGAACACACATTCAAATCTGGCTTCTGGGATTTATTTTTTAAAAATACTATTTTGTCTCTATTTTACCCCATAATTGCCTGTTTCTTTTCCATTTTTCATATCAGTTTAATGGCAAAATATCTAAATGAAACGTATTCCAATGTGAACAATATCTGTATCATCATTACACTGTAATGTTTCTCAGTCTTTTAATGAAAAGCTCTATATTTATATTCCCCTTACCCACTTCAGAATACTGATGCCATATCATGAGCACTGACATTCAGATCTACTGGGAAACATCTAGACTGCAGGAGATTTGATGCACTGCTAAGCATTCAACTCTGAAGGCTGTAATCATGTGACCTGCACTTTCTTTCAACTTTTCAACTGTTTGACTTGCACATACATATTTGGGCATGTAGCCTACTATTGGCCAACCACCACTTCTGTGACTTCCAGGTTATCTGGAGATGCTATTGTGCTGTGAGGACCATTCTGGTATTCATGCAGTATCATGACATGTTACAATAGGGCTGACATAGGGGCATCCAGCGATCATGTGTCCTTTTGTTCCAATGGTATTCTCATTGTGTGATGTCACCATGAGTCCATAAGACATCCACTATCTCTTTTGACAACCTAGTGATAAAAAGATCAACATGTGGTGAATCAGCTTTGAGATGTGCGGTTTGGTGATGCATATGACCAGCTATACTCTCTCCTTGTCTTCCATCACTCCTTAAAGCCTCTGAGACTATTAAATAAGCTCAGTGCTGCAGAAGATCTAGCCCACATAAAATATTGAGAGTATGCCTGAATTATTTGATAGTTCTGGTGGTGAAAGCTGGAATATTGCTGCATCCCTCCAGAGAGGAAGCAGTTCTTTGCTGAGGAACCTTGGTCCTGTTTATATGCACCGTTTTGTGGTACTGCAAGATTTCTGACTTGAAATGTTATTACTAATTAACTTATTATATAGTTAGCATGATGTTTGCATCACATCTTATGTGGAACTGAATCATTGATTATCAAGATTGGGAAAGTTCATTGCACACTGAGATTAACTTCAACTTGAGCTGCCTGGAATTATGCCTCTATATCTCTGTGATTTAACTGTTTAATCAGTTTATATAGAGATGAATAGTGTGTTGAATAAATTCTAGGTATAAAGCTGCCAAAAGGAATGATTACCTCATAATCTGTGATAGCCATTGGTAATTTTGAGATATGTGTATATTCTTTCCTGATTTTGGATGAAAAAATTGATTCAAGTTTACTTTAGGTAAACTTCAAGTTAACTTCTAATTTAGGATTGGAAACTGGGCCTATGTTTGAAAAAGAATATTAGCATAATATTTACAATTGCCATAGTATAACTAGGGCTGGACGATATGGCCAAAATTTATATCACAATATATTTCTTAATTCCGATATCGATATGAACACTATTAAAAAAGCCTCATAAAAACAGCCAAGAACGGCCACAACAGATGTCTGTACCTATAAACTTATAAAAAATTTATTGAAACCTACGAAAGGAATGAACGAAACCTATGAAACCTACTCCTATAAAACTATATAATATTCTAGGAAAAAAATGGCGCAAATAAATAAATGTTCACCTTTTATTGGTATTTGGCCTTCATACAAACAAGAAATGTGAAATCACTCTCAAATAAATCTCAGACTCTCCTTATTAATATTAATATTTCTTACTTCAAACTATAGGCTAACATACCAGTCAAAACAGTAAGATTTTTTATGTTTTTTTAAAGAATTCTCTTCTGCTCACCAAGCCTGCATTTATTTAATCCAAAATACAGCAAAAACGGTAACATTGTGAAATATTTACTATGCTAAAATAACTTTTAATATGTTTTAAAATATAATTTATTCCTTTGATTTCAAAGCAGAGCTTTAGCATCATTACTCCAGTCACATGAGCCTTCAGAAATCATTCTAACATTTTGATTGCTGCTCAAAAAACATTTATTATTATAATGTTGAAAACAGCGGAGTAGATTTTTTAAGTTTCTTTGATGCAGAGAACGGCAGAAGAACAGCATTTGTTTGAAATAGAACTCTTTTGTAACATTATAAATGCCTTTATCACTTTGATCAATTTAAAACATCCTTGCTAAATGAAAGTAATAATTTCTATAATATAAATTTTAAAAAGAGCTTTTGAATGGTATAGTGCATAATGTTACAAAAGCTTTTTATTTCAGATAAATGCTGATCTTTGGATCTTTCTATTCATCAAAGAAAAAAAATTACTCAACGGTTTTAAATACTGATAATCAGCAAATCAGCATATTAAAATGATTGCTGAAGGTTCATGTGACACTGAAGACTGGAGTAAGCCTAATTATGCTGAAAATTTAGCCTTGATCACATGAATAAATTACATTTTAAAAATATATTCAAATAAAAAAACAGTAATTTTAAATTGTAATAATATTTACAATATTACTGTTTGGTGAATTTGGATCAAATAAATGCAGGCTTGGTGAGCAGAAGATAATTCTTTAAGAAACATTAAAAATCTTGCAGTTCAAAACCTTTTGACTGTTAGTGTAGGCTGATTATTCTTATAGATTGAAACGTGCATTAACCAGGATAACGAGTATGAAAAACAAAAAAATAGAGCGACAACAAAAGCATGTTGCTGGAAATGGGTTTATTATTGAAAATGCAAACTGCTTGTCTGCCAGCAGGAGGCGCTGTGAGAGCGGTTTCTCCAGTAATGGCTGTAAACAAAGCAGCTCCGCTCATGAACGCTACTTTATCAGATAAAAATGCCATCTAAACTATTCTGAAGACAGTCAGTTCCCCTCAAAGATACATTCATATGAAAACACCGCAACGCGTTTGATTGAAACGTCAGCTGCTCAGGTTATTCACGAAGTCAAAACGCCAACAAATAAATAAATGTATGGGAAACACTTGTAATGTATATCGAAATATCGGAAATGTGTTTAAAAATCATATCACCGTTATTGAAAAAAATTATATTGCGATACATATTGATATTGAATTATTGTCCAGCCCTAAGTATAACATGCACACACCAGTTGGCCGTATGCTAGAATTCCAGTTGGAGCACAGCTTTTGTCTTCCTCTACTGGTCAATCTCTGCCATTACTTCAATCTCTAGAACACACTGTACCCTCTGGCATAAAAAATCACAACTATTTATTTATTTATTTTTTTACCAAGAGGCTTTTTTCTTAAGCCCATTTCAAGTTCAGTTATGCTTACAATTAGAATTTTAGAAGATGCACATAATATGATCTGCTGGAGTATTGTGTTCGTGATATGTTAACACCATTATTAGCAGATGTGATTATAGATCTGTTTCTTAATCACTCTCCTCTCTGACAGACTATTAGCTGTCCTTTCGGTTCAGGTTATCTTTGTTTGAACAGCATTGTGGGTTGTCACGCTCACAGCAGTGTCTGTGGCTGGAACCCAGCAGTGCTGTTCTGTGCCAGACGAGCCTGGCTGTCTCCATGCAGACGAATTCACCTAAAAATCCGTCATGTCTTCTGTCTCCTTTAGCTTTTCACATTATGTTACAACTCATTTATTGCAGATGTTTACTTGTTTACTAGATATTTTGCATCTGCAGATTCTTATACTGATTATTTCATTTACTGTATTTTAAAATTACAGCTGGAATTTGCAATTACCCCTGTCTCAGTAGCATTAATAAAAAACGTTCAATAAGATAAAATTAACAGAGATGCATTATATATATTTTTTCCACTATCTAGAGGAGAGTTTCAAATATAAAAGACTAGGATGTGGAAAACCCATTCTTAGTTTTTTAAAACCCCCGAGAGAAACATCAGCGTTCCACCTAATTTCATCTGCAGACTTTTCAGAAATAAATCAGCATTTTATTTTCCCATACCACAAAATAAATGGGTTTTTATATGTGATAATAGACTTCCTGTGCATATGTGGATCTATGTGAAAGAGAAGGAAATATGAGGCTTCGGTCAGGACTTTGTGCATGTTGCCAGTGTGTGCGTTGTCTAGCACATGGGAACATATGTCTAGAGAGCACTGTCACCATGGCAACAGTGTACTTGCCAGATATGTGAAAACATCATTGTATGGGCTGAAACGCTCGTCAACTGATAATTATCTCACCCAATGCCATTAACACACTGAAAGCTGTAAAATTAGACTGGAAGTCTTTTGAAATTCACTCCTTGCCATCTGTATATATCGCAGCACTTGTAAGAAGCATACTGTTTGTATTGCTCTAATTCTCTACCTGCATCAAATTAGATCATTGTATCCCAATGATTTTGGGTTTTACCTTTACTTATTGATTATTGTAACCTCTCATTCATTCATTCCCAGTATATCCACTTACACCTTTAATGAAAAGCCATTGTTACTAATTTCTCATAGAGGAGTTGATGCAGTGCAGAGGGGCTTTTGCCACTTAGCGTGCATTTAAGTATTTTAAATAAAATTATACAATCAGCAAGCATGTATGAGCTTTGTATGTGTTTGTCAGGAAACATATTGAGTACTTCCTTCCATTCATTCTGCTGAGGTTAGCAGTGCAATGAAGAGAAAATCTCTTATTTTGCTAATAAACTGCTGGGTATTTCATGTCAGTCGTCACATTAGCAGGCAATATGTCATTTTTGGCATCGGTTTATATTTCATACACTGTAGGTACAGTATTTCAATTAATTAACTGTTGATTGACTGTAAACATTTGACTTAGCACCATTGGAAGACCACTACCATTTTGACATGCTGACAAATGTGACTCATGTTTGAAAGTGTACACTATTCAGATACAGAATCATACGATACAATACGATACAAATTTATTGTCAGACAAAGTCTGAAATTTGTCTTGTGTTACAGCAGGTTCACTCACAATTACTTTTATCATGTAGACAAAAGACAGACAGGACCCTTACAAAAACATTTTCGAAGCTACGGTAAAAAATTTATTTTTGTGTAAACTTTAAACTTTATTAGAATAAAGTAAGAATACTTTAATCAAATTTGATTCATTCATTTCTATGGAAGACACCAGAAGGCTGGTTTATGCTGATTTGCTCCTGGCCTAGATTGTGTTGCTGGTTAAGATGCCTGGTTAGCATCCCATGCTGAGGACTAGCATCCAAAACACATGCAGGTTTTTTTTAGCAGGGAATGGGTGTGTTCACTGCACTGAAAGCATCAGTACATTCATCAGAGTTTGATGCAGCAAAACTGAGCATATGACTCCAGCCAAGTCCTTGCTGTAGATACTAATAGTGAAAACATGAGTTCAAACGAAGAAAGCCAAGATGGAATTACCATAAAAATCCTGTTTTGTTCTATACTTGCAATACGGCTGGGTAGTTCAGCTCAGATGGAGAGAAATAAATAAATAAGATAGAGGAATAATGGAAAAAAAACATTGATTATATATATAAAAACAGATTTTCTTTACATTACAGCAGCCCGAGTGGGAAGTCTACTTCTGTCCTCACCGTGGGGGAGGGAATATGTGCCTGAGGATATGTTAAAGGGAGAGAGAGAGAGCCAAGCAGTGAGTCTGCAAGTGGCGAGTATCTGCAATGGGTTTCATTTGGATAAAGCCCACCTTCAGCGATAGATCGAAGAGAGAGAGAGCATACAATATTGAAAAAGAGGGAGGGATGGAGAGAAGGGAGAAGGGGACGTAGCATACAAAGGGACAGAATCAGAGCTTCAGATTTCAGGAATTGCCATTGGGAATAGGGAAAAGGTGTATGAGTGACCGTGAGGCTGTGATCAGTGGCAGAAATGGCAGTGAGCGCGTGGCAGGCTCTGTCTCCGCTGCAGTGGGCTCGCTGGGGCTGGGACACACTGCTGGGAGGGACATCTGGAGAGGATGGGGCAGACCCAGCCCTAGGGCTCCTCCGGCGCCTCAGCTGGACCTCCAGGCATGATTACATGATCCAAGGCAGGCAGAGGTGAGCGTGGGATAACAGCAGAGAAAGGACAGGGACTAATGCAGTGAGACTGGGTGGGGGTCTGCACATCTGTCTGAGGCTGCGCCTTTGTTGCTGTATTTGAACTGGTGCTGTATGTTCACCTGCGCTATCACATATTGTGTCAGATTTGTGTATGACAGTATATGCTGATGCCAAGACTGAAAAACGTTCACAAACCTTGTATGTTTTGTTGTATTGACTTAAAAAGCAAAATGGGCATCATCAGTCTTGACTGAAATGACAAATGTGTTAATGTGTGAAAATAGCACGGCCACTGTGATACTCAGTAGTTAAAAAAATAGACTCCATGGCTGAGCATAATATGTGTTTGAGCTAGCTGCAGGTTCAGCGCTTTAATTTCCATCTGTAACAATCCTCCAGGGCCTTCTAGGCTGATGCAGGCATTTGTTTATAAGGTCTGGCACACGATGAATGATTGTTTAATATACTTAAGGTGTATCTGAATTTATTTGATCCTGTAGTGTAAATATGAGCTGTGATGTGTTGCCTCATAAATGGATGTGTTGCCTCATAAATGGATGTTGTATCAGCGCTGGATTTGATATGCAGCTTGGTTGTATGGAAACAAAACAGACTTGATGTTTATACTTCCATGAGATTATTAAATCAACTCTTAATTCAATATATTCTGACCTTCTTCTGTCTCACTGTTTCTTCTGCAGGAGTTCAGACTCAGATGGAGCGTTCGAAACCCCTGAGTCCACCACCCCTGTGAAGTCTGCTTCCCCACCAGTGCCCCCAACAGAGCCCCCCTGCACCAACTCAGAGGCATTGTCCCAAGAACACACAGGTACGTTTAGATCTCCATTCCATCGCAATTCACACACAGATGGCCTTATGTGGAGTCAAATTGTTTTATTTATCATTTGAATAGCTTCAGGAGGGTTTACTGGACTTTCAAATGCTTAAGAATACAGGACATTGACAAATAGTGACACTGTGTCTTGTTTTGAGCAAATTTTGTAATATTTAATATAAAGTAAAAAATGGACCGTATATTAAATGACAATAAATAGTAAGTGCATGCTATAGCAGATAGCATAGAGCAACAGTAAACACTAAACCTGAAAACAGAATTTACTATTAACTATTTTTAACTCTGAAACCCAATAAATGTTATGGAAAACTAAATAGCTATATCTAGTTATTTAGTATCAAAGTATCTATGTTATATGCCTATGGTATATGCAAAGGTTAAATGTCAGTTTGTGCTTCTAGGTCTAGGTTGAGGTCTTATTAAAATCTTTATTCAATAGTTTT
Source organism: Sinocyclocheilus anophthalmus (assembly GCA_018155175.1). Taxonomy (NCBI): domain Eukaryota; kingdom Metazoa; phylum Chordata; class Actinopteri; order Cypriniformes; family Cyprinidae; genus Sinocyclocheilus; species Sinocyclocheilus anophthalmus. The sequence continues at coordinate 41,340 of JADLZN010004018.1, read as the reverse complement.
GTTTCTCCTCGTGTATTTTTTTAACCAGTATTCTTGTTAGAAAAAAAACAAACAAGAAAGGGCTGCCTTTTCACTTCCATTATTCTCAGACAGGAGTACTGTGGTCTTTGTTATCAAACACTGCACTTGTACTCCCTCTAGTGGATATACATATTGCTACTGATTTTTTTTCAAGAAAGATCTAGAAATAAATCAAAACTAACACAGGATACTAGTACTTTTTGCACTCTTTCCTTCTTCAGTTCTTCAGTTGTTATTAATATAAAATAATATCAATGCATCTGTGAGTACTATCCTGTGATCTGCTTGAAAGCATGATTTGTTTTCAAATGCATAGTAACATGCTATTCTCTATCTTCACAGCTTCCACTGCTGACATCTCTGCCAGCGAAGCTCAAGACCCAAATCAGCTTCAGTCTCCCAGTCGCTCTCAATCTACAGTCTTTGATGAGGACAAACCAATAGCTGCTAGTGGCACCTACAACCTAGAATACGTAATTGCTGATGCCCCCGGACCATCAAGTCGAGCGCCTCTCACCCGCTCTCTAAGCCTACAGTCTGGTGAGTTAGAGAGCCCAGGAGACAAATCCTCGGGAGGAACCTCTGACAAACCCATTCACCCACGAGCAGAGTCTTTCAGCATAGGAACAGAAAGTGCTCCGGAAACTCTTCGTAAAGTGAAGAAGCCACGTCCAGGTTCCCTAAAGAAGAAACCTCTTTCCCGGCAGAACTCAAACCCAGAGCATACCTCTCCCAAAACAGTCTCCTCTAATAGCACACCAGAGGAGAAAAAGAGAGGTAAACCACAGCCTGAAAGCCCCTTGCAAAATCAAGAGAGGCCTAGCTCCTCTCCAAGCCCTAGTCCTGCTGGTACCCTACGGAGGAATAGGATAAAGTCTCAAGTTGAAAGTCCTCCACCTTTGGTTGAGGAGGTCACTGCCAGCTCAATATCAACTCAACTCCAAGTGGTTCTTCCTGATCCAGTACCCGAGGCTCCAACTGTCCCCGACGAGGAGTCTCCTATCCCTCCCAGTGCCTCCTACAAATGGGATCCGGACAACTTTGAGAATATTGACCCATTCCGTACAGGAGGCAGTAAAGTTGCCAACTCGCCGGTCTTGGGCAGGAAAGCCGACTTTACATCGGTTTCAGACACTCCTGTTGCTGTAGAGGAGCCTCGTGCCTCTTCCCCTGCTAAAGAGCAACCCATCAACATTGAGGAACAGCCAATCACCAAGCGCCAACCAGTCAGACTGGAGTTTGACTATTCAGAGGACAGTGGAGAGGCGCCACGCAATACTCCTCCTCCTAAAAACCTAGGCAAGAAACCAGGGGCCAAGATGCCTATCCGAAAGCCCAAACTGGGGATTAAGAAGGCCCCTCCACCACAGACAGAGCAGCTAGACAATGCACCTGTCCCTGCACTTTCAAATGACATTGATGATATCCCGATCCCCAAGGGGTTATATAACTTTGATCCCAACAAGTGGGATGACCCTAACTTTAATCCATTTTCTTCAAAGACTGGTGTCCCCAACTCTCCTCGCCTGTCTAGAGGATCTTACAACTTTGATCATGGCTCTTTTGATGGCTCGATCGATCCCTTCAACTCATCCAATAAGATGGGAAACTCGCCTCCGAAAGCTGCAACTTTTGACAGATCCAACGACACCGAGAATGACAATGATGACATTGTTGAGTTGGAGGATCACAACCAGAACAAACCTGCCAAAAACAAGAAGAAGCCTCTCAAATCGTAAGTCTGATTTCATTTCATTTTAAAGTACGGTCATCCATTGTAGTGCATGGTTTCTAATTGTTGTACATTATCTTGTGTATATTTCTAAATGGTCAGATGCATGTGTGTATGTAAGTGGGTGTTAGTTCTTGTTTGTCAGCCTCTGTCACATGTCTGTTGATCTCATGTATCACAGGAAGTCCAGCAATGTCTCTTCTCTGTGTTGTTTCTTGTAAGTAGAGAGATGGTGGAAAAATCAGCATCAGTAATAATATAGCTTAACATAAAATGTCACTTTAACATGTTTTAACTCATGAGCTCATTGTCAGTTGTTTTATCATTCTATTTAATACATATGACTGATTTCTCATCACATCATTCCACGTCACCTCCATCTTCCTCGGCTTCACGTTTGATATTCTCCAATGAGAATGTGTTGCCATCTAGTGGACCCTCAAACAAGTGCAGTCGATTCAGTCATGCAAATGCACACAGGGGTACAAACTTTAGGCAAGAAAACATTGTATGATTTCATTACTATGTGCATGTGATCCAAGTTGAGCTTTGTTGACTATGCTTTTTTCAATGAATCAGACGTGAAGATCGATAGTTTATCTCTAAAATCTCTGAATGAATTCCTAATCCAGACATTTTTATGAGACTCATTTCAGAAATCTTACCTCCTTGGGGTGGCCTAGTGGATAATAAACATTGCAGGTTTTATTGCTAGAAAGCAGAAACTGTGACCTGGAATGTTGACAAGGGAATTTTTATTGTGCCTATGAGCAAGACATTATTTTCCCTCTCTAAGACCCCCTGCACACCCTGATTCATTAATACAGCTATTAAGCAGCAGTTTGAAGTAATATTACTTTCAAACTGGGATTACTTTGTACTGGATCATTTGCTTCCGTGTCAGATTAATCCATTTAGTATATTTTGCTCAGCTGCAAACTTTCCTCTATAGTTCTCACACAATTCAAGGTTTTCAATGTTATTTTTTTCAACACAAATGTCTGTTCAGATTTGACATGAGGAGTAAAGCAGTACTCCTGAAATATTTACATCACACTTAAACTATGACATGTGCCTACAACAGCAACAGAATAGGATTTGAAATGCTTCTGTTATGTGAGGCATCTGTCACTGAGCAATTTAACAGGGGCTACAGGGATTAAAACAAACTGGGTCAGGGCAGAGACTGTGGAGTATTAAGGATATTTTTGTTTTTATTTTCTAAAGCACAAATCTTTACTGCATAATCACCATACTTTTGCGAAACATATTTCCAAATAATCTCTAGTATCTGTTGGTCTTAATTTCTTGCCATGGTTCCATTCGTAAAGACTGCATTAGCAAAAAAGTATGTTTACAATAAAAAAAACACATTTGCGCAAGAAAACTACAAACTGATAAACATACTGTATATTTGATATATCCCACTAATAGAAGCATCAATCATGATGTAAACCCTGAATAATCCATTATATTGCACACTAGTAAGATCTTAACTCATGAGATTTAATCCTTAATAATACGATCCATCATTTACTGTAAGAATTACAATATATTTGCATTGTCAAAAGGTTCTTTAATACCTTTATCAGAACAACAAAACAGGTATGTATTATTTAACAAAAACTTTTATTTATTCAGTAGAACATTATCTGTACAGAATCTGTCAAGAAACTGCTGTGTATTGTAAATATGGTTGGACAAAAAGCATGGTTGGATGTTGTCTTTTGTTCTACATTGATACTTTAAGAAGTAACCACAAATCTCTGTCATGTTTTCTTAAACAGTAACACTTTTAGAGTGAAGAAATCACCAAAGAGGACTCAGATTACTGAGCCATCTGCTCAAGTAAGTTAAGATGTGAGCGTACATTCACCTACACTCACACAGTCACTGCAGATGTTCATTGTGAAGATGATCTGTTTTTCTCCTTCGCTGTCACCTCATATCATAACAGTGTTGTCCTGTGTGCTCTCCACTCTCGCCCTCCACTTCACACACACATAATCACCTGCAGGAGCACTCGCCTGATGCCAATCCCGAGCCTTCACAAGATCACGCCACAGATGAGGAGAAACTGGCTTCCTCCACCAATCAGAAATGGACTAGACATGACGTAGAGGTGGAGCTGACCTCTGACCCCCAAGATCTCCCACAGCCGACTGACTTTACAGCTTTTGTCAATGAGAACAGTTTACCAGCACAGAGTGATGGTGAGAGAGTGGGGGAGTCTCTTATTATGTTACTACATTATCTCTAATCACGAGCCTTGATTTTTCTGTCCAAAATAAGAGTAATGGTCCTAAAAATAAAAACGTTTTTTTTCCTGTTGATTTTGGGGTAAAATGGTTTTGTGAGATTCACCCATCAGATAATTTCCCACATTATACAAGTTTGCCTACAACCCCAAATGACCCAAAGCTGACCCGTTTTATTAGCCTTTGACCTTCAGGGAACCATTCGCACCCTAGGGCAGTTTCTGCCTGAAACTAACTGGGTCAGTAGTACAGAGGCAGATGAATTATAGTGCCACCCTCATATTGGTTCTGTCAGTCTGAACCGATGATCAGCATAGAAACAATATTCTTTGAAAGCCTTATATTATTTTGAAATCCTATATAACCTTTATAAAACATTTAACCTGTTATATCTTCTCTCATTTTCTCTATTGTCTTTTCTGCAGTTACAGACTATGAGATTGAATACATGGAAAAGATTGGCTCCTCCGCACCTGTGAGTATCTAAACTTAGGGAAATTTTCTAAAAAAAAAAACTAATTTTAAATTACAGTGCTTTGTTTTTTCTGAATGCATGTATGTTTTTTACAGCCTCTCTCGGTGAAGAAACCATCACTTTATCTAAAGCTGGACTCTGTGACAGACAGTCCAACAAAGACTTCCAACATGCAAGATTCAGAGCCCAACTCTCCCTGCATGGGTAAACGCACACACCAGCACACACACACACATATACATACACATACTGTATAATCATATAATATTATATGTGACATATATCATATATTGCTTAAAAATGCAATTAAATGACTTAATAAGAGTAGTAGTAGTAGTCTGTGTGGAAATATTTTGTGTTTAAACAGGAAGTCTGTCTGTCAGTTAGTACCTGGTGGTAGACGACATAACTGCTCCGTTATGTTGACAAAAAGTCATTTCCGTTTAGTCTGCTATTGAGCAACTGTAAAACCATGAAGATTATATTAAAGGAATATATTTGCTCTTAAAGGGATTTTTTACAAAAACTCTCAGAAATAAAGGTACAAAAACTGTCACTGGGGTGGTACCCTTTCAAAAGCTATGATAATGTTATTTTATTTAAAGTATCAATATGTGCCTTTAATGTATTAATATGAATCATTTAGAGGTGAATAAGTTACAAAAATGTGCCTTTTAGCTTGTCTGCGTTAGGGTACCATCCCAGTGACAGCATTGTACCTTTTTTCTGAGAAGGTATCATATAGATTGACTCACTTAGACTGAAAGCCATAAAATTCGATTCTCATTCAATTCAATTCATTTCAAGTTTATTTGTATAGCGCTTTTCACGAAAAAGCAAAGCAGCTTTACAGAAAATTTTAAGTTTCTACATTACATTTAGGAGTAGCTTATCAGTGGTGACTGTCAGTTAATGTACATATGGCAGAAATGTACGGGAAAAAAAAAAAATTAAATATGTAATAAAACAGACGATGAACACTATAAACAGCAATTATTATATGATGCAATCAAAAACTTATAGCAAAATTTGGTAGTTCTGTATGTTGTTTCAGGGTTGGTCCTATGAGGGCTTGGCATCATCTCTTCTCAGGTGTTCTGGATCCAGAATGAAGCTTGTGTAATTCCTAGTTATGGCAGAAACAGAGAAAACGGAATAATAGAGACAATAATTAGCGTAGCTGCGGTTTCCAACCAAGCAAAATTGATTTGTTAAACCCAAACTAAAGAATAATAATGTGAATTTGATCAGATATAACTGCAGTAAAAAAATTATGAGATGCATTATTTGAATGATTGGACAAATAGATGTGTCTTTATTCTAGATTTAAACAGAAAGAGTGTGTCTGAACCCCGAACGTTATCAGGAAGGCTATCCCAGAGTTTGGGAGCCAAATGCGAAAAAGCTCTACCTCTTTAGTGGACTTTGCTATCCTAGGTAGTACCAAAAGTCCAGAGTTTTGCGACCTTAGGGACCGTGATGGATTGTAGCGTGGTAGAAAACTAGTTATGTACGGAGGAGCTAAACCATGAAGGGCCTTATAGGTAAGTAATAGTATTTTGTAACCGATACAGAGCTTAATTGGTAGCCAGTGCAGAGACTAAAATTGGGGTAATATGATAATATTTACTTGACCTGGTAAGAACTCTAGCCGCTGCATTTTAGACTACCTGTAGCTTGTTTATTGAAGATGCAGGAACACCAGCTAGCAGTGCATTACAATAGTACAGTCTAGAGGTCTTGAATGCATGAACTAGCTTTTCTGCATCAGAAACAGGGGTTACACTTTACTTGAAGGGGTGTGCATAAGACTGACATGACACATTCATAATCATGACATGACATTCATAATCATGACATGACACATTCATAATCATGTCATGACACATTCATAATCATGACATGACACGTCATGAATACGAAGGTTTTTTTATGCATGTTTATGCCAACTGTCATTAAGTGTCATTCACTCAAAGATGAAAGATGACATTGTTTGAGATGTTTTTGCTATGGGCTATGGTTAGGGGTAAGGGTAGGGGTAGGGTTAGGTAAAATAATGTCATATTTGCATTAAAAATGACCTAACTGAGCGAATGACACTTAATGACAAATGTCATAAACATGCATAAAAAACCTTCATATTCATGACACGTGTCATGTCATGATTATGAAGGTGTCATGTCAAGTCTTATGCACACCCTGTTCAAGTAAGTAAAGTGTTGACCGAAACAGGTTAACATGTTCGGAGCTGGCACTGTTTCTAAGATGGAAGGAATGCTGTTTTGTAAATGGGAAAGATGATGTTCAAAAGACAAGTTCTATTTAAATAACACCCAGATTTTGAACTGTAGAGGAAGTAAAGTAAAGTAGTAAGTAACCGTACATACGTCTAGTTGCAAGTTGTAATCCAAGAGATTCTGTGTATTTTTTTTTGGGTCCAATAAGTAATATCTCTGTCTTCTCCAAATTTAATAGGAGAAAATTATTAATCATCCAATCTTTTAAATTTTTAACACAATCTGTTAGCTTAGATAATTTAAAAGTTTAAACTGGTCTTGTTGAGATATATAGTTGAATATCAACGGCATAACAGTGGAAACTAATCCCGTATTTTCTAATAACAAGGGGCAACATGTATATTGAAAATAACAGAGGACATAGGACATGCTTCTCATGGTGCTCCTTTAAAAATTATGTAAGGACTCGTGGTGAGGTATCCATTGTGGTTGCGTTCTGATTAATTCACAGGAGCTTGAGGAGATGGAGGCTCGATCTCGCAGGGGAAATCACCTGTGCGCCACCACGAGGTTGCTCGTTGATCCTTGGCTCTCAGAAAAAAAAAAAAAAAAAGCAGAAAGAGAGAGACAGCCGTTCAGAGCGAATCGAACGCAGAGCAATGAGAGAGATGGAGCGGTAAGTTGCAAAGACAGTAGTCAACCCAAAAAGTATTCAGCACCTTGAAGGTGTAATGTTGTTTGTATTTATTTCATTATCTCAGATAATGGGGAGCTCGTACAGTCAAAATACAAGAAAACACCACAAATGTGTGAAGATGGGGTTATTTTTATTTTGTTACTACTAGCACAGCTTATCTGATGCATTTACAATGCTAACATTTTTGTTTCAGTCTTAAAGCGACAGTGCCTCATAAATAACTTCTGTTCATTATTTTACTCCTTCATCATGTTATTTCCCCCCCCCCCCAAAAACATATGCTGCATATTATTTCAGTTTAACATGAAAGGAGTAATTTTGACCAATGTACTGTACACTCCTCTTTTCTATATAACTGTCTGTTTCCAAATTATAATCATAGTAAATAATGACAGATTTTTTTTTTTTTTGAGTGAATTCTCCCTTTAAGACAATTATTTTGCTAGGCATGCAGCTTACTCAGGGTCTCCCCATCAGAATCAGTACCGCAGAATGTTTATTCATAAGCTTCATAAATCTATCATAGAAGTGTTATGATGCACTATAGGCTAAATACAAGCTTGCCCTACCTCACTGACACCCAGACACCTCCTACTCCTCTTGTCCCTCTTCTGCTCTCGGTCCCATCGCAGTCCCCCATCCAGGGCCCCATGGATCCCTCAGATCTACCCCTCTTAGACAGACTGTCTGATTCACCTGCACCTCTCAGCTACCTGGAGCCTGATCTGGCAGAGACCAACCCCACTGCCTTCGCTCAAAAACTGCAGGTGTGTAGAGAGAATCCTACCAGCCATCTATCTCTTCTTCCCTGGACCTTTGCAGCTGTGTGTGTGTGTGTGTGTGTTCTGAGAGAGTGCGTGTCTTCACTCAGCTGTGTTTCACTGTGTATTTGTTTGTCCCTCCAGTCTTTCATGTACCTTGTCTGCTTTGTTTTGTCTCTCATTTTCTGTTTGCCCCCTAGAACTGGGGGTCAGGAGAGGTTAAAGGAATAATTCAACCAAAAAGGAAAAAATTCGTCATATTTTTATGCACCTCCTAAAGTTTCCTTAAGAAGCCCCTAAACTGGGGCTGGCAAGCTACGAAATTAGTAAAAAACACTGTAAACTACACTACCATGTCAAAAGTTGGGGCTATATTTAAAAAAAGAAATTAATTATTACAATTATTCCCGGCAATGATGCATTTTTAAATTGATCAAAAAGTGATTTGACTTTACATTGTTACAAATGTAGTTTGTAATAAATGCTGTTCTTTTGAATTTTTATTCATTCAAAGGGATCATAAAAAGATCAGGGTTTTCCACAAAGATTATGCAGCACAACTGGTTTAATTATTGGTAATAATTAAAAAATTATTTCTCGAAAGGATGATGGTAACATCCGTAAGCCATAAGAGGAAATTAAATTAAGGTATATAGAATATATAATAATAATATGATTTTTTGGTGCTCTTTTTTTTAACACAATAAAACAACCTGAACTTGATTTAAATGATTGACAGTAACAGATCTGACCTAATATAACACTTAACAATGACAGTCAGAGATATGATATAAGTTAATAATATTTCACACAATATACAGTAAGTGTTTTTTACTGAATTTGCGATCAAATAAATGCAGCCTTGGGGAGCACAAGAGACTTCTTTCAAAATTTAAAAAAAAAATCTTAATGACTACAGATTTTTTAACTATAGTTTCAAGTCTTCTGAAGTCTTCTGAAATTTGATAAGTCACATGGACTACTTTTATGTTGCTATTATGGTGCTTTTTTTTTTCTCTTTAAGACATTCTGATATCTCCATTTGTGTTCCACTGAAGACAAGAATTTTAATTTTTGGCTGTTTATCCGTGTAAAAGTAAAAGTAATAAAAATCCTAGGAATGGGTTGATGGATCTCTCCACATACACAACGTTCACAGTAACATGTGTATGAGTGTCTGTTTGTGTGTGTACAGTATTTGTAAGCTTTTTTCCACTCAGGTTTAGTATTTGCGTGAGGCCGATACAACTCTAACCCCTCTTTTCCTCCTTACCCCATCCCCACTTCATGGGTCACTCCCCCTTTCCTCCCCTCAACCCTCCCTTGTGGCCCAGGAGGAACTGGTGCTCGCAGCCCTGAGGATAGAGGCTCTACAGGTAGCCAAAAACATCTCTCAGAGCCCCACTTTGTCCACTGTGCCCCCTCAGGTACTGCGCTGAGCCAGCCCGCACCCGTGTGAGTGTGTGTCCAAGCACGAGTGTGTGATACCCCCTTCTGAACCGAGCCCCCTGACTGCACCCTTGGGTATGAGTATGAATACCCACCCATAAACTACCTCACCATACTGTGGACGTGACATCTCACCCTGGTTCTTTAACCCGGCTCCTGTCCCCCGATTGGTGCTCCTTTTTTCCCAATCCAACACCCTCTTGAGCAAAAGAGGTGTGTTTTTCCCAGGGCTTTGTGACAATCCTGCATGTTCGCTTGGACAGGAGATCCATAGAAACAAAGGTCAATGTGACTTGGAAATTTACGCTGTATATAGACTCTATATTATTACATCAAATATGAATGGTTTGCAGATTTCATAATTTAAATGCTTATCCTAAACAGTGTTTATAGCTGAATTCCTTGTCACATTCATGCTAGTTCCTAATTTCGATTTGTTACTAATTTACACTAACTCATTTGAATACAATGGGTATACAGACCATCTGTATGCCTGGTTTGAGGCCGCTGGCGTGGCTTCACATGAAGCTTAGCTCAGATCTGCTTTCAGTCATGTTGGATGAGTGACCATCACCTCTGTCTCAGCATTTGTACAGGAAATGGATTGAACAGACTAATCTCGTATACACAAACATGCACACGTACTACAACCTCTCTAACATGCCTCATATTCTTGCCGCTCCATTCTCATCATGTTGTCTTGCACGCTTCACAGTCTCGCCTCAAGAAGCCCAGCCCACGCCGCTGGAATCTCAACGGTTCTCACATGGCTAAAGTAAGAAGGACAGAAAACGTCCCCTCTAAAGTCTAACTAGGTCTAGTCCATATATTCTAATCCCACTGTCCCTGTACCACCTTTAGACTAAACCACCATTAGTCAGAAAACTAGGTCTGCAGACAAGAAACATCTCATCCTTCTCTTGTCCTTTCTGTTCACTGAAAAAAAAAAAAACCCTAATCATTAACTGCCTTTTTACATTTGAAATATCAAAAACATTACATTATTAGACCAAGACAGGGTAAAATAAAAACAATATATTATATAAATTTAATACACGTCTTCAAAGTTTGGGTTCAGTAAAATTAAAGCTTTTTTCCCCCCAGCAAGAATGAATTAAATTGAGTAAACAGGACGGTTTTTTAGGGATTAGACTTCACATGTTACGAACATTTCTAGTTCAAATAAGTGCTGTTTTTTGAAATTTCTATTCATCAAAGAATCTTGAAAAAATTATGTATTATGTTTTTTAAGCAATAAAACTGTTCAACATTAATAGGGAATAATAAATATATTAATTAATAAGGAAAATTTCGCTTGTGCATCAAATCGAAAAGGGAACTTTGAAAACTGAAAATTCACTTTTGTGATCACAAGAATAAATTACATTTTTAAATATATTAAAGTAGAAAACACTAATTGTAATAATATTTCACAGTAATACCATTTTACAGTTTTTAATCAAATAAATTCAGCTTTATTGAGCATACGACTTTAAAAAAAAAAAACATTTGAAAAACTGTTTGACCAAACTTTTGACAACAAAATATCTCAAATTAGAATCTAAACTCTTTAAAGGACAGTCTCATACATATTAAAAACACATAAACTCTAACCCATTTTCAAGACACATTTAATATGACTATCCACATAACATTTTATAGATCTCATAACTTTTTTTTTTGAGTAATAGGTTTTGTCTCACTCTGTCTATACTAGTGTGGTTATTTTTGTAGAAAACTGCAGGAAAATCTACACCGACAGATAGCAAACTCTGTCGCAGGAAGTCCCGTATTCCACAGGTATTGTTTCTACCCCTGAATAACCTCTAGATTTCATTTCCAAAATAGAGTTGATCTTTAATGTATCAAAAGTATTTCTGGAATAGTACTGATACATTTTAGGATTATGGAGTGCTTTCATATATAAAAAGAGTGACACTGTATTATATAGCTGGAGTAATGAGGTTCAGTGATGACTACCCTGAATTGATGATCTTCTTAAAATATTCAATATTTTAACATACATTATTAGATAACGCTCTTCCTGAAATAGTCTCTCAGACACATTTCACATGCTGCCTCAGCACATTCTCCATGACGTGCTCTTTATCTTACCTTTTCATTAGCAGTAATTTATCCTTCATGGAAATACATGCACAGCTGCTCTGCAGATAACAGGAATACATCACAACCCCATGCTTTACTGAACTCTGTCTTGTCAATATTCATTTTTAAAGCTTTTGTTTCTCATTTGCATTTAGAGTTATTCCTCTGCCTAATTTCTCCCCCTCTGCTGACTGTGTTTATGATTGGTGGTGACAAACATGCTGTTTTCTTGGGCTGGATCACGCATTCAGGGAGATTGTAGATTAGGTTATGCAGTGAGTGCCAAGACTCAGCTCTAGACCATGTTTAATGTACTGTATGTGGTCATAGGAGATCTGAGATCAACACTCCAACTCTAAATATGACAGAGCACCATTTCAACATTTTCTATTAGGTTTTAATTTCAGTTTGTACCTCCCATATGACTATATGCCTCGTCCATGATCTGAGTGCATTTCAATAATGCAGTAAATGGTATTAGGCATAAATTCTCCTTGCAGACCAAACATGTGGTGGGCATTCTGTATTTGCACCCTAACACATGGCCCCCTACCTTGTATAAGAGTCAAACTCAATTAATCTCCTAAGCCAGCTCTGTTAGGAAGAATTAATCAGCAAGTGGGTTTAAGGGCTAAACATGATGATTATTCAGTAACTACACCCCATCACTGGCTATAAAGAGGCCTTATGAAAACAGTTGCTTTCTGAAAATGGTACATGTGAATATTCAGAAGTTAGTTATTAAATTACAGTACATTTACTGACAGTACATCTGTGCTTTTGTTTGTGCCTTTGAAGCAGATATTCATAAAACGTGTCTGTCTTTTCCTGTAGGATGTATGCAAATAGTGTGTTTTGTATGGTCTTTTACGGTCTTTTGTTGTAGCTGGTTGCATTAAGGGTATTTTAGGATACAGTCTTTTTCGTGCACTTTATTTAATCTCCGAAAACTAACATAAGGATCAACCTGTACTCCTGCAGTCCTCATCTGACACAGCATTCCCTCTCTGATCCGGTCACAGCCGCAAACCTTTCATGACAAACAGCTTTTCACACCCATCTCACATTGGGGATTGTCAGTCATAACATTCCAGCAGGCCAGTCGCAAACTGCTGGAGGCTTTTGAACCCAAACTAAGAGCCTGCTCTCCATGGCATTATGGCTTTGCTGAGTAGAACCTGTAGATGATGTGCTGCCTCCCTCCAAGATGTGTAAAGTGAATGTTGTTCTACAGAAATAAACTCACAGGTTTTTCATGGTTTCTCTACAACTCTCTCCTCTGCAGCAGAGAGAAATGGCCTCACCAGGGGACAGCGGGGTTTCAAAGAGCTCCCTCTATTCACGAACAGGATACATTGAAGGGGAAAGCCCTCATCTGCCACGTGACATGGACCACTCTCTTGGCATTGCCCGAGAAGAGGTATATACACTCACCCATTGCATGATGCCACACCACAATTTAAAAAAAAAGGCATCTTGACCTGTATCTTAGTCTTGTCTTTTCACATTTTGTGAAAATGTAACTTAAGGTAAATCTGTAAATGTAAATAAAGTGGTTAAAGTAGGTAATATTTAATATTTAATTTTGAAGGGGTGGTTAACGCCACTTTTAATTCTGGGTTCTGAAACCCTGTATTTGCAGTGCCAAAATGACAACCAATCATAAAAGGCTTCAATGCACACATTGTTAAATTTTCACAAACTCTGGACAATCAGAGAAACGTTCCCATGCTGTGTTAATTTTCAGTATCGGAGGGAAGTTCAAAATGTTGATATACTGGAGTGATGAGAGAGTATTTTTAAAGTCAACATGAAATGAGATTACTCACTTTCTCGTATTTCAATTTTCTGATGAAATGGAAGACTTCTCCAATGATTTGGTCTGCTTAAACCCCTTCCCTTTCTTATGACTGACTGCAAGCTCGCACTCATTATTGATTGCAACGCCCACATCTCAAAATCCAATCAACAACTGATTGATAGAACCAAGTCTATGCCTTAAATTTGATCTTTTCAATAAACTGTTTTGCTCAGATGTACATCACAAGAAAAGATCTGTCACTACTTCCATTTCACGCTATTATATTATAATATTACCCTCATAAATATGCAAATGCTACGAATTTTTACAGTGCGAAACATGGCAAAGGACATCCCAGATTTGCATGAACCCAGAATGACACTGGTTTAACAATTTCCAGGGTGTAAAGTGTGTGAAGTAACGCTCTTCTTATTTCAGATTGTTGTGAAAGAGAAAGAAGCCATGGAGTGGAAGAGAAAATATGAAGAGAGTAGACGGGAAGTGGAGGAGATGAGGTGGGTGTTCTCAAAGGACAGAAATTTCTGTGCCCTTGTGAGCTATGAGTGACGAGTGAAGCTTTTCCCCATTTCTCCCCCACTTTTCCCATCACTTAATGTCCTCTCTATAAACTTCAAATCAATAAAACTGTCAGAAATGTTAATTCACTACATATGTTTCTTAGCTTACAGTATATGACACACCTGACAAATCCCTGTGAATTCAACCATTAAGGCTCTGCTTACAGCTCCATGCATCAACCTCAATCCACCTCTCAATCTGTTTATCTCTTTCCTATGTTTTTTTTTAAGTCGAGCGTAAGCAGAAAGCCAATTAAAGAGGGCCTTAACATGTCAGATGTGCCAGAGCTGGAGGCAGGAAAAGGGAGGGAATAGACGAAAGATTTGTTTTCACCCATCCAGAAAACTCATGAAACACTATTTTCTTGACACAAAATTAAATGCCATTTTAAGGTGTTTTATATTAGATTCTGCTTTACAATCTCCTAACTAATTGTTCAAATCAGGTGACAGTTTTTTTTAAGTATGTGTCACCTCGCTGCACTTTTAATAAAAATTGTTGCAGTGTTGTCTAATTCAGAAGACAGTTGACTGAACCAGGACATGTTTTAAAGCTGTCCTTTTGTATTCAAGGGGCAAAGTGAACAATGTAATTGGGAAGGGTTGCGGATTACAGCCAGCTGGACTAGGCCTTGTTAGTGTGGATAAGAATGGGGCTTAGTTCATTAGCCTGATTGGGCTCAGGATAAGGAAGGCCTAAGAGGCTAAGGAAGACATAGCTAATCCATCCGCTTACTGTGCTGGCAACTTGCTTTTCTCCAAGCAGGTCTTTCTGCCAGCCAAACTCTTGTAGTCAAACACATGACATAACAAATGCCAGTTCCCTGACCTTTCATGTAATCAAGCTTATTCAGAATTTCATTGTGATTGTCACCTCAGAATGCACTGTTCTACTAGTTTGCATTTGCATTATCAACCAGTCCTGACATCTGGCACAGAGCGGATCTTGCTGTCTGCGTGCAAACAGATAAATACTCTAACTTGGATTTTTTGGCTTCCAATTTGGGACACTTTCAAATGCGGGTCTAAATCCTGTTTACACCTGGTATTAAGATCCGTCTGTGGTGATCCGATCACAAATGGTCAGCCAAGATACATACTGTAGCTAGTGGTAACGTGTGTCAAATGCGCCTCCTGTGATCACTTGTGATCGGATTTCGAAGGGAGGGTCTCTGACTTCGTGAGTACGTGCATCACTTGCTGCGTCAGTGTGTTACTGCATGTTGGTAAATAAAAAAAGCAATGGAATGATCTGACAAATGACCTGATAATTTATTTTAGAGATGAAGTCCATCCGTATTTTCTATTCAACTACCACAGTATGTGGTTCCAGAGATCAGATCACAAAACATTTTGGACCCTGCTTACACCTGTATTTAATGCTTACCACTTGTGATCAGATCATCTTAAACCAATCCAGGTGTAAATGGACTCTAGGACATGTTTTAAAAAAAAAATGTTTTTGAGCCTAAGTCTCTTATGCTTAACAGACTTCATTTATTTGATAAATACTGTAAAACAGTAAATTGTCAAATATTTTTTTGTAACAATGTAAAAGAGTCTTTACTGTCACTTTAGATCTTAAAAAGATCAGATCTGATCAGATCTTGCAGTATATATGCACCTTATTTGTTTGGTAACTTGATTTTTGCTTATTCTTTACAGGAGGATAGTACAGGAGTATGAGAAGACTATTGCAGAGATGATTGGTGAGTCTTGATTGCTAAATATGATTTCATCTTCTCCTGGGGATTTTCAATCTATGCATTTTGTGAACACTGTCAGGCACTTTTGGTTCTCTTTATCTGTGCTTTTCCTCTGCTACACTCCAATAAATGAACAGGCACAAACCTTACCCAGTCACGCCACACCAACACACGTATGCAATAAGTTTTTGTTACTTTCTCATTTAATTTGCAGACAAATCTTTCGTGCCTCTGGACCCAAACACTGGTCAGTTACAAGCACAAGCCTTCATGTCTCCTTTTATATTCCACTTGACTTGACCTCAAAAAACATAAACATGTTTCTACTCAAAACATGTCTCTTACCAGGCCTCACCCACTGACAGATTAATCTGATTTCTTTGCCTGTCCAGTATTTACATCCATGTGAATACTGTAGGCTGTGTGCGTTCTTACATTTTCAGATTGTTATACTGAGTGTCTGGTTTAACCTTGTCACGCTTTTCTCTCTTTGTAAAAAAACAACAACCTTTTTTCATTCCCTTTTTATGTTCTTAATGATAAAATACCATACTTGACATTCCGCTTCCCAGCTGTCGGTCATTTATTTTCACTTTATTTTGTCTTTGCTTATAATTTCTTTTTCCATGGTTCATTTTCTCAGCCACTTTTCTGGCTCTCACCACCTACTTCATTTTATTCTATGACACTTTCATTAATTTTAAAATGCATCTATGTTTCTGACACACTTTTCTCTCTCACATGTCCCACCCTGCTGGCTTGACTTAATGCCGTCCCTTTTTTCTGTTTTGCTCCCTCCGTCCCCCATAAATATTTGATAAATCTCTCAGGCATGCCTGGTAAGTAACAGCAACTCTTTATTTTCTTTGTTTGTGTTGCATCCACCACATCTGACAGTGACAGACAGGGAGAGTTTTCTCTTACTATAACCTGATACGGTCTATCTCTCATTTTAGTATCATCTGGTTTTGCACTGCTGGTCTTTTTTATAGACCTTTTCTCAAACATCTTCCATTACCAGCTCATAAGTGTTCAGGAAACTACTCTGATACTGTAACTTTCCAAATAAGCTCAGATTTTCTACTATTAAATACAATTTGTGACTATTTATATTTACTTTTGTGACTATTTACTTTTTATAAAAACAAATTAAGAGGTGCTGAGTAAGTCTTTCAAAGGTCTTCTCATCTCACCATGTCTCCGTGGTTTGGACATCTTTGAGTGTGTGTGTGTATGTGTGTGTTGTCTGCATGCATCATACAGATGCAGCGTCGAAAAACTGCATTTTCATTTGTCATTATCAGCGATTTAGACATAGTGGTGTAGAGAATAATTTAATATCTGAAGTACCCAGAGGAGCATACAATCAACCTCTGCCGCATCCAAAAGCAGATTTGCACATCAATTTGATTGTATTGTGTGTTGTCTATTGTATATCTAGTGTAATATGAACTTAATGCGTTTATGTTTTTGTGTGTATGTCTCAGAGGGTGAACAGAGAGAGAAGACTCTGTCTCATCACACTATCCAGCAGTTGATCCTGGAGAAGGACCAGGCTTTGGCTGATCTCAACTCCGTGGAGAAATCTCTCGCTGACTTGTTCCGTCGCTATGAAAAGATGAAAGATGTTTTGGAAGGCTTTCGAAAGGTGAGTCACTTCACACTGAGATTGATAAAGGTTGAAGTTATTGTGAATTTCCATTTGCAGCTCAGTAATTTGATGTAATTCTAAGATAAATGGAATATTCAGTGAGAAAAATGTAGGTCGGGGCTTGATTGTTATTGATTGTGGATGTTGCATACAAAAATTTAATAATATTACAACTATTAGGCTGTAGGTTAAAATTATTTAATAGCTTTTGCTCATTTACTATATTCCTTTTTTTTCCTTCAGAATGAGGATGTGCTGAAGAAATGTGCGCAGGAGTACCTGTCTCGTGTCCGTAAGGAGGAGCAGCGCTACCAGGCCTTGAAGATCCATGCTGAGGAGAAACTGGATAAGTACGTACAGAACTTTCACATGCATATGTTTTTAATATGATTTTCTTTGTACAAGGTTTCTGTTGCCCGGAACAACAACTGTTAGGAGAATTAAGGGTTAGACTTGCACTGTGCGAGAGTTCTTAGAAATATGAAATGATGGCATGACTCTGACCATGTGGCACCCGCAGGGCGAATGCTGAAATCGCTCAGGTGAGAGTCAAAGCCAAGCAGGAGCAGGCAGCGTATCAAGCCAGTCTGAGGAAAGAACAGATGAAGGTGGACTCACTGGAGCGCACACTGGAACAAAAGGTTTGCTCACACTTGCAAATCCACATGCACATCTGTTAAAGGCATTTTGTTATTGTTAAAACATTTAGTTAATTTTTAAGTACAGCAAACAATTATTTCATTTAATTAAATATATGTTATTTATGGCTGTATATACTACCAGTGAAAGTTATGGAATAAATACGATTTTGTAAATGTTATTAAAGTCTTTTATGCGTAACAAGGCTCCATTTATTTGATCAAAGTAAACTACATTAAAACAGTAATATTATAACTTTATAATGATTTTATATTAATTTTTTTTAGTTTTAACTAATTCCTCCATGCAATTCTAGCATCTAGTATATTATGTGTATATATAATATATATAAATACTTTGCTCAGTACTGACTTTACAGTTACTTTTTATAAGGTAATCTCAACACAGAACTGTTTATATATATATATTATATACCATTTCTTTAAACATCCTGAAAAGTATTATGTTCACAAAAGTATTAAACAGCACACACAGATAATATAAAAAAATTTTCCTAATAAATGATTTCTGAAGGATCGTGTGGCACTGAAGACTGGAGTAATGGCTGCTCAAAATTTAGCTTTGCTATCTCAGGAATAAATTACATTTTAAAATATTAGTAGAATTTCACACTTTTTACTGTATTTTTGATCAACATATTGTAAGAAACATCTTTCATATTTTCAAAAAGCAACAACATTGAGAGATTAACATGATTTTTTTGGATTCTGTTTATCGAATAAAGAGATTGAAGAACTAACCAAAATTTGTGATGAACTGATTGCCAAGATGGGAAAGAGCTAGCCGTCCATTCGACAGAGTTCTGTCTGTACCACAAAGGGACAAAAGAACAATAACTGGACAAGAGTGTAAAGATGGAGGAGCAAGGTGAAATTGTTTCGGTATTGTTTTTTCCTCTTTCTAATGGACAGAACAATGAACTAACCAAACAAAAGGATCTCACACTACTGACGTCGTCACATAAAACTGGAGTCCCTAGGACTGGGAGAACACTAGTTTCTGGCTGTAATTATTTTCTCTTCATTTTAATATGTTAATGTACACCACCTTACCAATGTTGAGGGTCTTGTGAAAGTACTCCCCATCAGTAGAGACTTTTTTTAAAAGTCTGTATAGTGTACACACACACACACACACACGTGTGCAGAGAGTATGTGTTTATAGTGAGTCTGAGGTTATGAGTGCTGTTGCCATGACAACCACTGATCGAGCCGACTGTTAAACTGATTCCTGTGGTTCCCTCTTCTTAAGTTGAAAACAGAAATGACCAGAGAGAATATATATAATATAAAACAGATGAATTAATCATTCAGTTGTCACAAAGTGGTATTCATGATCATAAAAAAATGCATGTTGTAGGCCTTGACGGTTTTGTAAATATGAAAATGACTTGAAAATAGTAAAGGAACTTAACTGCAGATTTTGATACTGTTAGTTTATCTGCTTCCTTGTGTATCTTTGTAGATACTTGTTGTTTATTTGTTTCGTTGTCTTTTAGCAACACTGATGTGTGATTTTATTTTTGGATTTATTTTGATATATGAATGAACCCACGTGTCACTGTCAGTGGTTCTGAGCTAATTTAATCTGAATGGTTTTGTCTCAGTCCTGCTATAGCTGATGTTTCAGACAAATGAAGCTCTGTCAGCTATACGGGACATGCTTATAAAGTGCAATAAAAGATGGCAATACAGCTTCTGTTTATCTGACCCATATCACACAGACACGGTCAATATGCAAAATGTAAAGGCTTGATATTTGATGTAATACCAATCACATTTACTTATTCATTTAGCAGATGCTTTTAGCCTCCCACTAGGGCATTTTAAGAATGCAATGTTGTTAATGAACAAACAATGAATATTGTCAGCATGATCCTACGTATGTGCATAAAAAGATGCGTTAGTTAGCTGACAGATGGGTCTTAAAATCACGCCAGACAGACTATATTAGTGCCAATTACATGCTGGCACAGAACCAAACTGTCTGAGTGAGTGAAGAAAAAAATGAGTCAAAGTAGAATTTCTAAAAAGAGATTAAAAAATTCTGACGCATTGGGATGAAGAAAAATGAATGAAATGGAAGAAAATGGCTGATTTTTTTTAATAAGGTGATGTTGCAAAGATCCTACATGATTGTTACATAGTATAACATTATAAACTACTAATAATTCATTATAAATCAAATAAAATTATACTTTTATTATTAGCCTTTTTTAAATACTGTTATATATTTATAATATATAATATATAGACCTTATATATATCATAATTATAGCTATATTTATATATTATATAATATATATAAAATAGGACGTAAGTTTACGTGTTTGGAGAGTAAATTCATTACGTAATAAATATAATTCTAAGTGTTCTATTATCTATTCATCCTTATTGAATTGAAGGTTGATTTTTGGGTTACCCTTACCGACATGCCATATTCAAATCGGAACAACCATGACCTACTAACGTAAATTTACGAAAAAAAAAATGTGGAAGGAGGAAGAATTAAAACCACAGAATGTTTTTGGCACAGAAGAATTATGTGGTGCTAGCCAAACCACTACTAACAATATTATGTATGGTTTGAGCTCATTTTACTACATACTATTTACGTATTCATAAATGAAGCAGTTTTATGGGGTGTAATCAAAATAGATTGTATTCTATTAAATAACACTTCCCTTTGATTAATTTATCACTGAGGAATGCAAAACAATGAGATTACAATTAGGATATAATTAAAAAGAAAGTATTAATGGGGGAAAAAAGGCTAAAATGGAGTAACAATTATAAGCTGACTCTATTATTAATTTACGGTAAGGTTGTATTTGGTTACCCCTATATTTCAAGTAGCTTTGCGTCGACTGTTTTGATTGTGTGTCCCTGTTTGTGACTGTGCAACCAAGAGAATGATGTGAGTTTGGTCCTGAAAACTAATGTCGCTGTATGGCGGCAGTAGTTGATGAAATCTAGGGATGCATCAGACCCCCTCTAGCATGCAGCACGTATTGGTGGAGCACGTAACCGATCCCGTCGTCGCTGATTAGTGGGGGATGTGGGATCCCTTCAGATCTCAAGACCGAAAGCACGGGCACGACAGTGGACTGGCTGTGTATCTGTGGTGTCCTCACTGCCGTTTGGTTATTATCTATCCTAAGCAGGGCTTATCTCAGGGGTTTTAAAGCATAACCACCTGCTTTTCACTGTGCAACTGTGACAGCCATAACCACCAGGAACATGAGACGCCCTTTCTTCTGCTGCTGGGCCTGGCTTTCCCTCCTTGCTGCTCCAAGTGAAGTACTTCTCTCTGGTTTGTTTCTTCTCTTTTTAACTCCTATCTCTCTCGTTGGCTGCCTGTTGCCACCTCACATCTTTGATTGCTTTTCACTTACGACTTCTCGTCTGGGTTTTGCTTGTTTTCTCGTTGTCAATTTCCACATTTTTATTTCCTTTCGTTTCTCTGTTCCTCCTTTTGAGTTGCCTCCTTATGACGAAGATATACTTGTTGGCCTTGGAAGGAGGTGTTAAAGGACTTCAGAAATATGGGGTGCATTCATCCCTTAAACAGATTGAGGGCTCAAGATTTGCAGGTCTTTATTGTTTATTAGATTGCTGGGACCAAAAAAGAGAGAACTCTACCTGAGTACATTACATAAACAGAGTGGCTTCAATTATATGGTGTAAACATTCACAGCAAACATTACGTGAAAAGCATCTGCCTTGAAATTTGAGAACCAGTTAATTAGTTTTTTAGAAAAAGCATTGTTTTTTTACATTACAGCCTTGAAGCTGATACCGTCCCGAAAAAAAGGTACAAAAGTGTCACTGGGGCATCGAACCATTTCAAAAGGTACACTTTTGTACCTTTAAGGTACCATTGTCTTAAAGTTACATATTAGTACCTAAAAAGTACAAAAGTGTCCTTTTTGAAAAGGTACCGCCCCAGTGACCGCTTTTGTACCCTTTTTTCCATGTGTGTACTAGATGCAAATGGGGCAATTTAAGTAAGTAAGGAAGCTAAATAATTTATTACAGTTCCCAACTATCACATGTCATATGTGACACACAATAGCTAAAATATTTCCATTAAAAAACAAGTAATGAGTGTTGCTATAGTAGAGAACGGTCTGATAATTGACAAAAACATTGCGGTCAGGCATGCGAACTGGAGACTGCTTCGTTCTTTCTTTTATGGATGTTGTGTGCAGAATATAATAATAATAATAGTAATTATTATTATTATTATGTGACCCTCCTGGCGTGATATACAATTCAACAGGGTGTTCTATGCAGTTTTTATATAAATGTTACTCCAAACATTCTGAAATATTAAATATTTACAGTCTTGAGTGTCACATGATAATCTAGAAATCATTCTAATGATTTGCTGTTAAAAACATTTCTCGTTATTAGTGTTGATCTCTGCGACCACTCAATACACAGAGTACAGTTAATTGTCCATTTTAGGAGTTAAAGCATGCCGTTTTAGATAAATGCTTTGGAAAAGAATGTGACCTTCACGCTGGTGTTATACTTTAAAAGTTTACCTCATTTCAAACAGCTTGAATAGCCTGCCTGTAAAATCATTTTGAGTCTATCCTGTGAACTGAAGGTTTAGCTATCAAAGAGAGTGACTCAGAAGCAGCAGGAGGATGTCTTTAGGGTGAACTAACAGTTCTAAGACACACATAGCAGATACTTTTAAAAGGAATGTCTGTTTCTGAAGGTGTTACAGTCATAGAGTTTATGTGTCTGATCTTGACGGATTGAACTTCAAAGGATATTTGCTGAAAAAAAAGCACTTTTTGGGAGATGATAGCAAAGAGGCACATGAAAAAGGCTTAACCACAACATGTACTCGTGGGCTTTTACAAGACACTGACATGTTTCTCTGCTGTGACTTCTGTTGACTTCCCTGGGGTCTGTTAAACGAAAGTGGAAAAAAATGGATAAAACGTCAGTGTTCTGTTTAGACTTCACAGACCACACTGTAAAAAATAAGTGTAATTTTAACTGTAAAATTTTGTAAAAATGCTACGGAAAAAAACTGTTAATAGGTTAACAGTAAGTTCCCGTACTCTATACAGGGAACCGTAATTCTGCCAAGACATTTAATGTAATTTTACAGTAAAATGCTGTTAATTTTAAATTTTTTAGAAGTAAAAATAATAGATCAATGTATAATGTACAGTCAAAAACTGTAACCTGATATTCCCAGAATTCCCTGCATGACACTCCACATTTGAAAGTATTTTGTTTAAATAATCATGTTTTTTTAATAGTTTTTGTTATTAGTTATGTATATTTGTTTAATGAAAGTTTAACGCATTATTTAAGTATCTATTGTGTCCATGATGGTGTTTTTTGTGTTTCATGAATGATTGTGCACCTTCTTACAGTGGGGAAAAAAGTATTTAGTCAGCCACAAATTGTGCAAGTTCTCCCACTTAAAAAGATGAGGGAGGCCTGTAATTTTCATCATAGGTATACCTCAACTATGAGAGACAACATGAGAAAAAAAAAATCCAGAAAATCATATTGTAGGATTTTAAAAGAATTAATTGTAAATTCCTCGGTAAAATAAGTATTTGTCACCTACAAACAAGCAAGATTTCTGGCTCTCACAAGACCTGTAACTTCTTCTTTAAGAGGCTTCTCTGTCCTCCACTGGTTACCTGTATGAATGGCATCTGTTTGAACTCGTTATCAGTATAAAGGACACCTGTCCACAACCTCAAACAGTCACAATCCAAACTCCACCATGGCCAAGACCAAAAAGCTGTCAAAGAACACCAGAAACAAAACTGTAGACCTGCACCAGGCTGGGAAGACTGAATCTGCAATAGGTAATCAGCTTGGTGTGAAGAAATCAACTGTGGGTGCAATTATTAGAAAATGGAAGACATATAATACCACTGATAATCTCCCTCGATCTGGTGCTCCACGCAAGATCTCACCCCGTGGGGTCAAAATTATCACAAGAACTATGAGCAAAAATCCCATAACCACACGGGGGGACCTAGCGAATGACCTGCAGAGAGCTGGGAACAAAGTAACAAAGGCTACCATCAGTAAAACACTGCGCCGCCAGGGACTCAAATCCTGCAGTGCAGACGTGTCCCCCTGCTTAAGCCAGAACATGTCCAGACCCGTCTGAAATTTGCTAGAGAGCATTTGGATGATCCAGAAAGGATTGGGAGAATGTCATATGGTCAGATGAAACCAAAATTTAACTTTTTGGTAAAAACTCAACTTGCCGTGTTTGAGGAGAAAGAATGCTGAGTTGCATCAAAGAACACCATACCTACTGTGAAGCCTGGGGGTGGAAACATCATGCTTTGGGCTGTTTTTCTGCAAAGGGACCAGAACAACTGATCCGTATAAACGAAAGAATGAATGGAGCCATGTACCGTGAGATTTTGAGTGAAAACCTCCTACCATCAGCAAGGGCATTGAAGATGAACGTGGCTGGGTCTTTCAGCATGACAAAGATCCCAAACACACCGCCCGGGCAACGAAGGAGTGTTTTCGTAAGAAGCATTTCAAGGTCCTGTAGTGGCCTAGCCAGTCTCCAGATCTCCACCCCATAGAAAATCTTTGGAGGGAGTTGAAAATCCTTGTTGCCCAGCGACAGCCCCAAAACATTACTTCTCTAGAGGAGATCTGCATGGAGGAATGGGCCAAAATACCAGCAACAGTGTGTGAACACCTTGTGAAGACTTACAGAAAATGTTTGACCTCTGTCATTGCCAACAAAGGGTATATAACAAAGTATTGAGATGAAATTTTGTTATTGACCAAATACTTATTTTCCACCATAATTTGCAAATAAATTCTTAAAAAATCCTACAATGTGATTTCTGGATTTTTTTTCTCATTTTGTCCCTCATAGTTGAGGTATACCTATGATGAAAATTACAGGCCTATCTCATCTTTTTAAGTGGGAGAACTTGCACAATTGGTGGCTGACTAAATACTTTTTTCCCCCACTGTATATATTAGTATATACTTCTGCTTGTGGCGAAGCTACTTGTGATGAGCTTTGATTCTTCATGTGGCTTTCTCTTTTACCACCTGCATTATTATGGTGGTTGTCAATATGTTAAAGGTACAAAACAGATTTTAATAGCAGTGTGCATTGTTGAATTTACTGGTTTACACTCAAATTTTCTTGTTTGTAAATTATTTGTTTTATACTGTAGAATTTACCGTAAAACATTTGTTTTTACAGTTTTTCTGTATTTTTTTACAAAATAATTCTGGCAACCACAGCTGCCAAACTTATTTTGTAAAAACTACAGAATTTTTTTTTACAGTGCAGTTAAGTTAAGATCAAGATTTATAGATTATTTTAAAGGATCTTCTCAGATAAAAAAAAAAAAAAGATTTATGTTGATAGCATATTTGTTGCTGTTTAAAGCTGCTTCATCATGGAAATAGAAACAGTGTGCATCATTATATGTGTGTCATTATGAAGTACAGTAACATTTTCCTGTCTCCACACTAGAAATGAAATGGCATAAAATACATCAAGCTTTGATTAGTCAAATGCACTGGATGTTTGCAATTATTGTGTCACCGGTGAGACAAAGTACAATTTGCCTTGATTGTTGGAGCCGTTGCATTGAGCCATGGTTCTCATCTGGACACGGAATATTTCCTTCCTTTCATTTAATCATTTATGCATTTATCTTTAATATCTGTGAGAAAAAGGTAAAAAAAGAGGCAAAATAAGTAAAAAAAGATGAAAAGCATACGTTGTGTGGCGTATATTTTTACTTTTGTTTTTCATCATTTCATTTAAAAACATTAAAAGAACATACATCTATGTGACAACAATTGCATAAAATGTGATCATTTACTTTTTAGAGTATGTATCCGTTTTTTATTTTTATTATTACTTTACCCTTACTGACAAATGTTTTTTTTTATTATTGTTAATAATCATGTTTAATACAAGAACACACATTTTAATGCCCTGACTGGAAAAAATAAAGAAGATAGTAAATATAGACCAATAGTGTCTCATCATCATCGCATATTGATACTCGACTACTACTACTATAATTAATGAGTTTATTCTCCGTAACTTCTTTTATGTTTTATTTTTTACTGGAAAACAAGACAAAATTAAGAAAAGCAATAAATATTAATTGGTCAGTACTTACCCTTTAGGCCTTTTTTGAGGAATTTTAATGTTGAATTACTTTTGCCTCTTTGTTTGTAATTCCTAGTGAGCCTGAAGTGTTACACCTGCATGGGCTATACAGATGAAGACTGTAATCGCCAAAGGTCCAAACATGTCCAAGTACGTCAGATGCCTGTGCTTTGTCCGTGGCTTGCAGTAAGTTATTGGTACCTAGTTACTAGTTCTCTTCCCTGCATGGACTTGATGAAGGAAAAAAAAGAAAAAAGAAAAAAAAAGAAACTGGGCGAGAACATTTTTTTATTTCCTTGGATGTGGGTGATAAATCACAGAGGGATAAATCTTTAGAAAATCATTAACGACTGTGTGTGTGTGTTTTAAGGGGAAGCACTGGATCAGGTTGGTGTTTAAGGAAGACAGACTGCTCTGTCTGGCTCCAGCTTAGAAATAGCAGGAGGTCTACAGCTTCCTTATGAGGATCAAGGCACATTAATATGTAATCATGCTCTTATACCTTTCTTGTCCTCTTAGGTGGCGTAATGAAGTCGTGCTCGTACAAATCCTTCTGCAGCCAGGCTAACAGCCAGGGCTACAGAGCTCCAGGGGTCAAAGTTCACTGCTGCTACTCCGATGACTGCAATGTGGCAGGACACGCCACTAGAATCCGCACAGGCTTCAGCTTCCTCCTGGGCTTTCTGTTATTCGTCTGGCATCTGCTGTCAAACTAATGCTACCCTAGACAAACTGACCTGGTTATTAAATACCATTACCATTATGGAACTCTGTAATATACCACACGGCAAATGTCAGCAAGTGTACTGCCATGGGATTGTGCATGCAATGCGTATTAGGTTAATAAAGCACACACACATACAGAACTTCACATATACAGATTTTGTCACATTTCTACTCTGCATAAAGGAAATGTATTTATTGCTCCGACTTTCTAGGAATTCAAAAAGCCAAACGTCTTTTTATTCTGTAGGCCAAACTCATTTAAATGAACTCTATTATAGGGATGGTTCTCTTAAAAATGAAAACCCTGTCATCATTTACTCACCCTCATGTCTTTCCAAAGCACAGAAATATTTATAAACCTTTTTTTTTTTTGTACAACTATTTTCATTGTACTGCAAGCAAAAGAACAGCTGGAACATTTGACTAGATAACTCAAATTGTGTACCCGAGTAAATAATGACAGAATTCAGAATGTTTTTTGGTGAATTATCTATTTAAAAGCCATTTTGTTGTTATGAACAAGCTTTTGGTATAGAGAAAGATGTTTAAAGATAGGCCAAATCTGTGTAATGAATGTGTAGTTTAATTTTTTCAATGTCTCGGTATACTGGAAATGATATGACTCCAACACTCTCTGGCTTGTTTGGCTTTTGTGCTTGATTGTAAATAAACACGGATTTTTCCTTATGGTTCAATGGTTCATTCATTCATTCATTCATTTATAATTTAGTCCGGAAACAGCGAGCATGACAAATGGGTAATTTTGTGTAAATGGGTGTATTTGTTATTCGTACACTTGTATAATGTTACCTGACATGATAAAAATGATTGAACATCTCTATCAGTCTGCAGATCATATTTTGGAGAACATCTAATCTAATCATTATAGGCCTACTATCAGAATCAGGAAGGCGAAATATGTCTTTGATTTTCTGATTTTTATTAATTTATTTTTTAATGAAGTGTTTCCTCAAAGAATTGATTGACGGATGAAGTGTTTCCACCGACGTCCTCAAGTGCTGTACCTCTACTCAACACAAGGTGCCGCTGTAAACTAACAAATCAACAGTAATCAAGCCGTTAAACGATCGGGACGCTGTTGGAACTCAGGCAAGTTCAAGCCCAGTGCCCACCCTGAACACCTGACCTGGCCAAGGTAGGCACATCTAGCGGATGGATTGTTTGTACTCGCATTGTACTTCTTAAGTTTTTTAACATAACCTCCTTCAACCGTTTTGCAGTTTATAATAGGCTATTAATCGTCACTGGTGTGGCGGCGTCCACATGACGTGTTGTGCTTATTTATTCAAAGAATTTGAGAGTTTATGTCGTGTTTATTTATGATTAACGCTAATCCTTGCTTATGTTTGGTTGATCCATCAATTAACAGTGGCCAAAAATTCATTTTAAGCAAGCAAAATGCATTTAGAAAACTTGCTTCTCAAATATTTATCCCAGAGTAGCCATGATCGCCTTAACTATTAGGCTATTATAGCCCAATTACTTCGTAGTAAATATGGCCTGTACTTCAAAATGTGCAAGAAGCGTTCAGAATTGTATTTACTTAGCCTATTATAGGCCGGTGTATTTTTAATTACAGTAGTATATATATACTATATAACTACCACTAACTAACTGTTACTAACACTAACTGCCACTAACTGTTCCCTCCTGGTGGAATGACCTGCCCAAATCAATCCGAGCAGCTGAGTTCTTAACCATCTTCAAGAAACGACTAAAAACACATCTGTTCCACCTTTATTTGACCCTCTAACTCTAACACTTTCTATTCTATTTTAATTCTACTTTCTATTTATCTTTTTCATTTTTTTGTTCTTTATTTAAAAAAACAAACAAAAAAAAACAAACACTAGCTTTCTATTGTTTCTATTCTATCTACTTGCTTTTCTTGGTTTGTGTGTGTGGAATCGTGTCGTGTGATGTGTGTGTGGATAGATATATGGCATTGTATATACAAATTAGATACGTGTAAATGTGTTGGCTAACTAGACTTTTCATTTGCACTTATATATTGTTGCTCTTTTGTTAGTTTTGACTGCTTTTATTGTCCGCATTGTAAGTCGCTTTGGATAAAAGCGTCTGCTAAATTACTAAATGTAATGTAAATGTAAATATATATATATACATATATATATCACTTAGTTGCCCTTTTTATTGTCAGTTCACTCGCGTTGGCTTTTTCTTTTGGAGGTTTTATTTCTGAGCCTTAAAATTTTGTTAATCGTTAAGTCAAAGCAGGACATGAGGTTATTTAAGCTGTAATTTAAACCCTGCCCTTTCTGTCTGTTGTGATTTCTGTTGCGACAGTGTTTTTCTTTTATGTCTCTCACTTTTGCATTGGATAAACCTTCTCTCTTCTCTCATTCCCTCTCCTGAGTCTTTCTTTTGACAGACAGGTGTGATAGTGTGAACGAGCTGCCCCAGAGGGGGATAAAGAATGACCCCAAACTGTGATGCTCCAGGGCCGTTCCACTGGGTGCATTGCTTTTCTTGTGTCAGTCCTCATCAGCTTTATTTGGAGATTTCATTCTCACTATCAACAAGACCTAATAGTGCTGCGGGTAAAGCTGCAGATCACTAGGCTAGAGAGGTTTGAGTAAAATCAAGTGTGCATCTTCCAGTTATTCGGCGATCTCATTTTTAAGGCTCCTGAAATGGCAATATGGGAGTTTTCCTCCATGAAAACTTCTTCAGATGTTCTGATGTCTATTGACTAACATTTTCAAGGCTTGCACTGAAATTTTATCGTAGTACACCAGAGAGGTACCTTTCAGCTTATAGGGAAAACGACATCCAAAAAAATGTTTTATCATTTTTTTTATTAAAATATGTTACTGCTTGCCATCTGTGGCATGGTAAAGGTCATTGCTATGGTGACCATCTAGGAAGAAATTGCTCATTTGATCATCCCTAGGTAGCTGCTAAGGTAGTCTAATCCGTTTCCACCTAGGGACACTATTACTGTAAATCCCATTTTCACTATGGAAAGCCTTAAGCCACTTGTCATTTATTGGGATGCTGGAAACCAGATGATGGCCGTTTTGATCTCCTAGAAAGTCTTGCCAGTACACGTTGCACGTTATTTTTTTGGACCACACATGAACTATATCATGTTAGGTTCTTGTAATTGCTTTTTGCAGACTACTAGAATTTTAAAAAGATGATGAATAACCTCATTCCTCCATCTCGTGTGGGTTTGGGCATCATTTTGTTTTCCTCCGTTGGGGAGTACAAAGTTTTGGCCCAAGGTGTAACTAACATGTATGTGGTTTAATGACATAACATTAATTTTCGTCTATTCATGTACTTAAGAATATGCAATTCACACGTACAATGACTTAAATACACATTCAATAATAAACTTGTTTTGCATTTATGAATAAATGTCAGGACTTTTGTTATTTAAAATGTCTCATAATTTGGCTTTTCTATGACAAGGCAAGGTTAGCTCAGGTTCTGCTGCGACTTCTGAAAAAACGAAATCATACTTATGAATGAACGATTCATGATATTTGTAAAAAGTACTTTGTATTTTGAAAAATGTATTCGAAAACTTGTAATAATGATTAATTGTACCCATTTAAGGTCTATTGTTTTATTACATTTACAATACATGACATTTTTGGAGAAATACAATTTATAATTACTTGTAAATTGTATAAAAGCTTTTTAAAACCATAAGAAGCCAATGTGAATACAAATAGTACATTTTTGCCTCATCTGTTTTTATAAGATTTTTCCTTTTCTGGATTGTTTACACTTTTTGTACAGTACATCATTGACCCATATTCAGGGCTACTCCGTGTTTTGAAGAAAGAGCCCATTGAGCTAATCTGTTGAAAGTCACGTGTGACATCAGAAAAAAGAGAATTTGGGACATTATTTGATTGCTTTTCCTCTTCCCTCCATGCATTGACCACATAGGTAATGAACAACAGCATGGGTCAAGTGTTATATTCAGATCTCCCACAAACTGAGTGGGGGCACTTACTTTAGTAGGCCGAATTAAATACTCTCTGTGCCTGATTGGGAGGGAGCAAAAGTGTGGGGTGGAAAAGGGGGCATGTGAGATGATGGCTGTGTTTACGAGTGCGTGGAGCCTGGCTGGCTGGTCTGGGTTCAGCCCGCGGTCACTGGTTCTGGGGTCTCCGGGTCTCAGGTCCTTTTTGAAAAAGATCCATGAAGCAGAATTAAAGTGATCTACCTCCGGACTGCGGATCCAGGGCTTTGGAACCAGGGAAGGAGGAGGTCACAGAGGCTTGATAGAAGAGGGGCAGAGGGGGTGAGTTCAGAAACAGGGTTTGGGAAAGGGAGGGAGAGTAGGAATTGGAGAATTATGCATAATCACTCTGGCCTCAGCTACTTTGAAATGCACCTAATAGTTTGTTCTGTGGAGCTAATATGGCCAGCAAGTGAGCAAGCACGCAAAAGAGACACAAAGTCATAAACTTTAAACTTGAGACTGAAACATATTTAATTTATAATTGATTTAAGAAGAAATTTTGCACCTGACAAACAAGCCAACTGCAAAGAGTACTGTTTTTAAGGATGTGATTTCACTGAATTTGACACAATTTTAAAATCTAGTTCTGTGTTACAATTCGTTTAAGACCCCTGTGCAGTTTTTTTTAAATTTTTTTATCTAACATGAAATCTTTAGATTAGTTTACTGTTAAATTGAAGTCTAGCTAATTAAATTAGTTTTTTCTCACATGTTGTTTCACACTTTATCCTATGATTAATCATTTGTCACTGCAGGCGACTACTCGGTTTCCACAATTAACTGCTTTCTTCCCTGTCAGAGCAGGTTTTTTCAGTCTAGAACATTTTGACTGAAGATTTGGACCAGTGCCTCTGAAAGACTTAATTATATGGTTTTACTCGCGTGATAATTATTCCAGATTAGTGTTCTATGCAGGCTGGTACATCTGACACATGTGAGATGACAAAGATTTAATAAGAGGGCTGATTAAACTTTTATTTCCTCTGCAACTATATTTAAGAGGCATCATTTATTAATTTAATCAGATCTGTATATTCAGAAAGCCCTTAGAAAATCATAAATAAACAAGTAAAGAAAAATAGCTTGTTTGCCTTAAAATAACAAATATGAATACTCCTCAGCATAAATGAGAGGCTCTTTTTACTCATCCCCCTCTGGGCCACACTGAATGTTGATGGTAAATGTGCGCATGAATATTCCTAACTGTGACTCTGCTTTAGCACTTCCATCTGATTATATGTGATTTAGTCTGTTGTACTGCAGAGAAATCCCGTAAATTAACTGTAATTAAATATTATAGTCCTACTGTGGGACAGCGGATTGTGTAGTCATATGTTGGGACAGATCAGCATTGTGCATCAACTTGTTATGTACAGCTTGTGATATTCTGTTTTAAAGTGTGTTATTTTGTTTACCAGTGGTTAGATTAGAATGTCACAGGATACATTTATTATTAATATATTTTATGTTTTTTTTTTTTTTTTAGAGTCGAATAGTTGGATGGCTCTAAATGTAGAAATTTTTGGAAACCATGTATTTGAAACTAAAATAAATGTGTGGTCATTATTTATTCATTTATTTATTTAAGTTAGTTGGATAGTCACAAAATGTTTTATTGTGCCCATCATGTTATTATAGTTTTTTTTGTTTTTACAGTTTAGTTTTGGTTTGTTTTCACCAACGACATTGTTCATTCATTTTAAAAATTTTTTATCAGGTTTTTATTTTAACTTGAGGGTTTTAGGGCTCCCAAGTTAATGCACTGTATTTAAAGTTTTTTAAACCCATACATAAAAAACCTAACTAAAATCAATTTGTGCTCATTTGTATTTTATTTCAGTTAGTTTAGGAGACATGGATATAATTAAGTTGTAATTTTAGTTTAGTATTATTCTTAGTTATGTTAGTTTGTATTTTTGTAGTTTTGCACTTATGTTAATGTGTCAATAATCATAGTAATGCTGGTGTTCAAAAGAATGAAAATGACTACAAAAGCGGCAAGTGATTACCTTCCCAATCAGTGTGTTTTTGCCAGACTAAACCTGCTGAAAAATGAGAATTACATGTAGAGGATGTACTTAGCCACTTTCGAGCAAATAGAAAAGGCACGGATGGAGTGGAGCCAAACTCCCAACCAAAGCCAAGTCACATCAGTAACCGCTGCGCCCTGGGGCAGGGGCAGGCTCAGTCAGCCATGCCATGCAACTGAGATAATTAGTTTTGGAAACGAATATCAACTGATATAATTGAGCATTCTCCCCTAATGAAGATCCTCCATGTTGTCACTGGTGAGACTCTAATTGAAGGGAGGCGGAAGGGGAGGCCATGAAGGGGTGACAGAGCTGCGCTTCCATCATAGACTGTCAAGTATATTATGCTCTCTTTGCCTTTATGGAGGTTCAGCGTGTTTCCTCAGACTGCGTTAGTTGCTTTCCTCTTCCTTTGTTTTGTATTCCAGATTTGGACTGGAAGGATAAAGGATTGCAGAGTAAAACTGGAGAAAATGAGTATAGTGAAGGAGGAAGACGGGTGCTGTGCAGGTAAAGCCCAGCTCAGGAAGGGTGAATTGAGGGGGGAGGTGTTCGGTTTAGTTGGAGCACAGGTCGTGTTGGGGTTTCAGTTGAGAGATGCAATGGGTTGAGGAGAAAGGGGTGAGCAAGAGGGGGAGAAAGAGGAGGTCACTGCGAAATCAGTTCAGGGGATAATAGGGGAGCAAATTGGTTTTGACAAGTTTGTGGATGTGGAAGTAATGCCGTCCTTTAAAGAGAAGAGGGCAAATACAGGAATACCATGAGATAATAAAGGGAACCGGCAGGGAGGGGGGAGAGAGACGGGCCTCGGGCCAGGATTCTCAGGCCTTAGCAGTCTGTACCCCGTGGCACTGGGCGAGAACTGGGAGCCTGGCACTACCAACAGACGGAGGCATGGCACAGTGGCTGCCAGGTGCCATAATGGAGGAGGCACAGCTGGCCATGTTCTTAACCATTCAACTGACTAGCCAACTCCTACATGACTCATCGCTTGGACTAGAAATGAACTTGATTTGCTGCGTTGTCGAGGCACAAGGCCAGATAGCGTGCTGTTACCTGTCGCACGATGCACTTAGCAGGTCATATCACTTTTCTTTTTCTTATCTTTTTCAATTACAGCTTTTCTGGAACAAGCAGAAGTGTATTTCGAGTCCAAACTCGGATTAGCAGAGGGCATGAAAACTGCAGGACATAAGGGAGCATTAGACTGCTGGCATTTACAGTACCGAAGGAGCTCAGCCTGAATCAGCCTCCATTGGCTGAAAACTACAGAGAGTGGAGCTTAAGCCTCTCTGAACTATTTATAGGGCTTTCAGAAAAGTATTTTGCATGAAAACACTCACATCCGAGGCCTTTGTTAGCAAGCTGATTCACACTTATTTCAAGTAAGCTCTCGGGCGTATTAAACTAATATGAAGTGCAGGCTTTAAGTCGTGATGCTATCTTATGCAAGACATTTTTGGATGAATGAAAAAGAAACTTCATGTTTCTCCTTTTATGACGATGAGAAGGAAAGCGTCTTATTTGCACACACTCAATTGGATATCACTCTCATCAAACTCTTTATCAAATATGTATGATTTTCTTTCTTCTGAGAAACACAAAACATATGTTGGGCTTTAAACAACATTGGCCTTCTTTGACTGTAATGTCATGGACAAAAAGAAACAGAGACGTTTTTCACTATCTTATTTTGTGTTCCACAGAAGAAAGTCAAACACATTCAGAACGACATGAGGGTGACTAAATAATGATTTTAGTGTGATTTATCCCTTAAAATCAGTCTCTGCAGGTTCCCATCCCCCTGTTTAAGGATGTAAATGGCGTTGCATTTAAACCCTCATTAAAAGTTTTCCTGACAGATGTGGTTTCACCCCGGGTTCCGCTCCGGCATGTTTACACTCTGTCTCCTTCCCACTCAGTTCATCCAGTGACTGCAGTGGGCCGGTAGATCCTGCAGGGCTGGTAGACAATGACAGACCTTGGCAGACAGTTACGAGATGATATATTCAGACTCCTGTCATTAGTATGTATCTGTCTATGATACGCTCCTACTCTTGGCTCTTATTCTTACACAGGAAAGCCTGCCATTCTGTTGGACTCATCTTATGTTTGCATGCCTGTTGAGTGGGCTGACATTACACTTAATGAGAAACTGCCAGTTTATAAGGACTCTCCTCGCGTAACCTTGATAAGGTGCAGCTGTTGCTCAGATGGCAGTTTGGATTGGTCATGTCTTCTGTTACAAGAAGAACTCGTTCTGTAATTCAGACTCTATAGGGCCTTTCGCACTGCGGGAAGCTTTTCATAGTACCAGAACTAATTGTGGAACTACCCACTTTTTGGCATATTCGCACCGCTGGAACTGGGAGCGATTTTAGCACCGGACTGCCTTTTTCAAGAACCAAATTAGATCCTACTAATGGGACCAGTTGTGCAGGGTCTAACCAGCACAACTGGTACTAATCGTGATGTACAGTAAGTAGACATTGATTGGCCAAACGCGTATGAAAACGCCCTCACCCGCCATGATTTAAAACGCTGTGTAAACATACTGTAAACATTGTGTCAACTTATTTCGCAAGTATGGAGAACAGCGATAGATGGACGGACGCTGGAGTGCAGGCTTTTGTAGCAAATGTAGCACTGCCAGTTGTCGTTGGAGTTTCTTAGTCCTCCTTTCCGTTCTTTCAATCGCTTTAGGTATACGTCGACTTTCCATGTCCATTAATGTGAAACCCGCGAGTAACAACAAAAACACAGCTCCGATCACAGCGTCCTCAATCCTCCTGTTGTTTAATGCTGTTATTTTTTGTTTTCTGTGTTGAACGCCGCGCCACAAAGATAGTCGCTGTCGACGCTTACATCACTTCTGTAGCATCTGCTTAAAATCATGGATGATCATTGGGGTTTTATGTCTTAGAGACCCCTTTTAGCCTTTTGATATTTGCATATAAATTACAGTCCTGGTCAGAGATGTTACTTGTATAGGGGTTGTAAATTGCCAAATGGTTCTTCGCCGTCAAAGAAGATTAGAACCAGCCCCCACGAGAATCCTGGAATCTGAGTTCAAAAACATTCCACTTAGAGCTGTGAATGGCCAAACGAACACACACACACCCAAACTAACACACACACACACATAAAGACATTTCTTTATTTTAGACTATAATTAATCAGATATAATTGTATCTGGTATATGCATGTGGTGTGTACATTCCCTTGTTAGATTAGATGAGTTACAACTCGTTATTTGTATTAGTTAAAGCCATAAAAAACTTATATTCAGGTGTATGTGTGTATCTTTCGTTTAATCTATTCCAGATTATTGTTTATTGGTATCAATGTCACCCGTTCTTCACTTCTCGGACAATGACGTACAGTATGTTATTGTGAAACGCATCATATGACTCGCACAATATTTTGGGTTAAAACTACGGAAATTCCAGACCTGCCATAAAACATACAAATGAGCCATAAACAAGAGACAAAGAAAGATTCTCCCGCTCAAAATCCATGTCTCTCATTGGCCAGTACACACAGAATAGGAACTCTCAAAAACGATTAGCCCAAAATAACTTGGCTCAGAAAAACTTCTTCTTCGTTTGAGACAACACCTTTCAGGACTCTCAAGACCTTCCTCTTGAGTTTTCTTTTCCGGCAGTTTTTACTTTCAAGTAACGTTAGTCGCTGTGGACTTCTTCTTCAGAAGAACCAGAAGTACAAACTTCCAGCTGACTCCTTACGAACTCATCAAAAGAACTCCGTTATCTACCACCTCAGGACTCTTCCTCAGCGATCGAAAAACCAATGCAAGTAACCGCTTAAAATTATTCAGATGCGTGTTTAAATTTCAGTCCCTTTTAAGGTGATTATTGGATTCTTTGACGATTTTCAAAGGTTGTGGTTAAGTGATGTGAAATACTGCCATTCTTTCCTATTCTCTATCTTTTCCTTACTTTGTTTCATTCTGTGTATATATGTTTTAGTTAGTTATATGTTAAATATAGTTTCATTTATTAAATCCCTTATATTCACAACGAATGGTCTCTGTTTACTGCTCACAGTTCGAAGTCAATGAATGTTTGATCCCTTGCTACATTTGGCTAAGAATTACTGCTAGCACTGTACAAAGAAGGACAGTTTATTGTTCCGTGGCCAGAAAATAAATATTCCTTGAATTGATAAATGATTATATTGTCTGCTCGGTGGACGGACAGATCAAATAATTGTAATATTGATTCTGCTACAGTTAATTCGAAGATATAATCTAAATATTTATTATGAATCATAACCAGTTATAATTAATCATAAATATTTCCCTTTTTAGAGCTAACAATAATAAACGTTACATGTTTTGGTGGAGATACGCGGGGATATTCAAACTTGGTTTGTGAGCAAACAGTATAAATTTATTTGTGTTTTTTATATTATGCGCGCAGAGTGAGAGGGCGAGACGCAGCGCGAACTCACTCTTTTGGATTGGATGGTTAAAAGCCAACTCCAGTACTGTATTTTAACAGCCTCTATCTGTCTAACATTTAGTCACTGTGAAATATTAAAGTAAACTGCAGTTTATAATATTAAAATTGTTCTCTAAAGACGAAGAAATCTCTTTGCAGTACATTTAATATTATCAAAATCGCTGGTTGGAACGAAGAAATCTTCCTGCTTTGTGATAAAGATAGATTTGAGCGATGCTCCTCTTATCATCTTTTAAAGGCCTTAATTTGATAGTATCGCTAGATTGAAGTCATTGCAAACTTCCAATTTCATTTAACTAGACGATCTAACTCCCTTAGGTTTAACCATTAGAGTAGCAATCTAATGTGCGCCTAATGCAGATCTGATCATAAGAACACTGCGAGCCAGTAGACTGATTGAAATGTAAATGGGAGTTTTTAAAACATTGATCAAGTGAAATTTTGTATAACAACAGCGAAGAAACCCTGTTGCTTATAATTTTTATTGTGTACTGGCAGCGAAGAAATCCTGCCACACACACATTGTGCAGTTAAGTGCACAGATGATAGATTCTGTTGGGATTGGACTGTGTTCTTGTGATAACTGCAGTAAAACTCCGTTTGAAAAGTAGAATAGTCTCTAAACGTTTTCAGTTCAAGCACGGTTAGGGTTAAGGCACAGTACCTTAAACTAACGCTAGATGGCAGGCTGTTTAAGTATCTTAACATTTCGTGAACTCTTTCTTCCTTCCTGTTTTCAGCGCACACACTCCCCCTTGTGGGAATTTTCTGCTAGGTCAACTTGGTTACTCTAATTTGTTTGATTTTAATTTCCCATTTGTCATTCTTGTACCTGCCTTTCATTTTTTTTATTTTTTTATTTGATTTACTCATTTTTTTTTTTATTTCTTGTTTTGTATTAGTCTTCATATCCAGTACTAATTTTGTTTTACTTTATTATCTTTTATGACTTTTATTATTTTGTTTAGTTTGTTTATCTTGGTTCCTTTTTTTTTTATTTTTATTTTATTATTTTTTTTTTTTTTTTTTTTTTTTTTATTTTATTTTTTTTGTCCTTTTTCAAAAAAAAAAAAAAAGATATATATATATATTATATATATATTATATATATTTTTTTTTTTAATCAGGGTTCTCTCTCACTCTCTCTCACTTTACCACTCACTTATTTAAATTTAGTTTAAACAAGTGTTTGAATTCAAATTTAAAGTACATTTCTGTATTCTAGCCATTTTTGTTCACCTACAGATAACACTCCCTCTAGTGCTTAGTTGGTGAAGTGACAGTTGCCTCCACGGCGGTCACAGTGTGCCACGGGATCCAAACTCAATCACCTCAAAACACCACTTAGCCTAGCTATAGAATACTAACCCATCCAGTGGTCATAACCCCTAACAGCAGTAAAAGGCTTAAATCTGCTCTCTCCTCTATCTCTCCCTGTGTTTTGATTTGTTTGTTTGTTTGTTTTTTTACCCCGTGGGGGGTCCACCCGTGTTTTCAATTTTGTCCACACTGCCTTTTGTTTGCCTAGAGACCGACCCTTTGAGAATCATCAGGGAAAGCTGAATAATAGATTGACGACCCAAGCTGCCAAAGTCTTTAGACGATCACGCTGTCAACAATCTTTAGTTAGAACCTTTCCGGTGCCCCCACAACAATTAGACACACCTCGCCCAACCCTTTGCCCGACCCCCCGAGGAACCCCCAGGTGTCGGGTATCCACGCTCACCACCACTGAGTCCGAAAACGGTTGTTTTACCGTGCAAGCCAGAAAAGGGAATAGCACAATATAATTACGTATAATGCAGCCGGGTAACGCCGTACATAACTCTGATTGGCTTTCGACCGTGCTGTCCCTCTCTCTCCACTCTCTCTCTCTCTCTCTCCCTCTCTCTCTTCACCAGTGAGCCAGCATGTCTCGATCATCCAACCCTGATGCCCACTGGGATCGACTAGAGTCCTGGCTGAGTGCCATGACTGGTACCCTCCTGTCTGAAACCGCCAGTGGCCTGCAGCACCTGAGCCGGGAACAGCTCGACGACAACCTGAGCGCCCTGATGTCACACGATCCGACACAGGACTACAGCCACAAAGATCTCACCAAGATCATCGGGCCCCTCGCCCACAACCTCCTCGCTCAGGCAAAGCTGGGAGAAACAAGCATCTCCCGCATGGAACAGGAAGCAGCAGCGCTGAAGCTCCAGGCTGAGGAGGCTCAGAGAAACCTGGTGCTTGCTCAAAGTCAACTGGACCAGCTAACGTCGGAGACTCAGCACCAGCACAGGACGGCGGATGAAAAGGACCCAGAGCTGCAGGAGGAAGTAGAGAGACTCCAGAAAGCCTTAACTGATCTCCGTGTAGACACAACACGCCGAGAGCAGTGGGAGAAGGACACCAGAGAGGAACTAAGTGAAAAACTTCAGCGAGCCGAGGCTCTCCTGATGAGAGCAGAGACTGAACTCAAAGAGAGAGATGCTAGGGCCAAGGCCGGCAAAGCCCACCTGCAAAGTTCCCGGGCTGAAGTCAGTGCCTTGGCCCAACAAAGAGACTATTTAAAAGACGAACTTGATACGGTTCACCGAGAGCTTAAATATGCATATAGACTGCAAAGTGACTCTGAAAGGGAAATGCACACCACAGAATTTCCCCTAACCAGCAGATTGATACCAGCTAGTCAAGGGTTTCCAGTTCGAAAGGGGAGTGAGAGCCCACTGCTTAAGACATCACCTGCCAGCATCCCTGAAACCCCAGCAGCAGCAAGGGGGTGGGAGCCTTTCCAAAGGCTGTCTTCCAGTCACGGCGTGTCACCTAAAGAATTGGATAAGCTGGCTAGAAACATTCCCACTTTCACTCCAAACCCTGCAGGGGGCCACGATGTGCACGCCTACTTAAAAGACATTGACTTTCACTTGCAAACTGTTGCCAATGTTACCACAAGAGACAGACTCTATCTGCTCCGAATCACCGCCAGCCGTGAGGTGAGGAGCTTTTGTAGACCGGCAGCCAGAAACGGTCGAAGGGGATTACCAGCAAATGCAGCAGGCTCTGATTAAGGAGTTCTCTGACCCAGAGTCAGAGCAAGGACTGATTACTGCCATGGACCTTAAACAGGGCAGACAGGAAACCACACAGGCTTACTACAACAGGCTCAGACAGGCCTACTTCGGAGCACGAAACGAGCCAGGAATGGAACAGGATTTCAACTTCAAAATTCTGTTTCTCCGGAACCTGCACCCAACAGTGAGCCACCACTTGGGGGTTCTGGCTTGCCCACGGACTATGTCCACCCACCAGCTGCGAGATTTGGCCCACAAGGCCTATGTTAAACAAAAGACTGTTTCTGAAAAGACCCCACAATCTATCCTGTCACTAATCAGAGTTCTGAACTTGCTCTAGAGGGCGCCGAGACAAGCCACACTGACAAACCTGTCAACAAAATGTCAAGGTCCTTCCCAACCAGCAGAGAGCAACATGGCCATGGTGGTGCCCGTCCTAAGCACCAAACTGGGTGCCCCGAGAGATCCTGGGACAGGTCACAACCACCCTTCAACCGAAGGGGTGGAGCCACATGGCGAAGCCAAGAGACGGCCCAAGGGGAAACGATACTCACAGACACAAGCACCGAGCCCGGACTGCCAGCAGCAGAACCCCTCTCAACAAGCCCTAGACAGGCCCAAATATAAACCAACCACAGAACAGAACCAGAAAGCTACAACTGAATCAGCAGAGATCATGAGACTTATAAAGGAACTCCTCCAAGAAAAGCACAATAAGGAAAAGAAAAGGG